>CM075979.1:81950543-82126025 GCA_038087875.1 Malacoraja senta
ATTCGACCCCATCAAGTCTACTCCGCCATTCAATCATGGCTGATCTATCTTTCCCCCTCAACCACATTCTCCTGCCTTCTCCCCATAACCTTTGAGACCTGTGCTAATCAAGAATCTGTCAATCCCTGCCTTAAAAATATCAAGTGACATGGCCTCCACAGCCTTCTGTGGCAATGAATTCCAGCCTCTGACTGAAAAAATTCCTCCTCATCGCCTTTCTAAAGGTATGTCCTTTTATTCTGAGGCTGCGGCCTCCAGTCCTAGACTCTCCCACAAGTGGAAACATCCTCTCCACATCCACTCACTCCAGGTCTTTCACTATTCGATAAGTTTCAGAGGCCCCTCCTCAACTAGTAACGGTCTCTGCAATACAGCCATTCTACTGAACCCACCATTCTTGACATGGAGTGGACTCGGTGGTGCCTTTGACTGACTGGGAAAAGGAATTGGGCCTGTTGTAGTTGTACTTGTGTAAGAAAACCAATTCCTGGCCAGTTGCCAAGTTTGCTGCAAATGAACAGCAGATAGGATTGCATTCTAATCATTGGAATAGGGAATGGAGTTATCTTTTGGTGAATGCACTGCATCTGATCTTGGGATGAAGGGAAAGGTACATTAATGATGCAACTTGAGCACGGCTGGGCTATGAACTCCACCTGAAGCCACAACGCTCCGCGGCAGCTACTGTCGTCCTCCTTTGCGTTGGATGACTTCCGTTGACCTTGGTGTTGGTGTCCGAGTTGATCAAATGCCACCTTGTTGCCTCGACCAGCTGCTGCCCAATTGCTGCTATTTGGTGGGTGGGTGTGTCAGAGCCTGGAGCTGGGTGTTTCTGGTCAAACCACACCATGTAGGATGACTTGCATTCGAGCCATCAAGCAAGTGTGGGGCAGAAGCTCTGATGCCAGTAATGATTGCGTTGTCCTGCTGATCCCGCCCCACTCGGTTCTGCTCACCTCATTACAGAGATGACGTGGAGACGTTGCTCAGGGGCGTTGCGGAGGTTTACCAGAAGGCTGCCTTGATTAGGGCACGACAGCTGTTAAGGAGAGATCTGCGAAACCTGGATTGTTTTCTCTGGAACGTCAGAGGTTGAGGGGAGACCTAATGGAAATGAGGCTCAGCTAGGGTAGATAATCAGGATCTTTTTTCCCAGGTGAACATGTCAAAGGCTGGAGGGCATAGCTTTATGGTGAGAGGGGCCCTGCCCCTTTTCCGGGGTTATGTCCGCGCCCGGGTGGTACTAGAAATGGACTACGCGCTGTCCACGGGCGCCCTGGGGGATTTCCGGGACCGTTGGGCACCGCGGGGGTGGGGGGAGGGGAGGGGGGGTGGAATGCATCCTTAATAACGTTGTATAATAGTTTATTTTGTATATTTCTTTGACTTGTGTTATGGTGGTGGGTTTTGTTTTGAATTATTTCGTACTGTACATAAACGGTTCGAGGGGCAAACATTAAAGGAGACGTGTGGGGTAAGTTGTTTTACACAGAGGGTAGTGGGTGCCTGGAGTGTGCTGCTGGAGGTGGTGATGGAGGCAGGTGTGAGGCAGATGAGATTCAGAGAAGATTTACAAGGATGTTGCCGGGACCAGAGGGTGTGAGCTATAGGGAGAGGTTGAGTTGGCTGGGTCTCTATTCCTTGGAGCGCAGGAGGATGAGGGGTGATCTTATAGAGGCGTACAAAATCATGAGAGGAATAGATCCGGTAGAGTCTCTTGCACAGAGTTGGGGAATCTAGGACCAGATGACATATGTTCAAGGTGAAGGGGAAAGGATTTAGATGGGCCAAAGGGCCTGCTCCACACTGTATCACTCTATGACTCTATTTGTTCATCTTGGCATTGTGTTTGGCACAGACATCGTGGGCCGAAGGGCCTGGCCTGGTGCTGTACTGTACCATGATCATCAATACCCTCGTAATCTTTGCTCTTTTACCTCAAACATAGAACTGTTTCATCATGGGCACCACATTCGTGATTTACCCGCCCAATCGCAATATTTTGTGTATATACCTGAATTGAACGGCAGCCAATTCCTTGCCGTCAACTGAAACAGCACAAACAATCCCGGCTGGATGCCTGAAAGTTCATTTTCATCGTAGGCTGCCAACAATGCCTTTGCAACATTTGCAGAGAGACCTTGAGCAACATCTTGTCTTTGATGATTCTCATGAAATGAATAAACAACAAATGTTGTGCAGGGACTGAGTGCGCTGGAGTTGGGAAGACTGAAGTCCGTAGAGTGTTGAGGTTCGACAGCGTGTTGGCATGGATTAGAGTTTAGATTAGAGATACCACGTGGAATCAAGCTCTCCTGCCCACTGCATCTGCGCCGACCAGTTCTATATTCGACCAGTTTTGCATCCGACCCGCTGGGGGCAATTCACAGAAGTCAATTAACCTAAAAACCTGTACGTCTTTGTAATGTGTGGAGGAAACCGGAGCACCCGGAGAAAACCCACGCTGTCACTGGAAGAACGTACAAACTCCGTACAGACAGCACCTGTGATCAGGATCGAACTCAGGTCTCTGGCGCTGTAAGGCAGCAACTCTACCGCTGCACCACCGTGCTGCCCTAATTGAGTATTGGACCTGGAGTTCTTCTTCCCCGTGTCCGGCCATCTTCCATATCACGTCTTTCCGGTCGGTCAGTGACGGTTGACGGTCGGTGGTTGCAGAATTGACTACTTCAGTCAGTCACTGTGGTACAGTTTCTGTCGTCAGCATTGCCCGGGATGCGCCACGTGGAGGCTTCTGCTTGCATCCCCGACCTAGAGTACAGTGAGGTACTGCACAATGGAAATCTTACTTTCAGTAGCATTACAGGCACATAGACTCAGACAAACGTATTAAAAGATAAAGAAAAGACACAAAATGTTGGAATAACAAGGAACGTGTTCTCCAGGGATGCTGCCTGACCCGCTGAGTTACTCTAGCTTTTTGTGTCATTTTTTGTAGACCAGCATCTGCAGTTTCTTGTTTCTACGTACTAAAAGATAAATTATATATATAAATTACTCACAACATTCTGTAAGAACCCTCTGGTGCTCCGTAATTGTTGACAGGAATGTTAACAACCGAAGATTTTAAGTGAAGAAAAATGACCCAGAAATGGTCATTGTTCATAAGTTCATAAATTCTAGGAGCAGAATTAGGCCATTCGGCCCATTAAGTCCACTCTGCCATTCAATCATGGGTAATCTATCTTTCCCTCTCAACCCCATTCTCCTGCCTTCTCCCTATAACCCTTGACACCCTCACTAATCAAGAATCGGAAAGGTACGTTTTTTTTTATTCTGAGGCTCTGGCCACACTAGTGGCCACACTAGACTCTCTCACTAGTGGAAACATGCTCTCCACATTTACCCTCTTTAGTCCTTTCACTATTCGGTTAGTTTCCATGAAGTCCCCCCTCATCCTTCTGAACTCCAGCGAGTACAGGCCCAGTGCCGTCGAATGCTCATCATATGTTAACCCTATCAGTCCTAGGATCATTCTCATTAAACCTCCTCTGGTCCCTCTCCAACCCCTGCACATCAATCCCTGACTCCCCTGGCTCTTAGTCCCGGCCCAAAACATCACCTATTCCTTTTCTCCAGAAATGCTACCTGACCCCACTGAATTACTCCAGCGTTTTGTGTCTATCTTCAGCAAACCAGCAGTTCCTTCCTACACATCCTCCCTGTTGTCTTTTAATCTGGCATAAAGTTGATTCTAAGCGGGTGACAATTAAATTTCCATGGTGGAACCTTTTGTACTTGATTAGCAAGTGTGGGAAGGGATTCAAATGTGAAACTGTGCAATGTTTGGAACAAGTGTGTTGCTGTTCTCTGCAGGAACCATTTTTCACATTTCACTATTATCTCAATAGTTCAATTTGTGGGTCTGAGTCTTTTTTCACAGGTTTTCATTGAATCCTTAATGAGCAAAATGTTTTCTGTCAAACCAGACCTTATTTGGAGAAGAACTGCAGATGCTGGTTTATACCAAAGATAGACAAAAAAATATTGGAGTAACTCAGCGGGTCAAGCAGCATCCGTGGAGAAAATGAATAGGTGCCGTTTTGTAGTCGAGACCCTTCTTCAGACTGAGAGAGAGAAACTCGGTATGAATAGTTGCAAAGAACAAATGAACGAAAGGTATGAAAAGAACAAATCAAAGCCTCCAACGATGATCAAGGAAAAGTGGAGCCTACAAAGATCCATTGTTGGCTGTGGAGAAGGTGATAATGAGTGGATACAAACAGAGAAATTAGCAGGATGACTATGGTGGAGGAGGGACAGAGAGAGAGTGAGAGGGATGTAAGGGTTACTTGAAGTTAGAGAAATCAATATTCATACCGCTGGGTTGTAAGCTGCCCAAGCAAAATATGAGCTGCTGTTCCTTGAAATTTGCATACGGCCTCACTCTGACAGTGGACGAAGCCTGGGACAGAAATGTCAGTGTGGGAATGGGAAGGGGAGTTAAAATGTTTAGCAACCGGGAGATAGGCGTAGGCCAAGGCGGACTGAACAAAGGTGTTCCAACTGCCTTCATAACTACTGAGAATTCTCAATGGCTCTTAATAAGTAGAAAATGGACATGTTTAGAAAGTCAATAAAATTAAATTATGAACCAAGATTCTTCTCTTAATGATGTTGTACAAATGGTTTCATAATTTAAGGGGGAAAACACTAATTAGTGTGAAGGTAATGGTCTATGATATCTCCAGCCAAGTAAAACCATACAATTTACTATTCTACCATACAATACTGTGTCTGTTGTCTATTGTCTAATTTCTGAATATTAGTGATAGGAGCTGAAATTGATCTTCTGGCCTTTAGAAACTCGTCATCAATATCTTGCCTGACATTCCTGGGTGGCGCAGTGGTAGAGTTGCTGCCTTAGAGTGCCAGAGACCCGGGTTCGATGCTGACTACGGCTGTTGTCTGTACGGAGTTGAGTTTGAGTTTGATTTGATTTTAGTTTATTGCCGCGTGCACTGAGGTACAGTGAAAAGCTTTTGTGGCGTGCTAACCAGTCAGCGGAAAGACATTACATGATTACAATCGAGCCATCCACAGGGTACAGGTACATGATAAAGGAAATAACATGAATAATGTTTAGTGGAAGATAAAGCCAATAATGTCCGATCAAAGATAGTCAGGGGGTCTCCCATGAAGTGGATAGTGGTTCAGGAGTGCTGTGTAGATGTCTAGTTGTTGGCAGTCTGACCTCTCTTTACCTCAACACTCTATCACTACAGACTTGCACTACTATGGTTGATCTACAGTCTTGCAGTATCATGGTCTAGTTTACTTAGAATGGCTGATAATTCATTGTGGATGCATTTTTCAGGTCCAATATACCTGCAAAACTACAGCAAGCGGGAATTTTAATCTGGTTCATATCCGGTGATTAAGACAAATAAACCTTGTTGACTCTTGAATCGTTTATTAATGTGACTTGCCTACATTCAAATCTCCGGTATTTGATTGCACATTCTCCAGCCCAGTTGCATGTTTTATGTTCCGTGCTTTGTGTTAGTATTCACAGAGAGGTTTGTGCTGCTAGCTATTTTAACTTTGCATTGACCTTTATGGATGGGGAATCATGGCAGAGGTGGCCCTGGCTCTTAACTGTATACTGTACATGGCAGAAGATTGTTGATGAAGCAGATGCCTTATCTGTATTCTGGGTTGTGATCCAAGCATACTTTGTCAGTATTTAACTGCCTTGCGAGTGATGCGTTGTGTGTTAGGGTCCCGATGGAATAGCAAATGTTCGAGGACTCTGGTAGGCCATAGTCCTGCAGGACCTGCTGATGCAATCAGTGGTGTCTCGGATCGTATCTAATCTCGCCTCTGTGATGAACCATTTACCAATTAATTTGTTTAGTGGTGAGAATTTGCTGCCCTTGTCATAGGGCGACGCGCCTGACTACGGGTGACTGTCTGTGTGGAGTTTGTACGTTCTCCCTGTGACTTGTGGGGGTTTTCTCTGAGATCTTCGGTTTCCTCCCACACTCCAAAGACGTACAGGTTTGTAGGTTAATTGGCTTGGTATAAATGTAAATTGTTCCTAGTGTGTGTAGGATAGAGGTAATAATTCGGTGATCGCTGGTCATCGTGGACCGAAGGGCCTGTTTCCATGCTTTTCTCTAAACTAAACGAAACTAAACATACAAGATTGGGGTATTTAAAAACCTCAAACTCAATTTTGTCCTTTTAGTTACTTTTTACTTTAGAGATACATTGGAAACAGGCCCTTCGGCCCATGCCAATAAGCAATCACCCTGTTCACTAGCACTAACCTACACACCAGACAATTTACAATTTTACCAAAGCCAAATAGCCTACAAACCTGTACATATTTGGAATGTGGGTGTAAACTGGAGCACCCGGAGAAAACCCACGCCGTGAGAGGGGGAACGTACAAACTCCGTACAGGCAGCAGCCATAGTCAGGATCCAGCCAGTGTCACTTCCCTGCCTCTTTTCTTAGAAACATAGAAACATAGAAAATAGGTGCAGGGAAGCCAGCACCGCCATTCATTGTGATCATGGCCGATCGTCCCCTATCAATAACCCGTGCCTGCCTTCTCCCCATATCCCTTGACTCCACTAGGCCCCTAGAGCTCTATCTAACTCTCTCTTAAATTCATAGTGAGTTGGCCTCCACTGCCCTCTGTGGCAGGGAATTCCATAAATTCACAACTCTCTGGGTGAAAACGTTTTTTCTCACCTCAGTCTTAAATGGCCAGGAACAACATGGCCTCACAGCAGTTTTGTTCCAGTCTTAGCCAGCCAGCTCTCTGGGGCAGGTTGGCCAATTGATTATTTTGGGAACCTTCATGCCCCAGATTTGACGTCCATTGATCTCCACCCGGGATTCACTGGAATCAGGAAACCCGAGAGCTAAAGGGTAGATGAGGCCATCTACTGTACACTTTGTCTTTGTGTTTCACCTCGTCACGATTCGCAACTCTGATAATCGCTCTCTTCTCCTCCATCACCAGCAATGGCATTGGTGTCCTTTCAGTCACCTTGCAGTGTGACCTATTAGATCTTCATTATTAGACCTAGCAGATTCTAATCATTACGATTGCTCGGCCAGAGTGAATTCCTGTCCAATAGTTAAGGAATTTACAACACCATCAATAGTTTTGAGTTTTTCCATGGCAGCCTCATTGATACCCTTATCCTAACCTCCCCAACCCTGCCACAGGCTCTCCTCTCTCTCCCCTCTTTCTTTCTCTCTCTCATCTCTCTCTCTTCTCTCTCTTTTTATCTTTCTTTCTCACTTTCTCTCTCTCTCTCTCTCTCCCTCTCTCTCTCACTCTCTCTCTCTCTCTCTCTCTCTCTCTCTCTCTCTCTCTCTCTCTCTCTCTCTCTTTCTCTTTCTCACTTTCTCACTCCCTTTCCCTCTCTCTTTCTCTCTTTCTCTCTGTTTCTCTTTCTGCTCTTTTTCTCCCTCTTTCCCTCTTTATCTCTCTCTTGCTTCTTTCTCTTTTTCTAGCACCTCTCTCTTCTCTCTCTCTCTCTCTCTCTCTCTCTCTCTCTCTCTCTCTCTCTCTCTCTCTCTCTCTCTCTCTCTCTCTCTCTCTCTCTCTCTCTCTCGCTCGCAATTTTTTCAATTTCAATTTTTCAATTAAAAAACTTTATTGGCATTATAAAAAATACATTGTTATATTGCCAAAGTATAAAACATGACATACATATTTTAAATGTATAAGTATAAATACAAGTATACAGTGCATGGATAGATATGTCCCCGTACATAAACTCGCAAGAGGCCTATAGCCCTTTATTGATTGCTACACGTTCTTGCAGCTGTAAGCAGTACAACAGAATAGCAAGTTTAGCAATTCAATATTAATTTCTTAGTGTCAGTTAATGTCAATTAGTGTGTGCGTACATATGTGCATATTGGTCATTCACCGTCTCTCAGGTTATGGCATGCTGTTACGTATTGTGCACCAAGATGTGCCGTATTTCCTTCACTGAGGATTATTCTTAGTTTTGATGTATCATCTAGTTCTTTAAAATCAGGGTTGCCAGACTGAGTTTGTCAAAGTATGTTTTCCTTGTTTTGTCAAATTTTTTGCATTTTAGGAGGAAGTGCACCTCTGTTTCAACCTCATCTGTCAAACAGTGGCCGCATATTCTGTTTTCTCTTGGTTGCCAGAATCTCTTCTGTCTTCCTTTTTCAACTGCCAAATAGTGGTCACTTAGCCTGCCACAGGCTCTCCTCTCTCTCCCCTCTTTCTTTCTCTCTCTCATCTCTCTCTTCTCTCTCTTTTTATCTTTCTTTCTCACTTTCTCTCTCTCTCTCTCTCTCTCTCTCTCTCTCTCTCTCTCTCTCTCTCTCTCTCTCTCTCTCTCTCTCTCTCTCTCTCTCTCTGTCTCTGTCTCTCTCTCTCTCTCTCTCTCTCTCTCTCTCTCTCACCATGTAAAGCTATTATTAAACAGTCCTACAAAAGAAATGCATAATTAACACACTCCATGATGTATTCTTCCCATGCTGATGTGAAAATGTGATTTTAAGTGGAAGGCAACAAACTGCTTTTAAATAAACAATGAGAGCATTTGTTGCATTTACTTGCGTTTAGTCTGTATATTTTGGTCTTTGATTGCCTTTTTTAGTGTAATTGGTAACTAATTAGGAGGCTTGTTAGCATTATTCTTGTGTGACTGATGATTCTCTGAATATTCGAACAACTGTGGCGCCTTTGTCAAGAAGTGCAAACCGGAGATTGTGTGGGACAAAGTGAGAGAGATGAAGGGCTGGGATGGTGGACAGGATATACACCGTGGAAGTGTTTTGATAATATTACTAAGTCTACCTTGGTGCGGCTCTCAAAGATATCCTCAAGAGCTGAAACATAAATGTAATACAAAGTTTCACTGGATCTCTCTTATACGGTATGGAACCACAGTAGGGTGTAGGAAATAACTGCAGATGCTGGTTTACACCAAAGATAAACACAAAATGCAGGAGCAACTCAGCGGGACAGGCATCATCTCTGGCTAGAAGGAATGGGTGACGTTTTGGGTCGAGACCCTTCTTCAGATTCTTTCAAGACACCCTCAAAGATATCACAGTTTTAATAAGTTCATGAGTTCTAGGAAAAGAATCAGGCCATTCGACCCATCAAGTCTATTCTGTCAGATTGTTTTGTTTAGTTTAGTTTAGTTTAGTTTAGTTTAGAGATACAGCATGGATTCAACCCCTTCGGCCCACCGGGTCCGCGCCGACCAGCGATCCCCGCATATTAACACTATCCTACACACACTAGGGAAAATTTTTACATTTACCAAGCCAATTAACCTACATATCTGTACGTCTTTGGAGTGTGGGAGGAAACCGAAGATCTCGGAGAAAACCCACGCAGGTCATGGGGAGAACGTACAAACTCCATACAGACAGCACCCGTAGTCGGGATCCAACCCGGGTCTCCGGCGCTGCAATCACTGCACGGCAGCAACTCTCATGCCAATGAGATGACATTTATGTACACAGAGTTTTCCATGTTCACACATGTGCCCACATGTTCTCCCCATAACCCCTGACACCTTTACTAATCAAGAATCTGTCAATCTCCGTGTTAAAAATATCCATTGACTTGGCCTCCACAGTCGTCTGTGGTAATGAATTCCGCAGATTCACCACCCTCTGACTAAAGGAATTCCTCCTGTTTAAGAAAGAACTGCAGATGCTGGAAAAATCGAAGGTAGACGAAAATGCTGGAGAAACTCAGCGGTTGAGGCAGCATCTATGGAGCGAAGGAATAGGCGACGTTTCGGGTCGAAACCCTTCTTCAGACCAGGCACAGAAATCGCTATCAAAATATGGAGGGACGGGGGACACAATTTTTTGGCGGCCGCGCACGCATGCGCACACTCAAACACACACGCGCGAGGCTTCGGAGTCTCAATCCAGCGCTACATGCAGCTCAACTCTTCCCATCTCGCCGGGTTAACCTACAGCCCTGCCTGGACTGACGGGACACCAGCGCTGCTTCTCTGCGCTGGCTGTAAACCTGGGCCATATTTCCCGCAAGCCCAGGCAGGGCTGTAGGTTTTGTGCTGATTCTCTGCGCTGGCTGTGGGCCGGGGGGCACAGCTCCCGTCTGACTCCCGACGTCTCTGGCCACCCCCGGGCATGGGGGGGGGGGCACTCGGGTGGGGACGAGACAGCGCCGGTGATCCGGGATCGATCCTGGCTGCGGATGAGGCTCAGGTCTGTGCCGTGAGTGTTTTGGCATGTCTTCCTCCTCCAATCACCGCACTCTATCCTCAGTCCCATCCCCCCCAACTCCTCCCTCCTCCAATGATCGCGCTGAATCATCATGTCCCGCCCCCATTGCCTGCTGACCGATGTCTCTCTCGTCCAATCGGCGCCCTCGATCAGCAGTCCCACCCCCACTGTCTAGCGGAAAGCAGAGATTTCACCGGGTTTTAAAATCCAGATTACAACAACTTGGGGGGGATGTCTCCCACCTCTCAAAACAGAGAGGGGACGTGTCCCCCTGGCCCCCCCGGGATTTCCGCCCCTGCTTCAGACTGATGTTTTGGGGGGGGGGGCGGGGAGGGGCAGGAAAAAGAAATGAAGAGGCAGAGACAGTAGGCTGTGGGAGACCTGGGAAGGGGAGGGGAAGGAGGGAGTAAGCAAAGACTACCTGAAATTGGAGAAGTCAATGTTCATACTGCTGAGGTTTAAACTACCTAAGCGAAATATGAGGGGGCTGCTCCTCCAATTTGTGGTGGGACTCACTCTGGCCATGGAGGAGGCCCAGGACAGAAAGGTCAGATTTGGAAAGGGAGGGGAATTTGAAGTGCTGAGCCACCAGGAGATCAGGTTGGTTAGTGCGAACTGAGCGGAGGTGTTGGACAAAGCGATCGCCAACCCTGCGCTTGGTCTCACCGATGTAGAAGAATTGACATCTGGAAGCAATAGATGAGATTGGAGGAGTTGCAGGTGAACCTCTGCCTCACCTGGAAAGACTGCTTGGCTCCTTGGATGGAGTCGAGGGGGGAGGTAAAGCGACAAGTGTAGCATTTCCTGCGGAGAAATTCCTCCTCGTCATTCTAAAGGTAGGTATGTTACAAAACTTACCTTCAGTCGTGCTGTAATTCTGCCACTGGCCGTGTGCGCGATTTTGGCGCCTTTAAGGGGGGGGCGGGGTTAAAACGCGGGTTTCTCCTCCCTTGTCCTGGTTAATATTTTGTTGGAGCACAAGCCTTGGCTGACAAATCGTTCCTAGCGGCGTTTTGTGAATTTTTTATTTTTATTAAATCGTCAATGTCAGCGCTGGAGTAATTTTAAAAGCAGCTCCTGAAGCGTCAACGCCGATAACGGGGACGGATTTCACACACGGGACAGGTAAACGAAAGTGGTTGCTTTAAATGTATAAAAGTGCTTCTTAAGAAGCCTTTAATTCACATTTTTTCATGCGACACGGTGATTTTATTCCCCGAATTAACGGCAGTATTTTTCATGCCAATACGGGGTTAAATTCACCGCAAATGAACTTTCCAAAAGATCGCGTTCCAGAAAACCTCACTCCCAAGATGATTTAAATGCCCATTAATTTACAGGTATTAAACATTCAATTCCTTCCATTTGGCCTGTAAATTCATGAAAATTAGATTAAAAAATTATGTTATATTGTGAATTATTGTGTGAATGTTATTTGGACACTTAGGCTATTTAAAAATGTTAATCTATTCTTAAGAAATTGATAGATGTTTAGATCTAGTAATTGAATTTTGTAATTAGCTACAATTAGGTAACTAACTAATTATATGCTTTACTTTCATGTCTTCGAAGTAAAATTGTTTCATATTTGTTTCAGAATGCTTCAATCTATAATAACTGAAAATGTCTTTCAGTTATCATAATTTTTAAGAAAGTTATGGGCTTTTAACTGTCCTCGATCACAGCTTTTGTGTTAAGTCAATGGAAAAGCAATAGGGAACTAGATGCTAATTTCTGAGTATGATAATGGCCATAACTTTTTTAATACTGAAGATATGAAAGTGAATTAAGTGTCAAATTAAACTTCTTTTTATGCTTTATCTGATGGGATAAATTGCAGACTTTATTTTTAAAATCTCAAAAGTTTGTAACATTGCTACTAAAGGTACGTCCTTTTATTCTGAGCCAATGGCTTCTGGTCTGAGACTCTCCCACTAGTGGAAACATCTTCTCCACATCCACTTTATCCAGGCCTTTATTTGGTACGTCTCAATGAGGCCCCCCCCGTCATTCTTGTAATCCCCAGCGAGTACAGGGCCAGTGCCTTCCAACAATCATCATATGTTAACCCAATCATTTTGGGGATCATTCTCATAAACCTCTCATGGACCCTCTGCAAAGCCAGCATATCCTTCCTCAGATATGGGGCCCAAAACTGCTCACAATACTCCAAATGCTGACTTACCAGCGCCTTACAATGCCCCAGCAATACATCCTTGTTTCGGGAATTCAGTTATACAACGGAGCAGGCCAAAGACATTCTCCACCCTGCTCTCCCAATCCAAGTAAAATAGTATTTTGGAGATGGATTGTATTATTTAACAGGACACTCAGCAGGGGTAAGAGATTCGTACAGCATAGAAACAGGCCATTCGGCCTATTGAGTCTGCACTGATCGGCAAGCACCCATTCACTCTAGTCCCATTTCATTCTCGCCTCATTCTCATCAATAACCCTTCCCCATTATACCCATGACCTTGATTTTCACACCCACCTACACACTAGGGACTAATATACTATGAGTTAATTTACCAACCACACATGTTTGGCATATAGGGGGGAAATGGAGAACCCAGATCAAATCCACATGGTCATTGGAAGAATGTGCAAGCTTCACAGAGACATCACCTGAGGTCAGGATTCAACCCAGGTCACTAAATTCAAGAGAGCAGATCTACTAGCCATGACACTGGCACATGACAAGAGTGTTACCCAACTCCATCCCCCCTCCCCCCCATCCCTAAAGAGTGATGGAGTTGGGTAACACTCTTGTCTAAAGCTCTGGCTCAGCCCTGGTGGATCTGCATTCTTCTCATGTTGTGGATCCCTCCCCCAAGGGCTGACCCTCAACCACGATCCAGAATGTTTTCCCTCCTGTATTAATCTTCTTCATAAAATGTTTTTTATGCGTCTCTTTGCAAATTATTGCTGGCAGTTCAAAGCCAAGGCTTGGATCTCTGGTTTGGTTTTGGTGCGTTATCTGGTTTTGTAGGAGGTATGAAAGGGAGCAAACAAATCTTCCAACAAAACTGAATGCATGCAGAGAAATTCGGCAATAGGGTGATGGCGATAACAAAGTCAGTGACAATCCTGGCTTTCTTTAAAAAAATACATACTGCAGTGCTGGAGTAACTCAGCATTCATGCATTCATTCATTCATTCATTCATTCATTCGTCAGGCAGCATCTCTGGAGGACATGGGAGAGATGGCGTTTTGGGTTGGGTCCTTTCTTCAGACCTGAAACTGTCCATGTTTTCATAAGTTCATAAGTCATAGGTGCAGAATTAGGCCATTCAGTCCATCGAGTCTACTTCACCATTCAATCATGGCTGATCTACCTTTCCCACTCAACTCCATTCTCCTGCCTTTTCCCCGTCGATCCAGAGATTCCCTGGAGATTCCCTGGAGATGTTGCCCGACCTGCTGAATTACTCCAGCACTTTGTGTTTTCTTTGTCAAATCAGCATTTGCAGTTCCTTGTGTTTCTCTGCGTCTTTACAAGTTCAACAACGAAACACTTAAAACTTGTGAAATACAAATTAGGTTGGAAATTTCAGTTTTCACAGGAGAACCAAAGGTGGCAATTGGATTTATTTAGGAAATGGGATCTTAAGGGCACATTATGGTAATGGACTAGTTGAGAGGAACTTAGCGTTTGAGGTATTTAACCATTCACTTTGAACGGCATGGTGGCGCAGCGTTAGAGTTGCTGCCTCACAGCGCCAGAGATCCGGGTTCGATCCTGACCACAGGTGGTGTCTGTACAGAGTTTGTACATTCTCTCCGTGACAGCGTAGGTTTTCTCCGGGTGCTCCGGTTTCCTTCCACACGCCAAAGACGTGCAGGTTTACAGGTTAAATGTCTTCAGTAAAAAATTATAAATTGTCCTTAGTGTGTAGGGTAGTGCTAGTGTACGGGGTGATCGCTGGTCGGCGCGGACTCAGCGGGCCAAAGGACCTGTTTCTGCGCTGCATCTCTAAACAAAACTAAACTTAATTGTAGTTTGATTTAATAGTTTTCTTCAGCGCTTGTTTGATGCCAACAGCTGAAATTTAATAGATGGGTGTTAGTATTCAGGCACATGTGTAGCTGTCTCGGAATGAATGAACAAAACTCATTTATAATTTAGAGCATATATACAGGTACATCATGAAGAATGATGGTATAATGGGAAATACTGTAATACCAACAAGCGATAGATTAAATGTCCTGTGATATTTATATGGTGTCTTTGGAGAATTGTTTTGGTTGGACTTCCAGTAGAATTCTTTTTCAAACTTGTCATCCATTCTATCAATTTCGATGACCTATCTGTGCACAAGCAAATAGATAAAACTGATTCAGCTGCTTATGTTTATCTTGCTTCATAGAATTGGTGAAAGGTAATGGCATAATACATCTCATTCTTCGGGAACGCACGCCATGGATGCTATTTATTCTTTGCTTCCAATTCCCAAAGGCGGTATCATCAAGCCCCTTTGGAGCCTTGATTGGGACAAGAATCTTGGCCACGCTTGTATCGATTCTGCTTCGGATGAAATTTCTTTCAGATAACATGGAGGCAAAGGCTTTAAAGTGCTCCTGTTACTGAGGCGGTAAAAGAGCACCAGAGGCGAGGTGATGGGCATTGTACTCTGACCTATTTGCAGACAATATCGTTGCAGAGAATTTAAGAGGAGATGCATCAGAAAGTTGTTTAAGTCCTAAGTGCCTTTTCTGTGCAAATACAGTGCTTGGAATTGGAAGTAAATAGCAGTCCGGCTTTCTACACATCGCATTAGGCTGAGTGGATGAAGAATACTTTGAGGTTGAAGTAACTTAATCCTGTATATATTATTTTTCTGCAGCCTTAATCAAGCGGAGATTATAAATATATCTAATTTATCCATCCACCTCAGGCATCTGCCAATCTTTATTAATATGACTGACTAAACCATAAACAGACCTTTCTCAGAGTATGATGTTTATCTACTTCACATCTAACCACATTCTTAATAAGCAGAAGAAACAAAGAACTGCAGATGCTGGTTACTGCACATAAGGACACCAAGTGCTGGAGTAACTCAGCGGGTCAGGCAGCATCTCTGGAGAACATGGAATAGATGACGTTTCAGGTGGAGACCCTTATTTATCTGTCGAAGCGTTTGGATCTGTGTCCATCATCTCTTCAGGCAGCACATTCCAGATTCCAATATGCACCGTGTGAAAAATTGCCCCTCTGGTCTATCTCTCATATTATACCGTTGTGTTAGACATCGTGGGAAAAAGATTCTTATAGTCTATCCTTGCAATCTTTCTCATGACATTGTAGACCAGCACCAGTGATCCGGGTTCGATCCTGACTATGGATGCTGTCTGAACGGAGTTTGCACGTTCTCCCTCTGACCGTGTGGGTTTTCTCCACCTTCCCCGGTTTCCTCCCACATTCCAAAGACATGCAGGTTTGTAGGTTAATTGGCCTCTATAAACTGTCCTTAGTCTGCAGGATAGGAGTGGTGTACGGGCGATTGTTGGTCGGCGTGGACCCGGTGGGCCGAAGGGCCGGTTTCCACGCTGTATCTCCATACTAAACTAAACCTTCCAGCCCCTTTCGCTCCAGAGAAAGCAAACGCAGCCAGTTCCAGCCTCTCCTTGCAGACACAAGGAACTGCAGATGCTGGTGTCGGAACTCATTGCAATATGTAGGCTATACCTGATCTGTTTGGCTAGCTTACCAGACAAAACAAAGCTTTCCATTGTATCTCGGTGCAGGTGACAATAATAAACCTAAACCTAAACAAAAAAGAAGGCACAAAATGCCGGAGTAACTCAGCGGGTCAGGCAGCATCTGTGGAGGACACAGATAGGCGACGTATTGGACCAGGGCTCCACTTCAGTCTCTCAGTCATGCTTCTGTTAGGACAACATCCTGTTGAATCGACTCTGCCTGCTCCCCTATTCCCTTATCGTATGTACACCGTCTTCTTCTTCCGTGTCCAACTTCCTTGTTTCAAATGTTGACATCGCTGTCCGTCCGTCCTGAAAAGGACGCAAGCTTCCGGCGACAATCAGCGGGAGCCATCACTTGTTGCAATAGATCATGGTGGTAGCAGAATTCCAGTTTCCAGCCCCGCGATGTGGACGCTTCTGCTGTGGGGCCACCGTGAACGGCTCGATTGTAATCATGTATAGTTTTTCCGCTGGCTGGTTAGCACGCAAACAAAGCTTTTCACTGTACCTCTGTACACGGGACAATAAACTGAACTGAAAAGCTTTCACATTTCACGTCCAGTGCAGTTTCATTCTTCCAACCTGAACTGCACACAATACACCACCTGTGGTTTAAACATTCCAGTTATGAACCGCCTGGTTTAATCTTTGTGCAGGAAGGACCTGCAGACGCTGGTTTACACTGAAGATAGACACAAAAAGCTGGAGCAACTCAGTGGGACAGGCAGCATCTGTGGAGAAAAGGAATAGGTGACGTTTCGGGTCGAGACAACTTCTTCGGACTGAGAGTCAGGGGGAAAGGGAAATGAGAGATATAGAAGGTACATAGAACAAATGAGTGAAAGATATGCAAAAAGCAACCGTGATCAAGGAAAGGCGGAGCCCACAATGGTCCATCGTTGGCTGTGGGATAGGTGATAACGAGTGGTGCAGACAGTGAAACTCAACAGGACGACAGTGAAACTAGTACAATGACTAGGGTGGGGGAGGGACGGAGAGAGAGGGGATGCAAGGGTTACTTGAAGTAAACCGTTGTTGTGCTTTGAAGTAGTTGTGAAGCAACTGAGCACTTGGCTGCTTATTTCATGAGCTGTTTAATGGTTAATCACATTGCCATGGGCGCAGATACACATGTGGACCAGATGGGGAAAAGGCAGCAAACAGCCCTCCTTCCTTGAAGGACATCAGTACTAAGAGGTTAATTTGTTAGCTGCTTACTTGATGCCTCTGCAAATAAGTAGCAGGTACAAGAGGGGCTGGCAAAGTGAAGAATTAATGGACCAATATTTACAATGAGGAAATTAAAAGCGAGCATTGAAGGAGTTAGTTCATTATCTTTGCATAAACATTAGGATTAAATGGAAGCATAGCTCACCAGATGACCCCGTGATGACTGCTTGCAGCAGTATGTTTTCCATGAAGTGGAACCAGGAGGCAGCACAACAAATCACTCTTCATAGATCACCATCTGCAACTCTGTCTCGATCAGTAAACATTGACATTAATCTCCTCGAAGCCTGACTACGTCCATTTGAAAGCTACAGACTCACTGACAGATTTACTGATTTGTTTTGATTGTTGCTTTGAGGCTCTCTGTTTGGCTCATTCCTGCTGCTTCTAGCGGAGCGGAGCACGAAACAAGACAACGCTAAATTAGGGAGTTCAGCTTTTCAGGACAGAGATGTGGAGGAATTCCTTTGACCCAGAGGACAGCATATCTATGGACAATTCCAACCAAGTGGGCGGAGGAGGCTCGGTTATGCTTTATATTTAAGACGGTGGCGCAGCGGTAGAGTTGCTGCCTTACGGCGCCAGAGACCCGGGTTCGAACCTGACTACGAGCGCTGTCTGTACGGAGTTTGTACCTTCTCCCCGTGACCTGTGTGGGTTTTCTCCGAGATTTTCGGTTTCCTCCCACACTCCACAGGCGTACAGGTCTGTAGGCTAATTGGCTTGGTATAAATGTAAATTGTCCCTAGTGTGTGTAGGATAGTGTAAGTGTGCGGGGATCGCTGGTTGGTGCGGACTCGGTGAGCTGAAGAACTAATTTCCACGCTGCATCTCTAAACTGAACATTGTTAATAGTTTTAGTTTATCAAGGGAATTTGAGACTGTGGCGAGAATGACACGGAGGTAACATGTCAGCCATGAACTAGTCAAATGGCACAAGAACTGGGGCTCAATCTCTCACTTTTGGTCCTGTGTTTTAATGTGAAGAGAGGATTTCACTATAGAGAGAGTTCCGCCTCTCACTTCAGAACAGTAGAACATGTTTTCTGCCCTGTTTAAATTATAGATCCAGAGATGGCACAGCTAAAGTTACATTAGTGCATTATTATCTTTAAAATTGGATTGTGTTGTAAAGCAGGTGTGTGTTCTGCTTGCCTTCAGGGCGTTGCGTGTAAAAGTTGGGAAGTCGTATTGCAGTTGTACAACACTTCAATTAGGAGTTTTATGCGCAGTGTAGGCTGCTGCACTGCAGGAAGGATTTGGAGGCTTTGGGGAGGATGCAGAAAAGATTCACCACGATATTGGCGGCTTTAGAGAATATTTACGGGGAGGCTGGAGATTATATTCTCTGGGGCGTCGGAGGTTGAAGGGGAACCTGATTGAAAGGTATTGACATTTGAAAGGCGAAGATAGAGTTTAGGTTTTAGAGTCTTCCCGGGTGGAAATGTTGAGTACAAAAGGTTTAAGGTGAGACGGGGAAAGTTTAAAGGAAATATATGAGGCAAGTTTTTTTTTAACAAGTCATTGTGGTGGGACTTGGAACACACTGGCTGGGGAGGTGGTGGATGGAAACAGATGTAATAATAACTCTTAAGAAGCATTTGGACAGGCAAGGGATGGAGAGGTATGAAAGAAACTTACAAAAGACTCGACATAACCAAATACTGCAGATGGTAGAAATTTGAAATAAAATAAAGAAACACTGTAACCACCGGTAGGTTAGTGCTGTCGGGTTAAGAGCAGTGAGGGCTAATAACTAGCAAATAGCGATGTGGACTGTGCTAATGTGGTGACAGGGAACCGCAGACAAAGCCTAAAAGTAGAGGGGCACAAATAAGGTGGACACTGAGATGTTATTTCTTAAGCTTAGGTTGGGCGTTGTTGGAACAGTGTCAAATACATGTTCATAGGTTCTTGGAGCAAAATTAGGCCATTCAGTCCATCAAGTCTACTCCGCCATTCAATCATGGCTGATCTATCTTTCCCTCTCAACCCCATTCTCCTGCCTTCTCCTGACACCCTTATAAATCAAGAATCTATCAATCTCTACCGTAAAAATATCAATTGACTTGGCCTCCACAGCCCTATGTGGCAACGAATTCCACAGATTCACCATCCTCTGACTAAAGAAATTCCTCCTCATCTCCTTTCTAAAGGCACATCCTTTTATTCTGAGGCTATGGCCTCTGGTCCTAGACTCTCCCGCGAGTGGAAACATCCTCTCTGCAATCACTCTATCCAGGCTTTTCACTATTCGGTAAGACGAACGCTGACACTAACCTTACTCATTAAAACTAATCCTACACAAATCTAATCCAATGTTATTCTCTCCACATTGTCATCAACTCCTCTCATATTCTACCACGCACCTACAAACAAGGGGTAATTTGCAGTGGCCAAATAATCTACCGACCCATAAGATGCCACGAGGTGTCAATGATTCTGTCTTGTCGTTTTGGCATTTTTTACACCACACATCCAGGCCAGGTTTGCTTGTCGGATGAAACAGAGACCCTTTTCCGGATCAGACTAGTTGCAGATGAGAACAAAAGTTGAGGTTGGGAATGGTGGCATGAAGGTGCAGCGGTAGAGTTGCTGCCTAAAGGGCCAGAGACCCGGGTTCGATCTTGACTACGGCTGCTGCCTGTGCGGAGATTGTACGTTCTCCCCGTGACCTGCGTGGGTTTTCTCCGAGATCTTCGGTTTCCTCCCACACTCCAAAGACATACAAGATTGTAGGTTAACTGGCCTGGTAAATGTTAAAATTGTCCCTAGTGGGTGTAGGATAGTGATAGTGTGCGGGAATCGCAGGTCGGTGTGGACCCGATGGGCCGAAGGGCCTGTTTCAGCGCTGTATCTCTAAACTAAACCAAACCAAACTAAACCTTTATGTGTTACTATTCTTCCACACCCTCAAAAAAACCCATTTCAGATCCATTATAACTTTGCCGACACTAACTTTATTTCTTCTTCAATCGATATGTGGTTTTGCAATATTTTCTGATCTCAAATCAATTAAAGATTTGACATTTCCTTTTGCAACAGGTTAGTTAATTAATTTTCCTCCTTCTTAACATGCACTTGTTTTCCTGTCAGCAGGAGAAAACTACTCTTGCTTCTCACATCTGGCAAAAAGCTTTTAATAACTACATTTCACTCTGCAATATGTTACAAGTTAGCATCTGCTATAAATACCATCTCAGCTTTCATGGGTCCATTCACTTAAACAATTTAATGGGACTTGGCTCAGAATATCCTGTTGCTATTTGTCCAGATGCAGTACAGAGAGGTGCATCAAGGAGATACCTTGAGACCTGAGCACAATGTAACTTCAGTCTTTCCCCTGGTGAATTACATTGTTTAGTGTGGCACAGCGGTAGAGTTGCTACCTTGCAGACCTTTCATCGCCAGAGACCCAGTTCAATCCCGACTACCGGTGCTGTCTGTACGGAGTTTGTACATTCTTCCTGTGACGAAGTAGGTTTTCCCCGAGATCTTCGGTTCCTCCCACTCTCCCTGACTGTGTGGGCCGAAGGGCTGTTTCCGAACTGTAGCTCTAAACTAAACTAAACTAAGCAGGTGGCACATACTTGGTTTGAAATATTAAGCCGGATTGTTACACAGCGATAAACGGTGCCAATGTTATAATGTGAATTACTTAGCTTAATCAATGTTTCTCTGTTTAACCACATCAAAATAATGATTGCACTGCACAGTTGTATATTTAAACAGGCACTACGGCTGCTTGAATTGGTACCAATTTTCCTCAATTGACTCTTATTGCAAGGGCCTCCTTACAGGTGGCTGACTGACTGCTTCATTTTGAAGCTATTTCCCATCCGTAAGAAGTTTTCCAACACGATGAACGTGATGTGTTTATCATAGAGTCATACAGTGTGGAAGCAGGCCCTTAGGCCCAACTTGCCCGCCCCGACCAACATTTCCCAGCTACACTCGTCCCACCTGCCTGCGTTTGGCCCATAACCCTCTAAACCTATCCTATCCATGCACCTGTCTAAATGTTTCTTAAACATTGTGACAGTACCTGCAACGTGCAACCTGTAACATGTTTATTGTTCATCCATTATGCTCTGCTTCAGTATCCGAGCTCCATCCATTTTCTTTGGTTCTGCGTTTGAACTCCATGTATTCATCCTGGTTGTGTATCTGAAGTCCATCTATCCACACTGGTTCTGAATCTGAACTCCACTCATTCACCTCGCTTCTGTATCTGTCTGTGCCTGTGCTCCAGCTACAGGTATTTGCGTTCGTTCTATACCTGAACTCCATGCTCCGGTAGAAACAAGAAACTGCGGATGCTGGTTTACAAAAAAAAAGAGACACAAAGGTGCTGGAGTAAGTCAATGGGTCGGGCAGCATACAGACCAGCATGCTGCCTGACCCACTGAGTTACTCCAACACTTTGTGTTCCTGCTTCTGTATTTACGTTCCATCTATTTGCTTTAATTCCATTTTCAAGCTCCATCAAATCACCTGAATTCTGTAACTTAGTTTAGTTTATAGATACAGTGCGGAAACAGGCCCTTCGGCCCACTGAGTCCGGGCCGACCAGCGACCCCCTAACACTAACACTATCCCAAGCACACTAGGGACAATGTACAATTAGACCAAGCCAAGTAACCTACAAACCTGTACATCTTAGGAGTGTGGGAGGAAAGTGGAGATGCCGGAGAAAACCCACGCAGGTCACAGGGAGAACGTACAAACTCCCTACAGACAGCACCCGAGTCAGCAACAAGCCCGGGTCTCTGGCTCTGTGAGGAAGCAACTCTACTGCTGCGTCACCGTGCCGCCCAACTCTTAATACATCTATCGGTCTCCTTTTTTAAATACAATTTTCAATTAAATTAGCCTCAACGATTGTTGAGAGGAGGGAATTACAGATGTGTGCGAGCCTCTGTGTGACATTAACCCTGACCATGTCTCCTTGTCTGGATCTCCCCACCGGGGAACTGTTTCTCTTTATCCCTTCAAGAACAATAATTTGATGGGGGGGGTTTTCCTCAGTACATACAAGCCTGATCTATTCATAATTTGACACCTTTAACACTGGAATGATTCTCGTGAATCTTGGAACAGTGCCCAGAAATTAATAGTTTGCGTCTAAACAGTGCTTTGCACGACTGTGTGATAATAGGCATACATTTATATATCTGACTTCTTGAGATTCACATCTTCAAACTCTGCTTAATGTCTGTTTGTTCATGTTCAAAGTCATAGGGACAGAATTAGGCCATTCGGCCCATCGAGTCTACGCCACCATTCAATCATGGCTGATCTATCTTTCCCTCTCAACCCCATTCTCCTGCCTTCTCCCCATAACCCCATAACCCCTGACACCCTAAAGCACCTGTCCCACTTTCACGGCCTATTTGGCGACCTCTGCCGAGTTTGCCCTTGACTCATACTCGCAGCATGGTTGCCACGAGGTCGTAGGAGGTCTTCGTAACTCTTCCTCATGCTCGTTAGTGGTCTCCGCGTACTCGTGGCCTCAAGTAGGTCGCGGCATTTTTTTCCAGCCTGATAACAAATGTCCATGAGTAAAAAAAAGGCCGGCATGGAACAAATTGATACTTTTTACTCGTAGGTAGGTCGTAGTAGGTCGTGATGGGGTCATAGGTAGTCATAGCTAGTCGTAGTTGGTCTTAGGTGTGGAAGACTGAGGTCGAGAGGGGTCGTAGGAGGTCGTAGACATAGTCGTAGGAGGTCGTAGACATAGTCGTAGGAGGTCTTTTACTTCGGCGAGTCAACACGACCTTGACATTTTTTTCAACTCGTCTGGGGTCTTCTAAACTCGTGGATTAGGTTGTCCAAGTGGGACAGGCCCTTTACTAATCAAGAATCTGTTAAGGGCCTGTCCCACTTGGCGATTTTATCGGCGACTGCCGCCGTCATATCAGGGTTGCCAAAAGATTTTGAACATTTCAAAATCCAGCGGCGACAAAAAAAATGTTGCGACACTTGAGGAAACACCGTCCGTCAATACGTCGTCACGCCGCAACTTTTCCGGTGACCTGATATGTCAATGATGCCGGCAGTCGCCGAAAAAATCGGCAAGTGGGACAGACCCTTTAATCTCCACCTTAAATATACCAATGACCTGGCCTCCACAACCCCATTGTCCTGCCTTCTCCCTGTAAACTTTGACACCCTTACAAAACAAGTATTTCTTCACCACTATCATCGCATTTCTTATTCCCCATATAATTGCTCCTTCTAATACAAAAAGCTCTTCATATTCTTATTCAGATTACAAATTTTTTAATTTCCACACTGTATCACTCCATAACACTAGAATGGTAGCATGGAAGTGATGGCAATGGGTTAAATGTTCCTCTTCTGTGACTGGAATGTCCCCTGTGTGCTGCAATAGTGAAGCCCAAGATTTTTACAGCTTTGCACAGTTGATGTGCACAGTATCTGTGGAATTCTCTGCCACAGAAGGTAGTTGAGGCCAGTTCATTGGCTATATTTAAGAGGGAGTTAGATGCGGCCCTTGTGGCTAAAGGGATCAGGGGGTATGGAGAGAAGGCAGTTACAGGATACTGAGTTGGATGATCAGCCATGATCATATTGAATGGCGGTGCAGGCTCAAAGGGCCGAATGGCCTACTCCCGCACCTATTTTCTATATTTCTATGTAAGGGGTGCTGGAGCTTCTCAAACAGTTGTGCTTTACTGCATTCATTGCTGTCTATCTGAGTGTTATTTTCTGGTCGGCCACATTGAGATATGTTCAGACCATTTAAACAAAAAGAATTACTCCATGGGAGGATTTTGACCAGTGAAGCAGAATGTAACGCTGTCTGCTGTTGATGTCGACTTCAATCGACTAAAATAATCAAACAAGCTGCACCTTTTGTATACGTTAATATCTTGCGGATTGTGGAGAGGAATGGCTATATAGAAGCATGAATGGATATAGCATGGTCTGGTATAATTTATTTGTCACCTGTACCGAGGTACAGTGCAATCCATTTTTGTATATAGTTCAGTACAAGTATCACTATACATAAGCACTTAGATACATATTAGATAAGTGTGTCAGATACAGTACAAGTGTATAGCTGAGACAGTATACAGAGTCGCCAGTTTGGCACTATTTTCAAGTCCCAGTTGTTGTAAGTGCAGGGATATTGACCTGACCATGAAGGTCTGTTGTCCTGGCGGCGTTGCAGGGTTGGCCTGATCAAAGCGTAGCCCTGGTGTCCTCCGCCACTGCTCCACTGCTGTAGAATGGTGTTTGTGTTCCCCATGACAAATATAAAAACATAGGGTGGCACAGTGACGCAGCTGATAGAGCTGCTACCTCACAGCGCCAGAGACCCCAGTTTAATCCTGATCTGTGTGGAGTTTGCATGTTCTCCCCGTGACCGCGTGGGTTTCCTCCGGATGCTCCAGTTCCCTCCCACATGCCAAAGACATGCGGGTTTGTAGGTTAATTTTCCTCTCGGGAGTGGATGTGAAAATGGGATCACGTAGGACTCGTGCGAGCGGGTGATTGATGGTCAGTGTGGACTCGATGGGCCGAAGGTCCTGTATCCATGTGTATTGGTGAATTAAACTTTAAACATGAAGCAATCTTTGAATATCCACCATGCCTTGGTGCATGGTCCATTGACTAGCCTGGTATTGAATAAACAGTAAAATCTTCTGTTAACTAAATTCTGTGTTATTACAGTAATTGATCGCATGCCCTGCTAAATGACGTAGATTTGATGAAGGACCAGATGGTTGCTGGTGTGCCTTTAATCTGAGTCAGTAAGACAACACTTTCTGCTTGGCAGTACATCGCAAACAGTTGTGAATCTGCACTATCCTAATTTTGATGATTTTTGTCACAACTCTGCTCTGTATTTTAATTGATGAGTTCGACCTTCTGTCATCTTCTGCAGTTACAACAAAACAGCAACTTCAATATCTCGGGAATTCAGAATGTCTTGAGAAGACATAGTGCTGGAGTAGCTCAGCCGGGTCAGGCAGCATCTCAGGAGAAAATGGATAGGTGGCGTTTCAGGGTCGAGACCCTTCTTGATGTGCTGATGTCTTCTCGGAAATGGACTTTACGGAACTATTTTCCAATTGCATTTAGTCATTGGTGTCATACGTAGGTTAAATAATTAATATGGAAGGCATGGATAAAGCTAGATTCAGATTTGTGTTTAAACTTACAAACAGATGAGTTTAACAAGCAGGAGACAAAGTAGATAGAAGGAACTGCAGATGCTGGAATCTCGAACAAAAATACACACAGTGCTGGAGTAACTCAGTGGGTCAGACAGAATCTGCGGGGGGGGGGGGGGGGAGCTGGAAGAGAGGAGGGGCAGAACAAAGCCTGGCAGGTAAATGGTGAAGGTAGACACAAAATGCTGGAGTCAGCAGGACAGGCAGCATCTTTGCAGGTAAGGAATGGGTGACCTTTCGGATCGAGACCCTTCTTCTGAAGTTATGTGGAGTTACTCCAGCATTTTGTGTCCACCTTCTTTCCTGCACACTAGGTAAAAGGTGAATACAGGTCGGGGGGGGGGGGGGGGGGTTGGTTGATAGGCAGATAGTTGAACAAAGGCCAAGGATGAAAAAAAGGGGTGAGACAAAAGGATTGAAGAGTTGCAAATTGTGAAGCCGATGAAGGAATGTAGGAGGAAGGGAGGGGGAAAAAATCGATCAACTTAATATTGGTCACTGGCAGGGTTCTCTGTGGGCAAATATGGTGCCAATACACATATGAATTTTTAAAAAACCCTGCATTTATCCATAATATTTTCCATTAACATGACCCCTATACTAAATTATAAAATCGATACGTTAAAATGAAATGTATTATGAAAATAATATACACTAAAGAAGGTAAAATATTGCAAACCTAGTAGGCTGTGGGCCGAGGAGGTTTTTCGTTCAAGTTCGTGACCCAACTCACAGAACTACCTGAATTTTTAACATATTGTGTAAAAATACGATATAAATCATACCTGAAACTCGTCAAGACCAAATCCTGCAACATGAGAAAAACTTCCAATTTTCCAAGTAGTAATTGTCCAATCAATGCACGTTTGACATTGAGGTCGGACGCAAATTGACCAATCCCGCGCTTTGTTTTATGGTCGCCAGGCAGCGAGGACCCTGGGGTCATGGCTGTCTCCTCATTACATCAAAACAATAGCAAAGTTTCCAAGGAATAAAGGTAATGCTAACCTTGTTGATAATTTTGTTTTCCAATTGATTTATCTTTATAAAGTTACGATGTGAACTGTTAAATAAAAATGATAAATAACAAATGTAGAGCTAGGGTTAGGGTTAGGCCGATGGATGCTGTGGAGGATCGGTTGGGCTATCGGGCCGTCAGGCCTCCTGGTGGGTGGTGAGAGTGGCCGGGCTGCCGGTGGGTTGTGAGAGTGATCGGCCGGGCCGGGCTGCCGGTGGGTTGTGAGAGTGATCGGCCGGGCCGGGCCGTCGGTGGGTGGTGAGGGTGGCCGGGCTGCCGGTGGATGGTGAGAGTGGTCGGACGGCTGGTGGGTGCTGCGAGGGGTCGGTCGGGCTGTCAGTAGGCCGGTGTTGCAGTGAGCGAGCTGGCGGTCTGATGGAGCTGGCGCTCTGGTGGTGCTGAAGGCGGCGTGCAGGGCAGTGCTGCTCCCCACTATCGAGAAGGGCATGCTGGCCGAGGTGGACGTGCTGTGGGGCCACACGTACGGAGCCCACAGCCGGTCCTAAAGCGGCTCCATCTCCAGCCATGGGCAGCTCTGGGCGAGTTAGGTTTAGGCATTTTCCTCTCAGTGGAAGATGCCTTGGCCTTCTCCCAGCCTGGCACTGCCCCAGTCCCACTATGGCCGTGATCTCCACTCTGCACACTGGCAGTCGGTGGGGTTCAGTAAATGGGGGAACCCATAGGAACAGCCCTCACCCATTAATTAGGCTGGTTCAGGAGTCGGACCTCTGCGGCAGTCTCATTCAAAAAACTCACTCGCAATTATATTAATTATATTATTTTTATATAATATAATTATACATAATTATATATGATTACAGTCATATTCACAAGTCATATATATATATATATATGGTATAATAATGTATGGTTTAAATAGACTGCAACACGGAAATAGGCTCCCCATGGTGCAATATGGGCATTGGACACTAGATGGCGCTTACTTTTTTGATCTCATTTTCTAATTAGTTTAATTAATTAATGTGCTACTTTTGGCACTGACGAGTTATGACTTCCTTTTCAATTATATTTGATCTAAATCTGTGCAAAATTTCATGTAGTTTTGCTCAGCCCACAGCCTATAGTTTGTAACTTTTTCGATGTGCCAGAACACTGTACTGGCTCCTATCGTCACACGTAAAGCACCATGATGATCACCATGCACTGAAATCAATGACCCGAAACGCCTCCCATTCCTTCTCTACAGAGATGCTGCCTGTCCTGCTGATTTACTCCAGCATTTCTGTGTCTATCTTAGAGTAAACAGAGGAATGCAACAGGATGACGGTAAATCTAGTATGGCAATTATGGTGAGGAAAGGGCAGAGAGAGAGGGAATGCCGGGGTTACTTGAAGTTAGAGAGAGCAAGATTCATACCTTTCGGTTGTAAGCTGCACAAGCGAAATATGAGATGCTGTTCCTCCAATTTACCTTTGGTCTCACTCTGACAATGGAGGTGGCCCAGGACAGAAAGGTCAGTGTGGGAATGGGTAGGGGAGTTATATTGGGTGTTTATATTGGACTTTTCTTCTTTATCTTCCCTATCCCAATCCGTAAATTGGAAATGTTGAGTGAATTACTCAGAAGATTTTAACTCTACCTGTCGGCTCACCGTTACTGGAGAAGGAGAGGGATTCACTGTCAATGCTCGCCCTTTGAAAAAAAGCCCCATCAATGAGATTATAAAAAAATACAGTTTAATATCGACGCTTATCATGTTTGAAATACGCACACAAGTTTACCAGAGTTTCAGCCCTGACTTTAGATCAGAAAATATCAAGTGAAATTCCCATAAATAAACCCAGAGAATCTTTCATATTTATGGTCGTTGCTTTTAGAAACATAGAAACATAGAAATTAGGTGCAGGAGTAGGCCATTCGGCCCTTCGAGCCTGCACCGCCATTCAATATGATCATGGCTGATCATCCAACTCAGTATCCCGTACCTGCCTTCTCTCCATACCCTCTGATCCCTTTAGCCACAAGGGCCACATCTAACTCCCTCTTAAATATAGCCAATGAACTGGCCTCGACTACCCTCTGTGGCAGAGAGTTCCAGAGATTCACCACTCTCTGTGTGAAAAAAGTTCTTCTCATCTCGGTTTTAAAGGATTTCCCCCTTATCCTTATGCTGTGACCCCTTGTCCTGGACTTCCCCAACATCGGGAGCAATCTTCCTGCATCTAGCCTGTCCAACCCCTTAAGAATTTTGTACGTTTCTATAAGATCCCCTCTCAATCTCCTAAATTCTAGAGAGTATAAACCAAGTCTATCCAGTCTTTCTTCATAAGACAGTCCTGACTGCCCAGGAATCAGTCTGGTGAACCTTCTCTGCACTCCCTCTATGGCAATAATGTCCTTCCTCAGATTTGGTATGGGTGGTCCAGGAGACGCACAAGTTTGTAGGCTAATTAGCTTCGGTAAAAATTGTGAATTCCCCCCTGGTGTGTGTAGGACAGTGTAAGTGTGCGGGGATCGCTGGCCGGCGAGGACTCGGTGGGCCGGAGGGCCTGCTTCCGCGCTGTATCTCTAACCTGAACTAAAACTAAACTATCGTTATTTGGAAGATGGACACAAAACGCTGGAGTAACTCAGCGGATCAGGCGGCATCTCTGGAGAAAAGGGATAGGTGATGTTTCGGGTCGAGAACCTACTTCAGACTGGGTCAATCATAAATATAATTATTTGGCACATGCACAGGTGATGCCATAAGGTCGTAAGGTCTTAAGTGATAGGAGCAGAATTAGGCCATTTGGCCCATCAAGTCTATCCCGCCATTCAATCATGGTTGACCTATCTCACCCTCTGAACCCTATTCTCCTTCATGTTCCGCATGATCCGTTGAGTTGTTCCAGCATCTTGTGTCTTTTTGTTTACAATTAAGGAAACTTAACATTAAGGTACTTAACATATGACATTATGTGTCAGTATCTAAATGACTTGCACAGGTTTAATAAACTAGATTAGATTCAGGGACAGTTTCTTCCCAGCTGTTAATTGGAAACTAAATCATCCTCCACTACCAGAGAGCAGTCCTGAACTACTATCTACCTCATTTGAGACCCTCTGAATATCTTTGATCAGACTTTACTGACTTTATCAGACTTTGGCGGCGGCGCAGACGTTTCCCTGGGGGACCTGGCCAGAACACCGGCTTTGGCGGCGGTGCAGAACACCGGCTTTGGCGGCGGTGCAGCGCTGTAGCGCTGTCGTGGAGCGGGCGATGCCTTTCCTGGGTCGCCGCGCTGGGACTCCAGTATGCTGGGACCGCCGATGGTAACATCGTGGAGCCGCGGTTCTGTGGAGCGGCCAGCTGCGACGCTGAACGTTACATCCCGGAGCCTGGGCGAGAATATCGGGCGCCGTGGCGGGACTGTGGAGGCCTCAGTGGGCCCGACTCTGGGTGGACAAGAGGATGGGGACTGGACTTTGTGCCTTCCCCCACAGTGGGAACCATTGTGGGGGGATGTTTTTGTGTTGAACTTCTATTTGAACACTATGTTGTATTTTTATTAGTGTGCTGCAAGGCCATCTTAATTTCCCCTGAATAAGGGGATTAATAAAGTCTTATCTTATCTTATCTTATTTTATCTTGCACCAAACGTTATTCCCTTTGTCATGTCTCTGTGCACTGTGGATGGCTCGATTGTAATCATGTATTGTCTTTCGCAGATTGGTTAGCACGCAACTACCCCGGTACACATGACAATAAACTAAACTAAACTGAACTAATCCTTATTATTTCATGACACTAGAAATAATTGATTTTATATTAGTCATAAGGTCATAAGTGATAGGAGCAGAATTAGGACATTTGGCCTAAAAAGCCCATTCCGCCATTCTATCATGGCTGATCTATCTCCCCCTCCGAACCCCACTCTCCTGACTTCTCCCCGTAACCCCTGACACCCATACTAATGAAGAATCCTGCGTACTAGTCGAGAATGTAGCTTTGCGTTACGGAAAATCTGTTTTCTGGGAATACATTTCCCATTCTCTGGAGTTGTGGTGGCCGTCCGGAAACGTGATACCGACTTCACAAAAAGAAATACATTTGATGTCGTAGACATGAAGCAAATTCTGAGAGACAAATTCTAGATGTCAAAACTGATTTTTCGTTCTGGGGGCAGATGCCACCTAAGGGGTATTGATGTCGACAGCAATAATGAATAAATGTTTGGAGTATTTTTTTAAAATGCCATAACAGTGTTCAGAATGAATTCAAAGGCTTTGCCCTTTCAGATGTCACGCAGTATAAATCAGAAATAGAACCTAAAACATCCTCTCACAAAGTGCTGATGGCCTTTTAAAAATATTTTTTTTCTTGCAGAATTGACCCTATCGTTTCTTAATATGCAATTTTCAAAGCAGGAGGGGAACGCACTAACTCGTTAACTAGCCTCCCACCCTTCGCTTCAGGTACCTTCAAGTCCCCTGTCGCGGAACGTAGCGTTTCCAAATGATTCCAAATTATGAGGATGTTGCCGGGACGCATGGTCGGAAATCGCTTTTAAAACACGGGGGGGGGGGAGGTTACACAATGAGGCCTAACATCTAGGACTGGGGTCGGCAACCTACGGCCCGCGGGCCGCATCCGGCCCGTGATCCAAAATCATCCGGCCCGCAGGCATTTTTTTTTCAATTAATTTTCGCGACCTGGGAGCTGCACCCATTCCCGGGGCACACAGGCGACTTGGGCGCTACAGCCAGTCCCGGGGCAGGCGAGCCGACCTGGGAATGGCTGTAGTGCCCAGGTCACAAAACATGGGATTGTCCCTCACCTCTCAAAACATGGGGGGGCAGCCCCCCCCCCCCCGTCCCCCTGTCCCCCCCCCCGTCCCCTTGTCCCCCCCCCCACCCTGTCCCCACCAGGATTTCTACCCATGGGGACGAAATGGTGTGAGCTATAGGGAGAGGTTGAGTAGGCTGGGACTCTATCCCTTGGAGCGCAGGAGGATGAGGGGTGATCTTATCGAGGTGTATAAAATCATGAGAGGAATAGATCGGGTAGATGCACAGAGTCTCTTGCCCAGAGTAGGAGAATCGAGGACCAGAGGGCATAGGTTCAAGGTGAAGGAGAAAAGATTTAATAGGAATCTGAGGGGTAACTTTTTCACACAAAGGGTGGTGGGTGTATGGAGCAAGCTGCCAGATGTGGTAGTTGAAGCTGCGAATATCTCAATGTTTATGAAACAATTAGACATGTACATGGATAGGACAGGTTTGGAGGGATATGGACCAAGCGCAGGCAGGTGGGACGAGTTTAGCTTGGACATGTTGGCCGGTGTGGGCAAGTTGGGCCGAAGGGCCTGTTTCCACACTGTATCACTCTATGACTCTAACCCCATCAGCCATTTCTGAAAGAGTGGAAGCAATATCTTGTATAATATCTCCACCTCTCAATTCTGTCACCGTCATTATTAACGCAGGTCCACCGCCGATTTTGTGGCACACTCGGTTCCAGAGTTTTGTATCCATTTTCCTATTATCCATTCTGCCAGAGCAACAAAGGACACGTAATAATGAGACAACAATACACGTCTGACCCACTAAATATGGCACGGTGGCGCAGCGGTCGAGTTGCTGCCTCACGGCGCCAGAGACCCGGGTTCGATCCTGTCTACGGGTGCTGCCCGTCTGTATCCCGAAATACTGCCCTACACACACCGGGGACAATTATACCAAGCCAATTAACCTCCAAACCTGGACGTCTTTGGGATGTGGGAGGAAACCAGAGCACCAGGAGGAAACCCACGCGGTCACAGGGAAAGCATGCAAACTCCACACAGACAGCACCTGAGGTCAGAATCGAGCCCGGTACTCCGTCGCTGTGAGGCAGCAGCTCTACCAGCTGTGCCACTGTGCCACCCTGATCTTAGCCAGTTCTGAATTGCGGGTATAAATGGAGAGCGAGTGGCATCTGTCGCATTGTTAAGGAAAACCAAGCAGTGAAAAGTCAAATGGTGTTTAAAGTGTGTTATCGCATAGACGTTCCAAAACCATTAGCATTTTGTAATGAAACACTGTGTTGAATTCTGAACCTTTTAATTATTCATTGTAGGACTGGAAAGAATTGGAAGGGACTCGTCGTACGAACAGGAGGGGAAAGTGCAGTTTGTCATTGACGCTGTGTACTCCATGGCACATGCCCTGCACAACATGCACAAAGAACTATGTCCTGGTTACGTTGGCCTCTGTCCATCGATGAACTCCATAGATGGCAGGGAATTGCTTCAGTTCATCCGAGCTATAAACTTCAATGGTAAGTGCTTCCATTTCTGGCGCCGTTCGAAGTTAGATCTTCCAGTTCTCATCGGAACATCCATTTCTATTTTTTGCAACTCTTGAAAGTGCCGTGAACTTCCCGCTGATCGGGGCCATCGCGCGTGGTCCTTGCAACTTCCCACTGAGTCGCCCATTGTATTCTTCAGAGGAGCAGCTGGATTGGGGCTTGTATCCTACGGGGGCTAATTACAAGAGTGTAAACTCCACTATTCCACACCCCGCTTGGGATACGAGGTGGCTGTACTGCAGGCTATTCTCTGCTTGTGAAAGTGCCAAGATACACCAGAGGTGTCAAAGAGCATTGGTGATATTACTGTGATTTTCTTCTCATAAAAAAAATGGTGAGGAATTTAACATTCCAAAATCTATTTAGTTTAGTTTCATTTAATTTCGATTAGTTTAGTTTAGAGATACAGCGTGGAAAAAGGCCCTTAGGTCTACTGAGTCCACGCCGACCAGCGATCACCCATACATCGCACGCTAACGCTATCCTACACACAATGAACAATTGTTACCAAAGCCAATTAACCTACAACAGTGTACGTCTTTGAAGTGTGGGCGGAAAACGGAGCTCCTGGAGAAAACCCACGCAGGTCACGGGGAGAACGTACAGACTCCATACGGAAGGCACCGTAGTCAGGATCAAGCCTGGGTCTCTGGTGGTGTGAGGCTGCAACTTTACTGCTGTGCTACCGTGCCACCCAAGTGACTGCTGACTCTACTGCAGGGATTTCTCTGCTTGCTGAAGTACCAAGATACCCCAGAGGTGTCAAACTGCATTATTACATTGAGATATCTTTTCTCGCTATAATAATTATTACAAATTTAACATCCAAAAATCTATTTAGTTTTGTTTTCTTTAGTTTAGCTTAGAATTATAGCATGGAAACAGGCCCTTCGGCCCACCGAGTCCACGCCAACCGGCGATCCCCGCACATTACACACACAAAGGACAATTTACATTTATACTAAGCCGATTAACCTGCAAACCTGCACGTCGTTGGAATGTGGGAGGAAACCGGAGCATCCTGAAAAAACCCATGCGGGTCACGGGGAGAACGCACAAACTCTGTACAGACAAGCACCCGTGGTCAGGATCGAACTTGGGTCTCTGGTGCTGTAAGGCAGCAACTCTACCCGCTGTGCCATCTTGCTGCCCATTGATCTCTTTTCCGAAGGAAGTCAACAACAAATCCTCCACACCAGTCTGTGGTAGAAAATTCCATATTCCATCACCTCAGTATGAATTTTTTTCCCTCTCATCTTGTGGGCGGTGCAGTAGCTCACAATTGGTGGGCCCAATACAGATCCAGTAATAGTTGGAGTTTAATTCGGAAAGATGCTGCTATGCAGACAATGATTGTCTGCTTAACGTGTTCTATTAGAGGTGCTGGAATCACTCAGTAAAACTTTACACTATCATCATAGTCATCCTTCAGGCTCCTTTGAGACTAAGCTTTGAGGCTTTAGAATCGGCTAGCATGCTCTCCTTGATCTGCACTGGAAAGGGAGCAACATTGATAATGGTTCAATTGTAACGGTTCACAATACGGTGGCGCAGCGGTAGAGTTGCTGCCTCACAGCACCAGACACCCAGGTCGATCCTGACTACGGGTGCTGCCTGTACGGCGTTTGTACGTTCTCCCTGTGACCACGTGGATTTTCTCCGGGTGCTCCAGTTTCCTCCAACACTCTATCTTTTTCCCCATCAGTGGAAGATTACAAACTCAGCCGGTTCTCACAAGCGAATGACACCATCACTGTCTGCATCAGCCGTGTTTCTGGCAGCCCGGTTTGCTAACACAGCCGAACCGTGCACTGATTGTCTTTATGAAAACTGCACGCCATCACCTTGCCTGCAGGAACACATCCTTTCCTACATTGCCAAAAGCTCCCAAAATGAGTAATTGTTTTTTTTAACAGGCTGCCGACTCAGTATTTCTGTAAAGCTTGTTCTTTCTAATGTGGTCGCGAATTTACGAACGCAACATTTGAGCTTGATTCTGTTCGATGGCTCAGTGGTTCAATGATGCTTTTATTGTCACTTGTGCAAAGTGCTAATGCAGTGAAATTCTTCATCTTATGCACAGTCCAGTAGACTATTGCCAGATCCCTGAACCTCGATTAGCAAGTGTATAGAAATAGTCTACTGAGCCCGCACGCAAGAGGCACCATGTTTTGGCGCCATTTTGAAGTCCGCTCTCTAGTTCTTGTGAGCGGTGCCTGTTGCAGGCAAGTCCCAGGCTGTTGCAGGGCCTCCAGCCATCTCCTTCCTTGCACGCCACGTTCCCCTCCTCACCCGTCCACCTTTGTTCCCCGGGAGTCCCTCCCGCAGCCGACCTCCAGGGCACGGTAGGCCAGACTGTTTGTCCTGTGTGTCTTCACTTCGTCCAGAAAATGATGGTGAATGGAATGAGTCTTGCTCTTATGTTTCAATGTGTTTCCACAAATTAGTGGAGGATTACGTATAATTTTCATGTTCCTACGTTACAGGGGGAGAATTAGGCCGTTCGGCTTATCGAGTCTACTCCGCTATTCAATCATTGCTGGTCTATCTTTCCCTCTCAACCCCCATTCTCCTGCCTTCTCTTCATAACCGCTGACACCCGTACTAATCAAGAATCTATCAATCTCCACCTTACAAAAAATATATTGACTTGGCCTCCACAGCCGTCGGTGGCAATGAATTCCACAGATTCACCACCCTCTGACTAAAGGAATTCCTCCTCATCCCCTTTCTAAAGGAACGTCCTTTTATTCTGAGGAATTGGCCCCTGGTCCTAGACTCTCCCACTAGTGGAAACATCCTCTCCACAGCCACTCTATCCAGGCTTTTTCACTATTCCGTAAGTTTGAATGAGGTCTCCCCTCATCCTTCTAAACTCCGGCACATGTAGGCGGGATTGAACCCGGGTCTCTGGCGCTGTAAGGCAGCAACTCTACCGCTGCGCCACCGAGCCGCCCTACTGCTGATGCCGCAGCTGATAGTTTATTATGCAACGTTATCCCCTTCCACCTTCGATTTTCACTGGATTCGAGATTTATAATCATCTAATAAAAATGAGGTGGTGACTTCCATATGTCAGGAATAGATGGCACAATAAATGGTTTCATCATTGATTTAGATATAGTGGTGTTGAAAATGGGGATTAATCAGAAGACAAATAATTGTTGTTCAGAGCTCTTTTGACAAATGGTGTTATCATCACTCTTAAAGTATAAAGCAATGATGTACTCTAGCTGCAAAGCCTGGAGGATTTCTAAAGAGCTTACGTACTGGTGATCCTTTTGTACTGAATATCTTTGCTTTTGCACAAGTCAGAATGCATCGAGAGAAAAGTAATAGTCCTGCTGCCTTTAATCCAAGCAACATCGTGTACCACAATCTGCTTGTCCCAAATGGTACATCTCTACGCAGCGCTGCTGCCTCACAGAGTCGGTGACCTGGGTACGATCCAGACCTCAGTTGCTGTCTATGTGGAGTCTGCACGTTCTCCCTCTGACCATGTGGGTTTCCTCCAGGCGCTCCATTTATCTCCCACATTCCAAAGGCGTGCGGGTTTGCGGGTTAATTGGCCTCTGTAAATTGTCCCTGATGTGTGATGGGAAAGGATGAGAAAGTGGGACAACATAGAACTAGTGCAAAAGGGTGATCAACGGTTGATGTGGACGCGGTGGGCTGAAGGGCCTGTTTCCACGCTGTGTAGTTTAGTTTAGTTGAGAGATACAGCGCGCAAACAGGCCCGTCCGCCCACCGAGTGCGCGCCGACCAGCGATCCCCGCACACTAATACTATCCTACACCCACTGGGGACAATTTACAATCACACCAAGCCAGTTAACCTTCAAACCTGTACGTCTTTGGAGTGTTGGAGGAAACCGAAGATCTTGGAGAGAACCAACGCAGGTCATGATGAGTACGTACAAACTATGTACAGACACCGCCCGTCGTCAGGATTGAACCCGGGTCTCTGGCGCTGTGAGGAAGCAACGCAACCATGCCGCTGTATCTCTCACTAAACTCCAAACCCCCTTTCAGATACACACGCTGCTTATCTTCGATTCCTGGCTGCCTGTTTGGAACGGAAATGCAACCTCATTATGCTTGATAACCAACATAGCATGATAAGCTTGTCCATATTTTGGGCTGACTACCAGTGAAGCAAACAGGTGAACTGGGAATGATCAATTGTATGGGTCAGCACTTTTATGTTGGTTGGAAGCTTCCATTGTCTCTTCATAATCAAAAGAGACTCAGTAAAGTCAGTGCAGTGTTTTTTTTTGCAAACAAGAATTGAGTCGTTAAGGAACTGAAATCCCCACCCTCCCATGGGTGTGGGAAAGCTACCCATCTGATCAATCTTAACTTCAAAGACTGCCGCAGGTAGATATTCTGCTGCAATAATGTTGTGGTCAGCATTTAAATTCACATCACTGGCTGTGACTCATAATGGAGTGTGCTTATAAGATGAAATTGATGTACTGTGAAATAACCACTGCAATGTAACCTGGAATAACCATTGCCTTCCTGACCTCCATTTGCAGTAAAGATTAGGCCACAATTACCTCAAATGCTGCGATGCCATTTTGAAACATCGTTCTTGCCTCAATCAAAATGGCCGCTGTCTCTGCCTTACATAATATCGTTGCTGCACTTTTTATAACCCACCACGAAACTTCTTTCACAATTGCAAGTGTGGTAAAGGGACACAAAGTACTGGATTAGGGCAGCACGGTGGTGCAGCAAGGCGGCATGGTGGTGCAGCGGTGGTTGCTGCCTTACAGCGCCAGAGACCCAGGTTCGATCCTGACTACGGGTGCTGCCTCTACAGAGTTTGTACGTTCTCCCGTGCCCACATGAGTTTTCGCCATGTGCTCTGTTTTCCTCCCACATTCCAAAGACGTGCAGGTTTGTAGGTTAATTGGCCTCTGTAAATTCTAAATTGTCCCTGGTGTGTAGGTTAGTGCTGGTGTGTGGGGAGGACGCTAGTCGGCGCGGACGCGGTGGGCCGAAGGGCCCATTTCCACGCTGTATCTCTAAAGTCTAAAGTCTCAAAGTCTTATTACCATCATCTAAGAAAATCATTGCTTCATGTAACGCTTTGCAAAATGAGCCTTGTTCAAACAAAATTTACTTCAAACTTATAACGATTATCGAAGAAAATCATTGCTTCATGTCAGTCCTCTCTTGCTGCCAAATCCATTTCTCTCCAGCTGTGTTTGGTTGCACTCGCTGTATGGGACGTGGAACCACTAACGTCACCGATGAGAGTATCATCTATCCCAGGGAGTTTGACCTTATAAAACCAGAACTCTTGCCATGTGCCACATCAGCGTGTGTGATTGAATATTGATTACCTTTCAAAAACAAGTAGAGCGGATTTAGTCTTGGCCTCCCGTACGTCCCAGCTGACCAATCATTCACCGACTTGACACAAAGCTGTGGGCATAAAGTTTGAAGGGGTGGTCTGGAGACACTAATAGATAACCAGGCAAATCCTTGGCTCCTGACAGCCTGTCGCCCCCAGAGAAGAGGTGGCTGTAGAGATAACAGGCGCGTTATTTATCTTCTGCAAAAATTCCCGAGGGTTAAGAGGAAATGCCGGCGGATTGGAAAGTAACAAATGATGGGGAGCTATTTACTGAAGGAGAGAGGAATAAATGGGAAAATCATGACAAGTGGGTCGGTTGACAGCAACATGCTAACATTCATTGTTATTTATGCAGTAAATCGTAACGTCGTTAGACTTGGTCAACTTGGCTTTAGGGTCGTGAAGTCACACAGCGCGGAAACAGGCCCTTCGGCCCAACTTGCCCATGCTGACCAGGATGGACCATCTTCTGTAGTCCCACCTGATCGTCATAAAGTTCTTTTGGCTTAGTTTTGAGATACAGCGCAAATCGGAGTTGCTGCCTCACAGCGCCAGAGACACGAGTTCGATCCTGACTACTGGTGCTGACTGTACGGAGTTTGTACGCTCTCCCCGTGACCTGCGTGGGGTTTCCCCCGGGTGCTCCGATTTCCTCCCGTACTCCAAAGCCGTACAGGGTTGTAGACTAATTGGTGTGGGTAAAATTGTAAATTGCCCCTCGTGTGTGTAGGATGGTGTTAATTTGCTGGGATCGCTAGTCATCGTGCACTCACTGGCTGAAGAGCCTGTTTCCACGCTGTATCTCTAAACTAAACTAAACTCAACCTGGTCAACTTGGCTTTAGGGTCGTGAAGTCATACTGCACGGAAACAGGCCCTTCGGCCCAACTTGCTCATGCCGACCAAGGTGATCGCTGGTCGGCTTGAACTTGGTGGGCCGAAGGGCCTGCTTCCAGGCAGTGTCTCTAGAACTATAACTAAAACTAACTGGAAACGTGTGAGAAGTTTTTGTTCCAAATGAATTTGAATTATGGGGTTCAGAGTTTAGTTTAGTCCATCTTAGATCAGAGATACCACGTGGAAACAGGCCCTTCGTCCCACCTAGTCCGCCCCGACCAGCGATCCCCACACACTAACGCTACCATAATAACACGAAGGACAATTTACAATTATACCGAGCCAATTGACTTACAAACCTGTTCGTGTTTGGAGAACCTCGAGAAAACCCACGCAGGTCACGGGGAGAACGTACAAACTCCGTACAGACAAGGATCGAATCGGGGTTTCCGGCGCTGTAAGGCAGCAACTTTACCGCTGCGCCACCGTGCCACCCTTTACAAAATCTTCCGCCACCTATTCCCAAATCAAATAATGTAATTTTTGTAATTTAAAAAAAAAAGATTTTTAAACAAAAATAAATGTAATCAATTATTGCAATATATATGATACAAAGCAATACCAAATAATGTACTCCTTTTTAAATGTTACTTCTTTTAACAAAAATAAATGGAATCAATTATTGCAATAGTATATACAATACATAACAATACCAAATAATGTGCTCTTTGCCGGGGGAAATGGTCACTTGTATTTGCTGTGTTACTCTGTGTTTCCCACATGTTTCTTGTGATGTTTATTTGCCTTGCAGGAAGTGCCGGTACTCCTGTGACGTTTAATAAAAATGGAGATGCTCCTGGGAGATATGACATCTACCAATATCAGATCACCAACACATCCTCCCATGGTTATCGGGTTATTGGACAGTGGACTGACAATCTTCATCTGAACGTAAGCAATCAAGATTTACTTGTTGACATTGAAAGGGCGGCGCGGTGGCGTTGCTGCCACGTGGCGCCAGAGACCCAGGTTCGATCCTGACTCCAGGTAGGGGGGTTTATACAATCTGTCAGTGACCGTGTGGGTTTTCTCCGGGTGCTCCGGTTTCCTTTGTAAGTTGTCCCTATTGTGCTAGTGATCGCTGGTCGGCGTGGACTCAGTGGGCCGGACGGTCTGTTTCAGCGCTGTATCTCTAAGCGAAGATAAGCTAAACTAAACTAAGTTGGACTAAACTGAAGCAACATAGTCATAGAATTAGAAACTGGCCCTTCAGCCCAACCCATCCATGCCGACCAAGATGCCTCATCTAGGTACAGTCTACCCTTGTTTTTACAGTGTACAGATACATGATAAGGGAATAATGTTTAGTGCAAGGTAGAGTCAGATCAAAGAAAGTCCAAGGGTCGGCAATGAGGTAGATAGTAGTTCAGGACTGCACTTTTGTTTGGCCCATATATCCCTTTAAACCGCTCATCCCATGTGCCCACCCCAGAGGAATAGATCGGGTAGATGCACAGAGTCTCTTGCATCTTGCATCAGAGGAATAGATCGGGTAGCTTGCACAGAGTAGGTGAATCGAGGACCAGAGGACATAGGTTTAAGGTGAAGGTGAAGGGGAAAAGATAGGAATCTGTGGGGTAACCTTTTCACACAAAGGGTGGTGGGTGTATGGAACAAGCTGCCAGAGGAAGTAGTTGAGGCTGGGACTATCCCAACGTTTAAGAAACCGTTAGCCAGGAACATGGATAGGGCAGGTTTGGAGGGATATGGACCAAACGTGGGCAGCTAGGACTAGTGTAGCTGGGACATGTTGGGCCGAAGGGCCTGTTGCCACACAGTATCACTCTGTGACTCTTTGACTATGACCCAATTGTGGTTTAGATTTTCTGTTGGGAACTTTTCGAATAACCAAGCTGTTTATTAAGTCTTATCCATCGGATTCACTGCATGCTGAACAATGGTCTAATCAGAAAAGCATTAGCAAGCATGCGACTCACTCGGGACCGAATATGTGCTTTGTGTTCATGCGTTCCAATTGTCTATCCCACTTTTCATGCACACTAATGTAGTAAGATTTGCTTTCTGGAGCAATGTACAATGTGCATTATCCTTTCACTAGGAATTATTATTATCAAAATAACTTAATTTCTTGAATTGGGGATATTATATGGCCATTACAAACTGAGTTTTTTCTTGCTTTTGTGAGCATTGGATGGATTAGTAATAAGGCCCATTGAGGCAGTAATGATGTCGGGTCGGAACGAAAATTCTCATTGATATTATCTTCACCAATTCTCCTGTCATTTACCTGACCGCTCTATCTCCTGCGGGTCAGAAAGTTTCTTTGAAATTGATTTTAAATCATCCATTGAAGTTTCAAAAATGATTACCAAGCCACATCTTCAGCTTTTTGAAACAAAGTTTTGAGAATCAGAGCATTTGCTGGCGAGACTGGCATTTGTTGGCTGTGAATCTGTGTTGCTAACTAACTCGGCCTCTTAAGAGTCAGCGACTTTAGGCGGCGCAGTGGCGCAGCGGTAGATTGCTGCCTGAGACCCGGTTCGATCCTGACCACGGGTGATGTCTGTGCAGAACTTGTGTGTTCTCCCTGTGACCGCGTGGGTTTCCACCGGGTGCTCCGGTTTCCTCCCACATCCCAACGACGTGCAGGTTTGTAGGTCAAATGGCTTCGGTTAAAATTGTCCCTAATGTGGTGGATAGAACTAGTGTACAGGAAATTGTGCCTGTTGTGGACGGTGGGCTGAAGGGCCTGTTTCCACACTGTATCTCTAAACTAAACTAAACTAAACTAAACTAAATTAGGCCATTCGACTCATCAAATCTACTCCGCCATTTAATCATGGCTGATCAATCTTTCCCTCTCACCCCCATTCCACCTACCTTCTCACGAACTAATCAAGAATCTATCAATCTCCACCTTAAAAATATTCATTGACCTGGCCTCCACAGCCTTCTGTGGCAATGTCTTCCACAGATTCACCACCAAAGAACTAAAGAAATTCCTCCTCATCTCCTTTCTAAAAGTACGTCATTTCATTCTGAGTCTGTGCCCTCTGGTCCTAGACTCTCCCACTTGTGGAAACATCCTCTCCACATCCACTCCTACCAGGCCTCCAAGGAGGTGCTGCCTTACTTTGTAAACAATAAACTGAGCACAATTTTGGTAAGATTCTTTCACCCCAAGTAATCTGATCCATATTTATCGCTTGTTGAGTATTTCTAAAGTGAGATACCTGCTTATGTTGCTGTTGGTGTTGCCCTGCTTTGCGGAAATTGTCTCTGATGTTCTACATTGACTAGAAGAAAGTCAATAATATGCTTTGAGACATATTATTATATTTTCAAATGAGGTAGGAGGCCATTTCAGCTCACAAAGTCTATGCTGACTCACAAAGCTATCCATTTCCCACTAATTTTCCCTGATTCCTATTATATAGTCCTGGAGCCATACGGTGTGGAAAGAGGCCCTTTGGCCCAACTAGCCCACACCGGCCAACATGTCCCATCTACACTAGTCCCACATGCCTGTGTTTGGCCCATATCCCTCTAAACCTGTCCTATCCATGCACCTGTCTAAACATAGAAACATAAACATAAACATAGACAATAGGTGCAGGAGTTGGCCATTCGGCCCTTCGAGCCAGCACCATTTAATATGATCATGGCTGATCATCCAAAATCAGTACCCCGTTCCTACTTTCTCCCCATATCTCTTGATTCTGTTAGCCCTAAGAACCATATCTAATAACTCTCTCCTGAAAGCACCCAGTGAATTGGCCTCCACTGCCTTCTGTGGCAGAGAATTCCACAGATCTACAACTCTCAGGGTGAAAAAGTTGCCCCTTAAGTTCCTATTAAATCTTCCCCTCCACACCTTATTCCTATGTCATCTGGTTCTCCATTCCTCTACTCTGGGCAAGAGACTCTGTGCGTCCACCCAATCTATTCCTCGAGTCCTGGCAACATCCTCGAAAAACATATCTTTCCAGCTTCTCCTCGCATTGCCAACAGCTCCCTCTAAATACAACCAGTGACTTACGTACTAGAGGCTATTTATCAACCTGTGCATTTCTGGGGAGTGGGACAAAACCAAGACACCTGGAGGAGTTCCGTGCAGTCACAGAGAGAACATGCAAACTGCACACAGGCAGCATAGAGGTGAGGATTGAACTGAGCTTGTAAGAGCTCTGGAGACAACAAATCTACTCGTAGCATTGCGCCCACAAAAATGGAGACACAAGGAACTGCAGATGCTGGTTTACAAAAAACCTCCACAAATGCTGGAGTTACTCAGCAGATCAGGCAGCAACTCTGGGGAGCACAGATAGGTGACGTTTCGGGTCCCAACTCAAAACATCACCTACTCATATTCTCCGGTTCTGCTGCCTGATCCAGTGATGGAATATTTAAAGCAGTAAGATTATGCTTATTACTTCCCATCTACGATCAGCACTTTGTGTCTTTTTTTATAGCAACAAGATTGATCGTAGATGGGAAGTAATAAGCATAATATTACTGCTTTACCTCGCATTCAAAAAATAAAATGGCTGAAGAGACTCTACTCCTTGGAGTGCAGGAGGATGAGGGGTGATCTTATGGAGGTATATAAGATCATGAGAGGAATAGATCGGGTAGATGCACAGAGTCTCTTGCCCAGAGTAGGGGAATCTAGACCAGAGGACATAGGTTCAAGGTGAAGGGAAAAAGATTTAATAGGAATCTGAGGGGTACCTTTTTAACACAAAGGGTGGTGGGTGTATGGAGCGAGCTGCCAGATGAGGTCGTTGAGGCTGGGACGATCCCAAAGTTTAAGAAACAATTAGACAGGTACATGGATAGGATAGGTTTGGAGGGATATGGACCAAACGCTGACAGGTGGGACTGGTGTAGCTGGAACATGTTGGCTAATGTGGGCAAGTTGGGCTGATCCACTCTTTCACTGTATCACTCCACGACTCTATGACTCTTTGAGGGAGAGTCCTGCCCACCGCCCCATTCACCTGTGGATCTCCTCATAAACTGACCGAGCAAAGAATCTTTCCAACCATCTGCATTATTACCCTCACTAATCCACGACACTTGCAGTGAGTGATGGAATATATAAAATTACACTTTGTTGTTGTTGATCACCCATAAATGGATGTAGTTTGCTAATGAACGACCATAAGACACAGGAACAGAACTGGACCATTTGGCCCATTGAGTCTGCTCCACCATTCGATCATGTCCGATCTATTTTTTCCCCACTGAACCTCATTCTCCTGCCTTCTCCCCGTAACCCTTGACATCGATACTAATACAAGAATCTATCAATCCTTGCTTTAAATGACTTGGTATGAGCATCTAGACTTGAGACTTTATTCTTTAGAGATGCAGTCCCTTCAACCCTCCGAGTCCGTACTGACCAGCGATCAGTAGCACCATCCTACACACTAGGGACAATTTACAATTTTACCAAATCCAAATAACCTACAGACCTGTACGTCTTTTGAGAGTGGGAGGAAACTGGAGCACCTGGAGAAAGCCCACGTGGTCACAGGGAGAACGGACAAACTCCGTTCAGAGAGCCCCCGTTAGTGAGGTTTGAACCTGGGTCTATGGTGCTGTGAGGCAGCAACTACCGCTGTGTCACTGTGCTGCCCCATCTCTTCCAGTGATGTTATTGCCGCACGACGGCTATGTAAGCTTAGTTAGAGTCATACAGCACGGAAACAGGCCCCTCAGCCCTACTTGCCCACACCGACCAACATGTCCCATCTACACTAGTCCCACCTGCCTGCGTTTGGCCCGTTTCCCTCTAAACCTGTCCTATCCATGCACCTGTCTAACTGTTTCTTAAACGTTGCTGCAAAAAGGCCGTGGAGGCCAGGTCAATGGATATATTTAAGGCAGAGATTGACAGATTCTTGATAAGTCTGGGGATGCTGGGAGAAGGCACGAGGAAGAGGTTGAGAGGGAAAGATACATCATCCATGATTGAATGGGGGTGTAGACATGATGGGCCGCATGGCCTAATTCTGCTTCTGTACCTTATGACATTCTACTCGCTCTTTGACCTCTCCTCAGGTGAAGTACATGCATTGGGGCGGAGTAGATCCCACCATCCCGCAGTCGGTCTGTAGCCTGCCCTGCAAGTCTGGCGAGAGGAAGAAGACGGTGAAAGGGGTGCCCTGCTGTTGGCACTGCGAGCGCTGCGAAGGCTACCACTACCTGGTGGACGAGTCGACCTGCCAAATGTGCCAGTTCAACCGCAAGCCCAACGCCAACGGCACCGACTGCCAGCTCATCCCCATCATCAAGCTGGAGTGGCACTCCCCGTGGGCCATTGTGCCCGTCTTCATCGCCATGCTTGGCATCATCGCCACCACCTTTGTCATCACGACCTTCATCCGCTACAACGAGACCCCCATAGTCAGGGCGTCCGGCCGGGAGCTGAGTTATGTCTTGCTGACTGGAATATTCTTATGCTACGCTGTCACCTTCCTAATGATTGCCACCCCCGATATCGTTCTCTGTTCCTTCCGTCGGATCTTCCTGGGGCTGGGCATGTGCATTAGCTATGCTGCGCTGCTCACCAAGACTAACAGAATTCACCGAATCTTTGAGCAAGGTAAGGCTTCGGTCTCAGCACCCAGGTTCATCAGCCCGGCCTCCCAGCTGGTGATCACCTTTAGCCTCATTTCCCTCCAGCTCCTGGGAGTCTTCATCTGGTTCGCCGTGGACCCTCCCCACACCATCGTGGACTACGGTGAGCAGCGGACTGTGGACCCGGAGAAGGCCAGGGGCGTCCTCAAGTGTGACATTTCTGACCTCTCTCTCATCTGCTCCCTGGGGTACAGCATTCTGCTGATGGTCACATGCACTGTGTACGCAATTAAAACCAGAGGCGTTCCAGAGACCTTCAACGAAGCCAAACCCATCGGCTTCACCATGTACACCACCTGCATTATATGGTTAGCTTTTATTCCAATATTTTTTGGCACAGCCCAGTCCGCAGAAAAGGTGAGTGTTTTCATACCTTTTTAATGCCTTGCAAAATTGTGAGCAGTTTTTTTGGGCCCCATAGCTGAGGAAGGATGTGCTGGCTCTGGAAGGGGTGCAGAGGGGATTTACGAGAATGATCCCAGGAATGAGTGGGTTAACATCTGACGAGCATTTTGATGGGACAGGGCCTGTACTGGCTGGAGTTTAGAAGGATGGGAGGGTACCTCAGTGAAATTTACCGAACAGTGAAAGGCCTGGGTTGAGGATGTTTCCACGAGTGGGAGAGTCTTGGACCAGAGGCCATAGACTCGGAATAAAAGGACATACCTTTAGAAGGAAGATGAGGAGGAATTTCTTTAGTCAGAGGGTGGTGAATCTGTGGAATTCATTGCCACAGAAGGCTGTGGAGGCCAAGTCAATGGATATTTTTAAGGCAGAGATTGATAGATTCTTGATTTGTACGGGTGTCCAGGCGTTATGGGGAGAAGGCAGGAGAATGGGGTTAAGAGGGAGAGATACATCAGCCATGATTGAATGGCAGAGTGGACCTGATGGGCCGAATGGCCTAATTCTGCTCCTATCACATGAACATGAACTTATGATATGTTTAAGAAGCAGCTGGATAAGTACATTAGGGAGAAAGAAGTAGACTGTTGTGCTGGGATTGAGTGAGTGAAAATGGAGGTGTATGTGGAGCATAAGCAGAAGCATTGATAAATTAGAGATAATAGCCTTTTTCTGCTGAAATTTTCAGGTGATCATGTAACAGAACATCAATTTTTAAATCTAATTTTTATCCCGTGAGTTATGCTAAAGAATAGTGCTCATAGAATAACGATTGCATTAATAAAAGTTGCATTATATATTCCTTATATTTGCTTGTGTCACACCAGTATTACTTTGATCACTCAAAATATATATTAATAGTGACAAGCAGAAATATGGTTTACATTAGGGAGCGTTGAAGGTTGAGACATACGAAAGGATATTCCTGCAAGCTAACCTTGATTGCTTTAACATAGCTGTATTTTAGACCCGTATAGTCGCACAGCACTGAAACAGGCCCTTCGGCCCAACACATTTATGCTGACCAAGAGGCTCCATCTAATCTAGTCCCATTTCCCCACATTTGGTCCCTTTCCCTCCAAACCTTTCCTATCCATATACTTGTCTCAGAGTCTTTTTAATGCAAATACACTATTTGCCTCAACCACCTCTTCTGGCAGCTCATTCAGTATACCCACTGAACACTGCGTGAAAAATCTCCCCCTTAGGTTCCTATTAAATCTTTCCCCTCTCACCTTAAACCTATGCACTCTGGTTCTTCTTCTTCCGCGTCCATCTTCCATGTTTCAAATGTTGACATCGCTGTCATCGTCCGTCCTGAAAAGGACGCAAGCTTCCGGGCGACAATCAGTGGGAGCCATCACTTGTCGCAGTAGATGACGGTGGCAGCAGAATTAGCTCAGGATACTTCCAGTTTCCAGCCCGTGGATGCTTCTGCTATGGGGCCACTCTGATTCTTGATTCCCTTACTCTAGGTAATAACTCTATGCATTCACCATATCTGTTATCTTCATGATTTTGTGCACTTCTATAAGATCATCCCTCAGCCTCCTGAGCTCTAAAGGCCCACCCAACCTCTCCCTATAGCTCAGGCCCTCGAGTCCTGGTGACATCCTTGTAAATCTCCTCCGCACTCTTTCCAGCTTTTGTTTAAAATGGGTATGTGTTGGAGTGAACAGTACGGCAGAGAAATCACTCACTGTGTTGAAAGTAGGGTGTCAATGAATTGTTCAGCAGCTTTCACAACCTCGGGCAGCTTGCATAAGCTCTCAATGCATCGATGTACAATTAGATGTTTCTGAAGAGCAGTGACAAAAGTAATACTGGAAATGTCATAGTAAACTTGTACATGAGGTTCTACAGACACTAATAAGATGATGGCCAGAGTTTCATTTATGCTGATTGAGAGCTTGGGCAGCTTACAGCCCAGTGTTATGAATATTGATTTCTCTCACTTCAGGTAGCCCCGGGGCAATCCCTCTCTCTCTATCCCTCCCCCACTCTAGTTGCACTAGCTTTTCAGCCTACAAACAGCTTACAATAGCCTGTTTCTTTTATCAGCGTTACATTTTTGCATATAATTCATATATTGTTCTTTATCTCTCCACATTACTGTCTATATCTCTCATTTCCCTTGTCCCTAACCAGGCTGAAGAAGGGTCTCGACCCATTCCTTTTCTCCAGAGATGCTGCCTGTCCCGCTGAGTTACTCCAGCTTTTTGTGTCTATCTGAGAGTTAATTATTCTTCAGTTATAGTTAATATAAGTGTGTGATTATATCTCATATAATGATATGATATATGTTTAGTTTATAATCACATGTACCAGGGTACAGTGAAAAGAGTCAAGAATCAAGAGTGTTTTATTGTCATGTGCCCCAGATAGAACAATGAAATCCTTACTTGCTGCAGCACAACAGAATATGTAAACATAGTATGATATGACAAACGCGAGAGAGAAAAGAATAGCTTAGTGTGTATATGATATGATATATGAGATTGAGAGGGGATCTTATAGAAACGTACAAAATTCTTATGGGTTGGACAGGCTAGATGCAGGAAGATTGTTCCCGATGTTGGGGAAGTCCAGGACAAGGGGTCACAGCTTAAGGATAAGGGGGAAATCCTTTAAGACCGAGATGAGGAAAAACTTTTTCACACAGAGAGTGGTGAATCTCTGGAACTCTCTGCCACAGAGGGTAGTTGACGCCAGTTCATTGGCTATATTTAAGAGGGAGTTAGATGTGGCCCTTGTGGCTAAAGGGATCAGGGGGTATGGAGAGAAGGCAGGTACGGGATACTGAGTTGGATGATCAGCCATGATCATATTGAATGGCGGTGCAGGCTCGAAGGGCCGAATGGCCTACTCCTGCACCTATTTTCTATGTATCTATGTATATATACACATACTCCCAACATACCCATTAATAATAACAGTCAGAGTAGTTCAGAGCCTATATGAGGTTGTAGTGTTTAATAGCCTGATGGCTGTAGTGAAGAAGCTGCCCCTGAACCGTGACGTTACGGTTTCAGGCTTTTGCTGTGTGCTAACCAGTCAGCAGAAGGACTAGACATGATAAAAACATGACCAGTGATATGATATAATCATATAGTTGTATGTCATACCACAGGTCCACCACTGATTTTCCGGCACCCTTGGTTCCAGAGCGTTTCTGGTTTATCCGTTTTGCCGAACCAACAGACTTTGGGGGGGGACCGAGATACCGGCCCGCAAAGTTGGCCTCGGAAGTCGGCTGTGGGAACGGATCTGCCGGCTCCGGCTGGGCCAGAGTTCCAGAGCACAGGACGCAGGGGGCAAATTCTACCCACTGATCGTCCACGGAAGTCCCGATGAGGTCGAGGCTGGCCCTTCACCCGGCCTAGGAGGCACATTTTCGGGGGGACTTCCAGGGGGGGGGATTTTTTTTCCAGATTCCAGTTGCCGGAAAATTGGTGGTGGACCTGTACATCAATATATATCATCTATTGTCTATTGTCTATATCATCGTGTGATATGAATGTATGGTTATATTTAATCATATCACGATATAACACAGGGCGGCATGGTGGCACAGCAGTAGAGTTGGTGCCTTACAGTGCCCAGTGACCCAGGTTCGATCCTGACCACAAACTCTGCTTTCTGTACAGAGTTTGCACATTTTTTTCCGGGTGCTCCGGCTTCCTCCCGCATTCCAAAGACGTGCAGATCTGTAGGTCAATTAGCCTCTGTAAATTGTCCCTAGTGTGTAGGATGCAAAATTGGGATAACATAGAAGTCGTGGTCGTCACTGTCTCGGTCGGCAGAAAGGCCTGTTGCCACGTTGTGTCTCTAAAATTACTATATATAATCATATAGTGATATAATTACATACCACCATATGATATAGTAATATATAATCACTAGTATTTGTGATAATATGTGATTATCACTAGTGATAATGACTAAATATTACTTTGTAATCTCCATCACTCCCCTCCCAAGAAACAGCATGGAACATATTCCCACTGAAGAGGGAGAGCAATAATTTGTTATATTATGTATCATATGTTGTATCATAATATATCAGTGGGCGGCACGGTGGCGCAGCGGTAGAACTGCTGCTTTACAGAGCCAGACACCCGGGTTCGGTCCTGACTACGGGCGCTGTCTGTACGGAGTTTGTACGTTCTCCCCGTGACCTGTGTGGGTTTTCTCCGAGATCTTCGGTTTCCTCCCACACTCCAAAGACGTACAGGTTTGTAAGTTAATTGGCTTGATATAAGTGTAAATTGTCCCTGGTGTGCGTAGGATAGTGGCAACATGCGGGGATCGCTTGTCGGTGCGGACTCTGTGGGCCGAAGGGCCTGTTTCCACAGTGTATCTCCAGACTAAGCTAAACTATATGAAAGGCAGGATCTTTCACAATGCAAGACACAAAATGCTGGAATAACTCAGCTGGACAGGCAACATCTCTGGATAGAAGGAATGGGTGACGTTTCGGATCGAGACCCTTCTTCAGATTCTCAGTCTGAAGAAGGATCTCCACCCGAAACTTCCCCCATTCCTTCTCTCCAAAGATGCTGCCTGTCCCGCTGAGTTACTCCAGCATTTTGTGACTATCTTCGGTTTAAACCAGCATCTGCACTTCCTTCCTACACTCTTTCACAATACATCCCTCCCTCGGCACATAAGAGGCAACTTAGACAGTGACTAAATGGTGAGTTGATATTTTGTGGGGTTTCTCATTTGAAATAACGGTGAAAGTATACCACCAAAGCAAAGAGTTGCAGCTGAATAAAAGGAGAAATACAGTTGATGTCAGATCTCAGTACATTGAAAGCAATTGAAGAAAGACTGTTCGATAATAAAGACATTTGGACAGAGGGATGAAATAATTGCTGCTGGATTTTCTCTCCACATTAGCAATTAATTGGAATAAGTTTCTTCATTTGTAATTATGAGGTGCTAGCCCAGATATTTCCAAAGAAAGAAAAGCAAAACTGTGTGTAGATAGGAACTGCAGATGCTGATATATACCGAAGATAGACACAAAGTGCTGGAGTAACTGAGCGGGTCAGTCACCATATTTGGAGATAAAGAATGGGTGATGTTTCGGGTCGGGACCCTCCTACAGACTGAGAGTAGAGGGGAGGGAACTGGAGGTAAGAAAATAACACCCTCCAGCGCTCTTGCCTCCAATTCCCTCCCGTCCACTTTCAGTCTGAAGATAAAGTCAACCCTTGCACCCTAATGGGCAGCACAGTGGCACGGCTGCTAGAGCTGCTGCCTCACGGCACCAGAGACCCGGGTTCGATCCTGATCACGGGTGCTGTCTGATTGGAGTTTGCACGCTCTCCCTGTGACCGTGTGGGTTTCCTCCGGTTTCCTCCCACACCCTCTCGGTGCAAGGATTTGTAGTTTAATTGGCCTCCGTAAATTGACCCAAGTTTGTACGGAGTGGGTGTCAAAGGGAGATGACATCAAACTAGTGTGAGCGGGTGATCGATGGTCAACGTGGATTCAGTGGGCCGAAGGGCCTGCTTCCAGGCTGTATCTTTCAAACAGTCAACCAATTTCCAGTTGCCCATGTCTGCTATTATATCCCTGAGGTAATTTGTGCTGAATTGTCAATTCTTGTTTTAGTTTGGTTTAGAGAAACAGCGCGGAAACAGGCCCTTTGGCCCACCGAGTCCGTGCCGACCAGCGATCCATGCACATTAACACAATTTATAATTTTACCAAGCCAATTAACCTACAAACCTGTACGTCTTGTGGAGTGTGGGAGGAAACCGGAGCTCTCGGGGAAAGCCCACTTAGGTCACGGGGAGAACGTACAAACTCCGTACAATCAGCACCGGTAGTCAGGACCAAACCGGGTCTCTGGCGCTGTATGGCAGCAACTCTACCGCTGAGCAATCTTGTTGACTCGGAGGAGATTTGTTCTATGGACATTACCCACAGAAAACACATAGAGAATAGTTGTGAGAAAGTAGATTTCTCTCCCATCATTCGCTGTGTGCCCCCAATATACTTTACATTTTCTGCAGTTCATCGAGAAAAATAGTACGCTACAATTGTTGGACAGATTTGAGAAATGCGCTGTCTACGTTGCAGTGTTAAGTCACGATCAATCTGTACTGTTGAATTCACTTGGATGGACTTTACTAAAGCTTCAATGATTTCTTATTGAAAATTTGTGGAATGACAATCATTCTCTTCCAGACATTAACTTTCCTCCTGTCAACCCCTTTGTACCACATTTGAAGGAAATATTATAATGCAAAACAACTTCCCATTATTTATATCAAGGTTTGAATTGGTCTTGGACATTTGAACTTCATGGGAATGATTTTGATAATTTTGTTTCGATTTTCTGCAACCTGGGCGGCCCAGCGGTAGAGCTACTGCCTTACAGCGTCAGAGACCCGGGTCCGATCCCAACTACGGGTGCTGTCTGTAGGGAGTTTGTACGTTCTCCCCGTGACCTGCGTGGGTTTTCTCTGAGATATTTGGTTTCCTCCTACACTCCAAACACGTACAGGTTTGTAGGTTAATTGGCTTGCTATCAATGTAAAATTGTCCCTAGTGTGTATAGGATAGTGTTAGTGTGCGGGGATCGCTGGTCGGCGCGGACTCAGTGGGCTGAAGGGCCTGTTTCCGCGCTGTATCTCTAAATTAAACTAAAAAAACTAAACTGCTTACATTCTGAGATTCTTTCACAACATTGGTTCTTTATTTGTCATATGTACCGAAGTACAGTGAAATTCAAGATGGACACAAAATGCTGGAGTAACTCAGTGGGACAGGCAGCATCTCTGGAGAGAAGGAATGGGTGACGTTTCGGGTTGAGACCCTTAGGTCAGACCCAAAACATCCCCTGGTAGACAAAAAATGCTGGAGAAACTGAGCGGGTGAAGCAGCATCTATGGAGAGAAGGAATAGGTGACATTTCGGGTCAAGACCCTTCTTCAAAACATCCCCTATTCCCTTTCTCCAGAGATGCTGCCTGACCTGCTGAGTTACTCCAGCATTTTGTGTCCACCCCGATAAGCTTTATGTTTTTTACTGAAAACGCATCTATCTTCATCCCTCGAAACCTTTCTGCCGATGGGAGGATTTAGATGACGTCCCCCATGTGAAGTTGGGGTTCTTAATGGTGCCAACATGAGTTCCAATGTGCGTAAAGAAAAAATAAGGGGCCTGAGTTTTCTCTGACAGTCAGAGGAACATTTGCCTTTGTAATACTCTGACACTTTGATGATCATTTGAGTTGTTAGTGGCAAGATAGATACAAGTCTGATACAGTGGCATGGCCATCCACCGTGGATGATGTATGGGCAATTATACCTTTTGTCTCAAACTGATGGGAATGGCTGAAAGATTTCATATAATCAGGCGCATATTAAACTTGCCCAACCTTGAAGCTTTGGAAGAAGGATGGAGAGATATCGTGGCTGAACAGTTAAAACAGCTGTTTTATCAACAGTTTGAATACCCAACTGGTTGTTGATTGAGGTATGATGTCTATCCATATTTATATTGTAAGCACCAACAAATAATGTCTTATCTGTTTCAGATTATTATCCTTGCCATTACAACAGGGAAAGTTTCCATATTTCAGAGCGACAAAACGAAGTGTGTTTCATTTGACCTTTAATATAATTCTCATAGTCAGACAGCACGTTAAAACGGGCCCTTTGGTTCAACAAATCTGGGCCTCATCTAAGCTGGTCCCATATGTCTGTGTTTGGCCCATATCCCTCTAATCCATGTACCTAATCAGGTATTCCCTGGTGGCGCAGGGATAGAGTTGCTCCCATACAGTGCCAGAGACCCGGGTATGTACTGACTACTAGTGCTGTCTGTACCGACTTTGTACATTTTCCCACCGTGACCGCATGGGTTTTCCCCGGATGCTCCGTTTTCCACCCACATTCAAAATATGTACAGGTTTGTAGGTTTAATTGGCTTCGGTAAAGATTGTAAATTGTCCTCAGTGTGTGTAGGATGGTGCTAGCGTACGGGGATCGCTGGTCGGTGCGGACTCGGTGGGCCGAAGGGCCTGTTTCCACGCTGTATCGCTGAACTAAACTAAACTATTCTGCCACATAATACCACATTCACAAGAAGAGGGCCATTGAAAGAAACAACTGTATAAGTTAGTATGGGTGCCATGGAGCAGGAGAGACCAAGATCCACTATGTCAATGTGATCAACATGTCTTCTGGGGACTGTTTGGACTTCCTTTGCAATGTTAACACAAAAACTTGGTGATAACATCAAGATTTACGAGTGTTATATTGTCATATGTCCCAAAAAGGACCAATTAATTTCTTACTTACACAACTGATGTGTAAATGCTAATAATGCCAATGACTAGCTAGACTAGCGTTCTGCTTGGGTAGTTTATATACTCAGTGAGGACAAATCTGAACTCCATCTGAGCTCAAGCACTTAGAAATTTTCTAATCCTCCAACCAACAAGAGCGTTCAGCAATAATTAGTCAGATTGGAATTTTCTCCCATGTTTTGTGTGCAGGGCATACCTGAGCAATTTTCCATATTGTTGGGCAGATGCCAATGTTTGAACTGTACTGGAGAAAATCATAAATTCATAAATTCTTGGAGCAGAATTAGGCCATTCAGCCCATCAAGTCTACTGGGCCATTCAATCATGGTTGATCTATCTTTCCCTCTCAACCCCACTCTCCTGCCTTCTCCCCATAACCCTTGACACCTGTACTAATCAAAAATAGGTCAATCTCCAACTTAAAAGTAACTATTAACTCGACCTCCACAGCCCTCTGTGCCAATGAATTCCACAGATTCAGCGCCTTCTGACTACAAAAATTCCTCCTCGTCTCTTTTCTAAAGGTAACTCATTTTATTCTGAGGCTATGGCCTCTGGTCCTAGACTCTCCCACTAGTGGAAACATCCTCTCCACATCCACTCTATCCAGGCCTTTCACTATTCGGTAAGTTTCAATGAAGTCCCTCCTCATCCTTCTAAACTCCAGCGAGTACAGGCCCAGGGCCATCAAACACTCATCATATGTTAACCCAATCATTCCTGGGATCATTCTCGTAAACTGGACCCTCTCCAAAGCTGGCACATCCTTCCTCAGATAAGGGCCCCCAAAACTGCTCACAATACTCCAAATGTGGTCTGAGCAGAGCCTTATTAAAGCCTCAGGATTACATCCCAACTGGGATAGAGACTGGGCTTAGTTTTCGAGCCCAGGAGTCTAGGATTATGGCTGGGATACTGTTTGGTCCCCTTCACTGTGTCCAATGCTCTAAACTATTGCCTGATATCATGTGCAATGAGTTGAAATGGCTGAAGATTGACCTCTGTCATGGTGGGGATCTCAGTTGGTAGCTGAAGTAGATCATGCCTGAGCTGAACATAGGAATGAGTTTACAATTAAAGATGTAATAACTACAACTTGAGAAGAAATAAAAATGGGGTCTGACTAATCCCGTGGAGTTTGACGAAGTGACTGGTGGAATAGCTAAGGGGGGGATCAATGGATGCCTTACCTTTAGATTTCCTTTTCAATACCGGAGATCTTGTCCAATTGTGTCAGCTATGACTGGTGGGACCGATGCTTAGAACCCAACTTTAGTTTAGAGATACAGCGGGGAAACAGGCCCTTCGGCCCACCGAGTCCATGCCGACCATCAATCCCTGCTCACCAATGCTATCCCACACACACTTGGGTCAATTTACAATTATCCCAAAGCCAATTAACCTACAAACCTGTACGTCTTTGGAGTGTGGGAGGAAACCGGAGATCCCTGAGAAAACCCACGCAGGTCACGGGGAGAACGTGCAAACTCTGTGCAGACAAATTAGGATCTACATCAAAGATGGAGCCGTTTCATTTTGAAAATTGCTGACGAGTTGGGATTGTGAGTAGGGAGAAGGATGTAAAAGACCTCAGGGCTTCAGTCTTCCGAATCCATCAGCAAGTCACAGTTTGACGCAAGTGCATAGAAACTTGGGACGTTACTGCTAAACTACAGCAATCCTGAACTGTTGATGATAGACGTTGAGATCCTATCCAATTTTTTTTTTTAGAGTATTCATTCATTGAGGGGGCTCTTGATTTCTTGATTAGTAAGGGTGTCAGGGCTTATGGTGAGAAGGCAGGAGAATGGGGTTGAGAGGGAAAGATAGATCATCCACGATTGAATGGCGGAGTAGACTTGATGGGCTGAATTCTGCGCCTAGAACATATGATGTTATGAACTCTTTTGATACGATCACCTTGATTAAGTGTAGATGCACAGCACCACCTTGGAAATGGTACTGAACCAGAATGATAGTGGGACTTAGAGGATTCAGTGATGGCCACATTGTATGGTCATGAAGGTTGACATAGCAAATGTTTTGTAAATGTTGATGCAATTATCTAATTGTGGACAGAATTGAGGGCCACCATTTTGTGATTGAGGCTAGCGTGCTCAGGCCTTACACTCCAAGGACATACAGGTTTGTAGGTTAATTGGCTTGGTATAAGTATAAATTGTCGCTAGTGTGTGTCGGATAGCGCTCGTGTGCAGGGATTGCTGGTCGGCGCGGACTCGGTGGGCCGAAGGGCCTGTTTCCGCGCTGTATCTCCAAACCAAGGTTGGGTTCTAAGCAGGGGTGAAATTAGGAAGCGCTTTCAGAGATCTGGCAAAATAATGAAAGTACGGTATCCTCTTCATCCAAATCAATGTAAATGCAGAATGACTTGACACTTGCAAGAGCAGAAATTGAAATTTAGCTGGTGACGGATTTCAAGAGAAGTAAACCAAATGCAGATAAATTGAATCAATGTACAGATTAATCACAATTTGAATGGGAGTAGAACAGGCTCCAGGAGCTGAAAGGTACTCTTTATGTTTATGCCCCAAAAGACCGGTTTTAAGATGAGATCAAAGGTATTTGATCTTTTCTTCTTAAGATTCTGTTATCGAACTCTACTTCACTCTGTGCAGTTAATAGGTATTTTGGAAGCTTTTGTATTATAACTTGATTGCAACCTTATTTCTTCAGGGTTTAATCTCAAAGGATGCTTAGACTTGGCAGAAAATTATTCACCGGTTCATTCGTGGAATAGCAAATGCAACTATTAGGAGAAGCTGCCATCAATTTTACTTCACGTTTAGTTTAAGTGCGAATGGATGGGTTCTTTATCACGACGTTTTTTAAGCCGTGTTCCTTGACTTTTTGTGCTCTGTTTTCGCAATGGTGTGACTGGATTGTTGACCAAGATCGCGGGGGCAGCCAGTTTGGAGACTCTGCTGCTTTTGTGCAGAAGGTTTATTGAAGGGTGGTGTTGGGGAGGGGGGGTGGGTGTCACGGTGATTAGGGGACCGGTCTTCAAAATTGAAGTACGCAGAAACTTCTTCTCGTAAAGGTTGTGAATCTCTGGAGTCCTTTACCCATACAATGTGGATACTGGCCCTTCGGCCCAACTTTCCCACGCCGACCAACATGTCCCACCTGCACCAGTCCCACCTGCCCGCGTTTGGCCCATATCCCTCTAAACCTGTCGCATCCATGGATCTACTTCACTGGGTCCGACTGACCCCAAACGTCTGAAGAAGGGTCTTGTCCCAAATCGTCACCCATTCCTTCTCTCCAGACATGCTGCCTGAGTTACTCCAGCATTTTGTGTCCATCTTTGGTTTAAAACAGCATCCGCAGTTCCTTCCTTCACATACGCTGTCTAAATGTTTCTTAATCGTTGCGATAGTCCCTGCCTTAGCTGTTGACGGAGAGGTGTTGTCAAAACTGGAAATGGTGCAGAGAAGATTTACGAGGATGTTGCCAGGACCCGAGGGCCTGAGCTTTGTGGAGAGGTTGAGCAGGCTGGGACTATTCATTGGAGCACCAGAGCATGAAGGGATCTCTGTAGAGGTGTGCAAAATCATGAGAAGAATAGATTGGGTAAACACACAGAGTCTCTTGCCCAGAGTAAGGGAACCAAGAACCAGAAGATATAGGTTTAAGGTGAGGGGGGGGAAAATTTAATAGGAACCTGAGGGGTAACATTTTTACCCAAAGGGTGGTACGTGTACGGAACGAGGTAGGAGGAAGAAAAAAACGTATGTATGGATGGAGAAAGTATTCTGAAATAAATTCACCTTTAAACCAAAGGGGAATTGAACTAACATTCATTTACATCGCATATGGGAATAAATATTGATTGGACTAGAGTGTCATGTGGTGGACTATTGATCCGAGGTCTTCAGAAATAAACAGTATGTCTTAACAGGACCACAAACTGGAGTCATTGATCATAATTTTTATTACATTAACCAAAGATCAATGAACTTGCTTTCTTCCCTTAAAGTGCGTTCAATACTTTCACTGCATTTATTTTATAAACAGCTGTTTCGTTTTTAGTTTACTTCAGAGATACAGCGCTGAAACAGGCTCTTCGGCCCACCGAATCTGCGCCGACCAGCGATCCCCGCACATTAACACCATCCTACACACACACGGGACAATTTACAATTATACCAGGCCAGTTAACGTACAAACCTGTACGCCTTTGGAGTGTGGGAGGAAACCCCGGAGCACCCGGAGAAAACCCACGCGGGTCACGGGGAGAGCGTACAAACTCCGTAAAGAGAGCAGCCGTGGTCAGGATCGGACCCGGGGCGCTGTGAGGCAGCAACTCTACCGCTGTGCCATCTTGCTGTTGTTTGGGGTGGAGAGTGGAAATGGCGAACAGCTGGTCTGAACGAGCTCTGTAGTGTGCCACGTGGGTCGGGCATCATTAATGCTGCACAGACTTCCTTCATCATGGGTGACTGGCTGAGAGCTTCCTTCCGCAGAGATGAAACGTTTCACCTCTGCCTGACCGACCACACAAAGACTGAGAAGAGTATTGATTTGAATTCGCCAAACTCAGTAAGCAAATTGGAGTGACAGACAACCCCAGGGCTTAAAATCCTTACAATGACAAGGAGCTAAGCAGAGTTTCCCATGACACGGCTGAGTGAAGTTAGAGCATTTACTGCATTTGCTACTGTGTGGAAGGATGTACACAGTTGGATCATTTTCTCCAGTGTTATTGTTAAAACAAAAACAACTTGTGGAGCAAACTTGCAGAACCATCCAGCCCTTGTTTAGATCTGTACAGCACGGAAACAGGCCCTTTGGCCCAACTCGTCCATGCCATCCAAGATGCCCCATCTAAGCGAGTCCCACCTGTCCGCCTTTGGCCCATGTCCCTCAAAACCATTCCTATCTACATAACGGTCCAAATGTTGCCTCACCCATTGAGTTCTTCCAGAACTTTATCAGCTGACCATTTCAGTAACCCTCTCCTGTTGGCACAGTGGTAGAGTTGCTGCCTTACAACGCCAGAGACCCGGTTCGATCCTATCTATGGTTGCTGTCTGTATGGAGTTTGCATGTTCTCCCTGTGGCCTGCGTGGGTTTTCTCTGGGTGCTCCGGTTTCCTCCCACACACCAAAGATGTACAAGTTTATGGGTTTATTGGCTTCTGGGAATTGTAAATAGTTCCCAGTGTGTGTCGGGTAGTGTGAGTGTGCACTGGTCAGTGCGAACTCAGTGAGCCGAAGGGCCTGTTTCTACGTTGTATCTCTAAAGTCCTAAGCCTAAAGTAAAGTCTAAAGTCTGTTCTACATCTTATACATCTGCCCAGATATAAAGATGGCTCACTATTTGGATTGTACACCACGTCCATTTTTGGTAAGGCAGTTGGTTCATTAGTGGCCAGCTTCACACCAAATAAGGCTCTCTCCTTTCAAACACCATTATTATGAGAGTCTTAGAGTCATAGAATCATAGTTATAGCATGGAAACAGGCCCTTCGGCCCAATTTGCCACTGTTTAAGAATAAGGGGTAAGCCATTTAGAACGGAGAACGGAGATGAGGAAACACTTTTTCACACAGAAAGTTGTGAGTCTGTGGAATTCTCTGCCTCAGAGGGCAGTGGAGGCCAGTTCTCTGGATACTTTCAAGAGAGAGCTAGATAGGGCTCTTAAAGATAGCGGAGTCAGGGGATATGGGGAGAAGGCAGGAACAGGGTACTCATTGGGGATGATCAGCCATGATCACATTGAATGGTGGTGCTGGCTCGAAGGGCCGAATGGCCTACTCCTGCACCTATTGTCTATTGCTGACACCGGTCCACATGTCCCATCTACACTAGTTTTTGGCCTGCATTTGGCCCATGTCTCTCTAATCCTGTCCTATCCATGTACCTGTCCAAATGTTTCTTAAATGTTGCGATGGTACCCGTCTCAACCACCTCCTCCTGCAGCTTGTTCCATACACCCACCACCCTCTGTGAAAAATGTACCCCTCAGATTCCTTTTAAATCTTTCCCCCCCCCCCCTCACCTTAAACCTATATCCTCTGGTTCTCGATTCTCCTACTCTGAGAAGAGACTCTGTGCGTCTACCCGATCTAATCCTCTCATGATTTTGTACACCTCTTTAAGATCACCCCTCATCCTCCTGTACTCCTATTTCTTGGAGTGCAGGAGGATGAGGGGCGATCGTATAGAGGTGTACAAAATCATGAGAATCCTAGCCTGCTCAAACTCTCCCTATAGCTCAGGCCCTCGAGTCCTGGCAACATCCTCGTAAAGCTTTCAGGATGTTTTAGGGGAACAAAATGGAACAAATGGATAGAATGACTTATGTGGAATCACTTTCTATTATATTAACTCAACATCACATCATTTCTGACTGGAAAATAACAGTGAGCGAGAATGTAGTATTTGAATTGACAAGGTGCCAGTACTTGTAAGGAACATACACTGTCAGTGAAATCTGAGGTGAAAGCTTTTATTAAGTGGACATCCTTGGATCATATATTTACTTGTAATATTACTGACTCAGCTGTACCATCATGGTGCATATTGTGCGATTATAATTGGATGATGATGTTAGACCTGGCACCATCAGCCTTCAAGTTGCCAAACTGACCTTCCATTCTTTTCCATTTTCAGCATATGATTTAATGCACTTGAAGTTGCATGTACATACCATTCTTAAATCTTGTGACACTTAACTGGCTTGATGTCAATTTCTTCCTGACCATTCCACCATTAGAAAATGTGGAGAGACTTTTTTTAGTTTAGTTTAGATAAGAGGTACAGCTCGAAAACAGGCCCTTCGGCCCACCGAGTCCGCACCGACCAGCGATCCCCCGTACACTAAAACTATCCGACACACGCCAGGGACGATTTACAATTTTTACCAACCTAATTGATCTACAGACCTGTACGTCTTTGGATGTGGGAGGAAACCGGAGTTCCCGGGGAAAATCCACACAGGTCACAGGCGTATGTACAAACTCCGCACAGACAAGCACCCGCAGTTGGGATTGCACTTGGGTCTCTGGCGCTGTAAGACAGCAACTCTACCGCTGCGCCACTGTGCGGCCCTATCACGTCTTGGTTGCTGAAGCAAAAATCGCACTAGGAACAAGAGTTGTGCCACCATTTGTACGAGATTCAGTGTCTCAATTCCCTGTGGTAATGTGTGGACCATGGAAATATGGCTATTGACAGGAGGGTTTAACATTTTGGGAAATTAAAAAATTTCTTTGAAAGGCAAAGAACCTGTTTTAGCATAATAACTGTGCCTTCATCACTAATGGGTGGCGCAGTGGCACAGCTGATAGAGCCGCTGCCTCACAGCGCCAGAGACCTGGGTTCAATCCCAAACTGGGGTGCTGGCTGTGTGGAGTTTGCACGTTCTCCCTGTGACCACGTGGGTTTTCTCTGACTGCTCTGGTTTCCTCCCACATCCCTAAACATGTGCGGGTTTGTAAGTTAATTGGCTTCTGTAAATCGTCCCCAGTTTGTGGGGAGTGATTGTGAAAATGGGATAATATAGAACCAGTTCGAGCGGGTGATCGATGGTCGGCATGGATTCGGCGGGCCGAAGGGTTTGTTTCCATGCTGCATCATTAAACCAAACTCATAAAACATTAACAAGTGGGCCATGACTGTGAAATTAAATAACAGAGACCTTTGAGTGGGCATTGGCAGGTTTCACTAGCTGTACTATTAGTGGGCATGATCTTAAATGAGTCTAAAGGGCGGCTTATCTCATTGTCATGTATGAAGGCAAACAATATTTGGTATTAATAACTCCACACCTTGAGCTGGCCGCCGCCATTTGCCACAGTGTAGAGAATCATGTCTGGGTTAGTGCAGGCAATTAGCCGTGCTTAGACATTGTTATGTGACATGAGGGAACTTTAACCCCATTAACACTGTGGAAGTTAATCTGCCATTACCAATATGGCATGTAAGCTGCAGCCCACTCCCTTGAAGACATGAATGATGTCAGTCCAAACTATTATCTGCAAAGATTGGTAACAAAATTTCAATTAGATTTATAATATAACACACACACACACACACACACACACACACACACACATATATAGATATGTGTGTGCACATATCTATATATATACATGATACACAGACACACACACACACACACACACACACATATATATATATATATATACTGCTTTTGATATATTTTTAATATTATCTCTCATATTATGTCACACTTCCCCTACAATCAGTCTGAAGAAGGGTTCCGACTCGAAATGTCACCTATCCATGTTCTCCGGAGATGCTGCCTGACCCACTGAGTTACTCCAGCATTTTGTGTCTATCTATGGTATAGTTCCTTGTGTCTATATAACCATATAACCATATAACCATAACAGCACGGAAACAGGCCATCTCGGCCCTTCAAGTCCGTGCCGAACATTTTTTTAAAATTTTATTTATTTATTTCTTTATTTATTATTTTTTAAATTAAAAATAAATACTTCCCCCTAGTCCCATCTACCTGCACTCAGACCATAACCCTCCATTCCTTTCCCGTCCATATACCCAGCCAATCTATTTTTAAAGGATAACGTCGAACCTGCCTCCACCACTTCCACTGGAAGCTCATTCCACACAGCTACCACTCTCTGAGTAAAGAAGTTCCCCCTAATGTTCCCCCTAAACTTCTGTCCCCACGTCCACTCTGTCTAACCCGCTCATAATTTTAAAGACCTCTATCAAGTCCCCTCTTAACCTTCTGCGCTCCAAAGAATAAAGACCTAACTTGTTCAACCTTTCTCTGTAACTTAGTTGCTGAAACCCAGGCAACATTCTAGTAAATCTCCTCTGTACTCTCTCTATTTTGTTGACATCCTTCCTATAATTAGGCGACCAAAATTGTACTCCATACTCCAGAATTGGCCTCACCAATGCCTTGTACAATTTTAACATTACATCCCAACTTCTATATTCAATGCTCTGATTTATAAAGGCCAGCACACCAAAAGCTTTCTTTACCACCCTATCTACATGAGATTCCACCTTCAGGGAACTATGCACAGTTATTCCTAGATCCCTCTGTTCAACTGCATTCCTCAATTCGCTACCATTTACCGTGTACGTCCTATTTTAATTTGTCCTGCCGAGATGTAGCACCTCACATTTGTCAGCATTAAACTCCATCTGCCATCTTTCAGCCCACTCTTCCAAATGGCCTAAATCTCTCTGTAGACTTTGAAAATCTACTTCATTATCCACAACACCACCTATCTTAGTATCATCTGCATACTTACTAATCCAATTTTCCACACCATCATCCAGATCATTGATGTACATGACAAACAACAGTGGACCCAACACAGACCCCTGAGGCACCCCACTAGTCACTGGCCTCCAACCTGACAAACAGCCATCCACCATTACTCTCTGGCATCTCCCATTCAGCCACTGTTGAATCCATCTTGCTACTCCACCATTAATACCCAACAATTGAATCTTCTTAACCAACCTTCCATGAGGAACCTTGTCAAAGGCCTTACTGAAGTCCATATAGACAACATCCACTGCTTTACCCTCATCAATTTCCCTAGTAACCTCTTCGAAAAATTCAAGAAGATTAGTCAAGCATGACCTTCCAGGCACAAATCCATGTTGACTGTTCCTAATCAGACCCTGCTTATCCAGATGCTTATATATATTATCTTTAAGTATCCTTTCCATTAATTTGCCCACCACTGACGTCAAACTAACAGGTCTATAATTGCTAGGTTTACTCTTCGAACCCTTTTTAAACAACGGAACAACATGCGCAGTACGCCAATCCTCCGGCACTATTCCCGTTTCTAATGACATTTGAAATATTTCTGTCATAGCCCCTGCTATTTCTACACTAACTTCCCTCAATGTCCTAGGGAATATCCTGTCAGGACCTGGAGACTTATCCGTTTTCATATTTTCAAAAGTGTCCGCACCTCCTCTTCTTTGAATCTCACAGTTTCCATTGCTACTCTGCTTGTTTCCCTTACCTCACACAATTCCATATCCTACTCCTTCGTGAATACCGAAGAAAATAAATTGTTCAATATCTCCCCCATCTCTTTTGGCTCTGCAGATAGCTGTCCACTCTGACTCTCTAATGGACCAATTTTATTCCTTGTTATCCTTTTGCTATTAATATAGCTGTAGAAACCCTTTGGATTTACTTTCACCTTACTTGCCAAAGCAACCTCATATCTTCTTTTAGCTTTTCTAATTTCTTTCTTAATATTCTTTTTACACTCTTTATACTCCTCAAGCACCTCATTTACTCCATGCTGCCTATAATTATTGTAGATCTCTCTCTTTTTACGAACCAAGTGTCCAATTTCCCTTGAAAACCATGGCTCTTTCCATTTTTTACTATTTCCTTTCAACCGAACAGGGACATAAAGATTCTGTACTCTTAAAATTTCACCCTTAAATGTCCTCCATTTTTCTTCTACATCCTTCCCATAAAACAACATGTCCCAATTCACTCATTTTAAATCCTTTCGCATCTCCTCAAAGTTAGCCTTTCTCCAAACAAAAATCTCAACCCTAGGTCCAGTTCTGACCCTCTCCATAATTATATTGAAACTAATGGTATTGTGATCACTGGACCCGAAGTGCTCCCCGACGCATACCTCCGCCACCTGCCCTGTCTCATTTCCTAACAGGAGGTCCAGCACTGCCTCTTCTCTAGTAGGTACCTCTATGTATTGCTGCAAAAAACTATCTTGCACACATTTTACAAACTCCAAACCATCCAGCCCTTTTACAGAATGTGTTTCCCAGTCTATATGTGGAAAATTGAAATCTCCCACAATCACTACCTTGTGCTTACTACTAATATCTGCTATCTCCTTACATATTTGCTCTTCCAATTCTCGCTCCCATTTGGCGGTCTATAATACACCCCTATAAGTGTTGCTACACCTTTCCGATTTCTCAGTTCCACCCAAATAGCCTCCCTAGACGAGCCCTCTAATCTATCCTGCCAAAGCACTGCTGTAATATCTTCCTTGACAAGCAATGCAACACCCCCACCTCTTGCCCCTCCAATTCTATCACCCCTGAAGCAACGAAATCCTGGAATATTTATTTGCCAATCACAGCCCTCCTGCAACCATGTTTCACTGATCGCCACAACATCATACTTCCAGGTGTCAATCCAGGCTCTAAGCTCATCCACCTTTCTTACAATGCTCCTAGCATTAAAATATACACATTTAAGAAACCCACCACCACTTATTCTCTGTTTATTATCTTTTTCTTCTTTCTCCCCTACATTTTGGGTCCAAGTGCTTCCCTTCTCTGCCTCCTGCCTCCCACATTTTCCACTAGCTTTCTCTATTTGAGTCCCTCCCCCCAACCGTTCTAGTTTAAAGTCTCCCCAGTAGCCTTTGCAAATCTCCCCGCCAGGATATTGGTCCCCTTCGGGTTCAAGTGCAACCCGTCCTTTCTGTACAGGTCACACCTTCCCCAAAAGAGGTCCCAATGATCCAGAAATTTGAATCCCTGCCCGCTGCACCAGTTCCTCAGCCACGCATTTATCCTCCACCTCACTCCATTCCTACTCTCACCGTCGCGTGGCACAGGTAGTAATCCTGAGATTGTTACCTTTGTAGTCCTTCTCCTTAACTCTCCTCCCAACTCCCTAAATTCTCCTTTCAAGACCTCTTCTCTTTTTCTACCTATGTCATTGGTACCTATATGTACCACAACCTCAGGCTCCTCTCCCTCCAATTTCAGGATATCTTGGACGCGTTCAGACACATCCCTGACCCTGGCACCAGGGAGGCAAACTACCATCCGGGTCTCCTGACTGCGTCCACAGAATCGCCTATCCGACCCCCTAACCATAGAGTCCCCTATTACTATTGCCCTCCTCTTCTTTTCCCTACCCTTCTGAGCAATAGGGCTGGTCTCTGTGCCGGAGGCCCGGCCGCTGTTGCTACCCGCAGGAAGGCTGTCCCCCTCAACAGTACTCAAACAGGAGTACTTATTTTCAAGGTGTACAGCCACTGGGGTACTCACTAGTCCCTGCCTCTGCCCCTTGCCCTTCCTAACCGTGACCCACTTGTCTGCCTCCCGTGGTCTTGGAGTGGCCACCTCCCTATAACTCTTTTCTATGACCTCCTCACTCTCCCTGATCAGACAGAGGTCATCGAGCTGCTGCTCCAGGTTCCTAACACGGTCCCTTAGGAACCCCATCTCTACGCACCTGACACAGATGTGAACGTCTGGAGGGGTATCAGACTCCATGACCTCCCACATCTGACATCCAGAGCAGTAAACTGCCCTGGCCCTCATTCTCCCCCCTTACCCTGGATACAATACAAAACTGGTGGAGGAAATCAGCAGGGATCTGACTCCCAATCAGCTGCTTCCTCTTAGTCCTCTTCCACCAATCAGCGGCTTCCTCACTTATAGGAAACTTGAATGGAACGTTGCAGTTTTGGTCCTTCTGCAACGGTCCCTGGGCGTCTGGAAAGCAAAGCCCCGCGCTGTTTATCTACTCACCACCCGGACGCTGCTCCTCCTTCTGCAACGGTCCCTGGGCGTCTAGCTATGGTGTAGTCCCTTTTTATTACAGATGTATATTTTATTGAGTATTCATGGCATGTGCCTGATGTAAGTGTGTTCCCACAGGCACTGCTATAGTTTCCTCTGTTCACTGATGTTTGCAAGGAAGGGCAGATGAGTAAAAAAAAACTGGCCTCCCATATTTTGGTGGGGAGGGAGAATGGGCCATTATACTTGGATTTCCATTCACTGCACACCATTATGTTTTTGCACGTGACCTTAAATTGCATTGTTAATGATTTCAAAACAGAAACACAATGTCAACATATGGCAACATTGTTATTTAGCAATATGGTAGATGTTGGCTTTGGTTAAATGGCAGCTGCCCTTATCTCTAGACCAGAAGGTTTAAATCCCATTCTGGATAAGAGATATACGCTCCCACTTACATCTTGCATGGTGGGCGAAGCCTTCTTTCTTGCCTGTTGAGATGAGAGATCACAGAGCACTAGTTGAAGAGAGAGGGACATTCTAGATACCCTGCCCAACATCACTTAACCCCCCCCCCCCCCCCACACACACTTATTTTGATATCCCGATGTAGTAAAAATCTGCTGGATTTTCTGCAGAACAATCAAGATTTTACCACAAAAAGGCTTAATTAGGTACAAAATGCTTTGTGATTTTCTGAGATCATCCATCAATCTAGTACGCGGCATTCTATAATTTGTAATGTAGAAGGGCGCACAGATGTGCAGAATGCAATAATTGTGTTGACAAAACCAATTTTAAATTAAAAGTTTTAAAATGTAAACTTGAGTGCTTAAATGCAAAACCAGATTGCTCATGAACTATTCAGGGCATCACCCGGAGAGAACATCTGTGCACCACGCTCAACAATGATATTAACATTTAAATTGACCTAACAGTGCTCCAATTCAAAGATTAACTCTCAGCCAAGGAAATACACGAGCTAATACGCAATAAAACGAAAGGATGCATTAATATTGCAAAGCTGCTCCCTGCTGCAGTTTAGTCTGAGTATTGCATTAGGAACCACAGGCCGGGTTTATTTTGATCTGCCGATCAGGACTATTGAACTGTATGAGTTCCCTCCACCTGCTCCACCCCCCCCCCTCCTCCCCCTCCTCCCCACCCTCCACCTCCCCATAACGGAGGAAGGAGCTTTTGTAAAGGCCAATCATCAAAAAACAACATTGGACGACTTTCGCACAAAGAATCTTCCATTGTGCTTCTGGAATTTTAATTTACAGTTCAAATCTTAATTGCAAGTCTGACTTCAGTGGAGCATACCATCAAATCAGTTATGCGTTTTCAATTATTTAATATGTTCATATACTTTCAAAAATTTACATTTTAGTCTAAATCCGTAATCTTAATAGAAACATAGAAAATAGGTGCAGGAGGAGGCCATTCGGCCCTTCGAGCCAGCACCGCCATTCATTGTGATCATGGCTGATCATTCCCTACCAATAACCCATGCCTGCCTTCTCCCCATATCCCTTGACTCCACTATCCCCTAGAGCTCTATCTAACTCTCTCTTAAATCCATCCAGTGATTTGGCCTCCACTGCTCTCTGTGGCAGGGAATTCCATAAATTCACAACTCTCTGGGTGAAAACGTTTTTCTCACCTCAGTCTTAAATGACCTCCCCTTTATTCTAAGACTGTGACCCCTGGTTCTGGACTCGCCCAACATTGGGAACATTTTTCCTGCATCTAGCTTGTCCAGTCCTTTTATAATTTTATATGTTTCTATAAGATTCCCCCTCATCCTTCTAAACTCCAGTGAATACAAGCCTAGTCTTTTCAATCTTTCCTCATATGACAGTCCCGCCATCCCAGGGATCAATCTCGTGAACCTACGCTGCACTGCCTCAATCACAAGGATGTCCTTCCTCAAATTAGGAGACCAAAACTGTACACAATACTCCAGATGTGGTCTCACCAGAGCCCTATACAACTGCAGAAGAACCTCTTTACTCCTATACTGAAATCCTCTTGTTATGAAGGCCAACATTCCATTAGCTTTCTTCACTGCCTGCTGTACCTGCACGCCAACTTTCAGTGACCGGTGTACAAGGACACCCAGGTCTCGCTGTACCTCCCCCTTACCTTAACCTAACCCCATTGAGATAATAATCTTCCCCCTTGTTTTTGCCGCCAAAGTCACCCTGCAACCTCCTAACATCCTCTTCACAGTTCACACTGCCACCCAGCTTTGTGTCATCCGCAAACTTGCTAGTGTTGCTCCTAATTCCCTCTTCCAAATCATTAATATATATGGTAAACAGTTGCGGCCCCACCACTGAGCTTGTGGCACTCCACTCGCCACTGCCTGCCATTCTGAAAAGGACCCATTCACTCCTACTCTTTGCTTCCGGTCTGCCAACCAATTTTCTATCCATGTCAACACCCTACCCCCAATACCATGTGCTCTAATTTTAGTCACCAGTCTCCCATGCGGGACCTTATCAAAGGCTTTCTGAAAGTCTAGATACACTACATCCACTGGCACCCCTTCATCCATTTTACTTGTCACATCCTCAAAAAATTCCAGAAGATTAGTCAAGCACGATTTCCCTTTCATAAATCCATGTTGACTTGGACTAATCCTTTTACCGCTATCCAAATGCCCCATTATTACCTCTTTAATAATTGACTCCAGCATCTTTCCCACCACCGAAGTCAGGCTAACTGGTCTGTAATTCCCCGTTTTCACTCTCGCTCCTTTCTTGAAAAGTGGGATAACATTAGCTATCCTCCAATCCACAGGAACTGATCCTGAATCTATTGAACATTGGAAAATGATCACCAATGCGTCCACTATTTCTAGAGCCACCTCCCTGAGGACCCTGGGATGCAGACCATCAGGCCCAGGGGATTTATCATCCTTCAGTCCCATTAGCCTACCCAATACTATTTCTTGCCTAATGAAAATTTATTTCAGTTCCTCTACCCCCTTAGATGCTCTGTCCTCCAGTACATCTGGGAGATTGTTTGTGTCTTCCTTAGTGAAGACAGATCCGAAGTACCTATTCAACTCTCTGCCATTTCCTTGTTGCCCATAATAATTTCACCCGTGTCTGCCTTCAAGGGACCCACATTTGACTTTGCTACTCTTTTTCCCTTAACATATCTAAAGAAGCTTTTACTGCCCTTCTTTATATTCCTGGCCAGCTTCCCCTCATACTTCATCTTTTCAGCCCGTATTGCCCGTTTTGTTTCCTTCTGTTGTCCTTTGAAAGTTTCCCAATCCTCTGGCTTCTGGCTACTCTTTGCTTTTAGTTTTGATTCTATCCCTAACTTGTCTTGTCAGCCATGGTTGCCTCCTACTCCCCTTAGAATCTTTCTTCCTTTTTGGAATGAAATGATCCTGCGTCTCCCGGATTATGCCCAGAAATTCCTGCCATTGCTGTTCCACCGTCATTCCTGCTAGGATCCCTTTCCAGTCTACTTTGGCCAGCTCCCCTCTCATGCCTTCATAGTCCCCTTTGTTCAACTGCATCACTGCCACTTCCGATTTAACGTTCTCCGTCTCAAATTGCAGGTTAAAACTAATCATATTATGATCACTACCTCCAAGCGGTACCTTTACCTCGAGTTCTCTTATCATATCTGGTTCATTGGACAACACTAAATCCAGAATTGCCTTTTCTCTGGTCGGCTCCATTACAAGCTGTTCTAAGAATCCATCCCGGAGGCATTCTATAAACTCTTCTTTCTTGGGGTCCTGAACCAACCTGATTTTGCCAGTCTACCTGCATATTGAAATCCCCCATCACCACAGTGGCAATACCTTTGTTACATGCCAGTTTTAACTCCTGCTGCAACTTACACCCTACATCCAGGCTACTATTTGGAGGTCTGTAAATAACACCAATTAGTGTCTTCTTGCCTTTACAATTCCTCAACTCAATCCACAGTGACTCTACCTCGTCAGTCCCTATGTCTTCCCTCGCAAGGGACTGAATTCCATCTGCCCACCTGCCTGTCCTTTCTATAGGATGTATAACCCTGAATATTAAGTTCCCAGGCCCGATCCTCCTGCAGTCATGTCTCAGTAATCCCCACAATGTCATATCTACCAACCTGTAACTGAGCCTCAAGCTCATCTACTTTACTTCTTATACTTCGCGCATTCATATACAATACTTTTAATTCCTTACCTTTCACATCGATCCCTATTACACTTTGCCATACTCTCCTTTCCCTTTGTGAGCTTCCTTTCCCGTTAATTCTGGGGTCATTAACCCTCCCTTTACTCTCTTTCCCTTTAACTCCATCCTCGACTATCCCATTTGACACCCCACCCCCCTTATTCAGTTTAAAACCACCCATGTAGCATGTAATATTAGGGTTAAAATGTTTCACAGCCAAGTTGGGAAGCATTTTTTCACATGGCTACTGATCTAGTGCTCACTTTATGAATTATTGTATCAGGTCTCAATGGAAAGAAAGAAAGGTAAATGACAGTGTGAGGATATATATGTGTGTGAGTACATATGTGTGTGTGTGTGTGTGTGTGTGTGTGTGTGTGTGTGTGTGTGTGTGTGTGTGTGTGTGTGTGTGTGTGTGTGTGTGTGTGTGTGTGTGTGTGTGTGTGTGTGTGTGTGTGTGTTTTTTATATATATAAATATATAATACTGTATATACAGTGCATCCAGAAAGTATTCAGACCCCTTCACTCTTTCCACATTTTGCTACGGTACAGCCTTATTTTAAAATTGATTAAAGTCATTTTTTTTGTCATCAATCTACACACAATATCCCAGAATGAAGAAGCAAAAACAGGTGTTTAGAAATGTTTGCAAAGTAATTAAAAAGAAATAACTGAAATATCACATTGACATAAGTATTCAGACCCTTTGCTATGACACTCAAAATTGAGCTTCAGTTCATCCTGAGATGTCCTTGAGATGTTTCTCCAACTTGGTTGGAGTCCACCAGTGGTAAATTAAATTGATTGGACATGATTTGGAAAGGCACACACCTGTCTATATAAGGTCCCACAGTTGATAGTGTATGTCAGAGCAAAAACCACGCCATGAAGATGAAGGAATTGTCCGTAGACCTCCGACACAGGATTATGTTGAGACACAGATCTGGGGAAGGGTGTAAAATAATTTATGCAGCATTGCAGGTCCCGAAGAGCACAGTGGCCTCCGTCAATCTTAAATGGCGGAACTTTGGAACCAGCAGGACTCTTCATAGAGCTGGCTGCCCGGCCAAATTGAGCAATCGGGGGAGAAGAGCATTGGTCAGGGAGGTGACCAAGAACCCGAAGGTTACTCTGACAGAGCTCCAGGGTTCCTCTGTGAAGATGGGAGAACCTTCCAGAAGGACAACTATATCTGCAGCAGTCTACCAATCAGGCCTTTATGGTAGAGTGGCCAGACGGAAGCCACTCCTCAGTAAAAGGCACATGACAGCCTGGTTGGAGTTTGCCAAAAGGCACCTAAAGGAAACTCAGACCATGAGAAACAAGATTCTCTGGTCTGATGAATCCAAGATTGAACTCTTTGGCGTGAATGCCAAGCGTCACATCTGGAGGAAACCGCTCATCTCCTGGCCAATACCATACTAAGGTGAAACATGGTGGTGGCAGCATCATGCTGTGGGGATGCTTTTCAGCGGCAGGAACTGGGAGACTAGTCAGGATCGAGGGAAAGATGAACGGAGCAAAGTACAGAGAGATCCATGATGAAAACCTGCTCCAGAGCGTTCTGGACCTCAGACTGGGGCAGAGGTTCACCTTCCACAGGACAATGACCCAAAGCACACAGCCAAGACCACGCAGGAGTTGGCTTTGTGACAGGTCTATGAATGTCCTTGAGTGGGCCAGCCAGAGCCCGGACTTGAACCCGATCGAACATCTCTGGAGGGACCTGAAAATTGCTGTGCATCGACGCTCCCCATCCAACCTGACAGAGCATGAGAGAATCTGTAGAGAAGAATGGGCAAAATTACCCAAATACAGGTATGCCAAGCCTGTAGCCGTCATACCCAAGAAGACTTGAGGCTGTAATCGCTATCAAAGGTGCCTCAACAAAGTACTAAGTAAAGTGTCTGAATACAGATGTAAATGTGATATTTCAGATATTTCTTTTTAATTACTTTGCAAAAATTTCTAAACATCTGTTTTCACTTTTTTAATATGGGGTATTGTGTGTAGATTGATGATAGAAAATAAAGAATGTAATTCATTTTGGAATAAGGCTGTAACATAACAAAGTGTGAAAAAAGTGAAGGGGTCTGAATACTTTCTGAATGCACTGTATACACACACACACACACACACACACACACACACACACACACACACACATACACACACACATGTACATATATATTATATTTATGTATAATCACCTAATATATATATATATATATATATGTGTGTGTGTGTGTATATATATGTTTAGACATAGATATAGTCTAAGGAAGGGTTTCGACACAAATGTCACCTATTCTTTTTCTCCAGAGATGCTGCAGAACCTGCTAAGTTACTCCAGCATTCTATGTCTATCTTTAGTGTTCCCACCCCACCCCCCCCCCCGACATCAGTCTGAAGAAGGGTCTCGACCCGAACGTCGCCCATTCCTTCTCTCCATAGATGCTGCCTCACCCGCTGAGTTACTCCACCATTTTTGTGTCTATCTTGTAACTGTTACTTTGCTCGTGTTACTTTTGATCTGAACTAACGGGTGCACCAGTAATACGCCAATGTTAAACAGGTAGCCATTCACAGTAATTCCACCAAAGACCTCAGCTACCCACACCAGATTCTTGGTTTGTGGATAAAGCATCATTCATTGGCTTCAAAGTGAAGTTCATACCAATTGCAAAAAGAGATGAGAAGATAGTTAGTTCTTAATCATGAGAAATGAATCAGTGAGTTCAGCTGGCTGCCTGCATTTATTTTTAATTCTACGGGGATTAATATTAGCTTCATGTAATATCAGAGGAATTAAAAAGGAACCATAAATAAAAATGCGAGTTATGAATTTAATATACCTGCCATTTCCTTATTTTAATTTCCAATATCATTCTTGGCCTTCTTTCTGATTTGTTTTTTTTTTTCCAAATGCAAGTATATTTACATTAATTTTAGAAATCAATTAAAACATTTATTTTGAATGATTGTGTCCTTTTGTTCCCAAATCTCTCCCACTACCCAGATGGGCTGGACTGTTCCATTCTATTCTTTATCCTCTTGACTTTAGTTATTCCTTCCTCCTTGGTCGGCTATTATTTTGGTAAGTTCAACTGTTGTCCCTTGGAGAGCATACACTACATATATATACTAGTGGCAACATGACACAATTTATTCACTATATTCACAACCCACTGGAAGATACAATACTTAAAATGTATCAAATTTGCCTTTATAAATAATACGCTAGCTATCGGGATTAAAGGATTAGCGGTGGAAGTCTATCTTCCAAGAGCAGCAGAAGCTAAACTGATGCTGTAAATTAGTTTGGCTGCTTACTGTAAATGCACAGTTCCCCTTGTCAGCACGGAAAATGCTAACGGATAGGCACGCTATATTTAATTTAATTTTTTCTCTCTGGGCATTGATTTTCATTTCAACTGAACACACGTTACAACTAGCAGGTGTCACCATGGTTAAAAGCCTCGATGTTGAGCATTGTGAACTTGAATTGGAATCAGCCAAAGTTCCCAGAAGATTTTCCGCTCATTGTATGGAGCACGCAACGTGCTGGAGTAGCTCAGCGGGTCAGGCAGCATCTCTGGAGAACGTGATTAGGCGATGTTTTGGGTCAGGAACCTTGTTCAGACTCTCAGCAAGCAGAGAGGGAGCAGTGGAAAGTGAGTGTCGCGGAATTCCCTTCTGGAGAGAGGCGGAGAAGTTCTTCAAAGTAGGCTTTCCCTGAAGTGGTTTCACAGTGGAGAAGCAAAATGTAGACACAGGAACTGCAAACTCTGGAACGTTGAGGAAAAATCAAACTGCTGGAGTAACTCAGCAGGCCAGGCGACATCTGTGGAGGAGTGAGATAGGTGACGTTTTGGGTCAGCACCCTTCTTCAGATTGACCCTTCGGTATTAAGAGTCTGAAGAAGGGTCCCGACCCAAAACGTGGCCTGTTCATGTCCTCCAGAGATGCTGCCTGACCCGTTGGACTACTTATGCTCTACGCAAGATTCCAGCATCTACAATTCCTTGTGTCTACATTTCCCCCTCTTTTTTCGCACTACAAGACACGAAACTGAACATGTTTCTGTGGATACAAGGAACTGCAGGTGCTGGTTTACACACAAAAAAAGACACAAAGCGCTGGAGTAACTCAACATGTCAGGCAGCATCTCTGGGAGAACCTGGATAGGTGACATCTTGGGTCTGAAGAAGGGCCCAGACACGAAACGTCACCTATCCAGGCTCTCCAGCGATGCTGCCTGACCCACTAAGTTACAATAGCATTTGTGTCTTTTTTTTAGCCTGTTTCTGTTTGAATGCTGAGACGCATGAGAAATGCTGTTACATTAAACGGGTAACCAGTCAGTCGCCATAATGCACGACTTGAGTAAAGATGGGTAAAGTCAACCCCCTGCAGATGATGAGAATATGGTTGGCTTTTGGTCATGCAAAATTGGAACAGAAGGTTGCTTGCAGATACTTGAAATGCTGCTTGACTCCTGGTCTCACCCGTTGCCATGGGGATCAAGGAACGAGCGTTCACGTCGCGGCCCTGCTTCCACCAATCTTTCCACCACCGAGCATAAGAAGCGACAAGACATACACCATGGTATGCAGATGCCGAGAAGTGTGTTCAGATCTGGCTGAACAACTTCTAATCTTGTGTGTGGACTGGATAAGAAGAAGAACCCGTTGCCATGGTGACACAACAGTGCTGGTCATTGAACCGTGATCCACAGAGTGACAGGGACGAGAGCACAGTGCCAAGAGTTATGGGGCGATGGCAGGAGAATGGGCTGAGAGGGAAAGACAGATCAGCCATGATTGAATGGTGGAGTAGACTTGAAGACAGAATGGCCTTATTCTGCTCCTATAACTTATGAACTATAATGAGAGCTTTGACACTATTTACCAGTGTTATTGCATTACATTTGAGCCTTGTGATAATAAAGTCTGCAATATTATAATGCTATTTGCACAAATCTATTAAGTTTCGAGTATTCCAAGGAACATAATCTCCAGGTTTTAAGTTATTTTAGACTTTAGAGATACAGCGCAGAAACAGGCTCTTCGGTCCACTGAGTCCGCGCCGACCAGCAATCATCCTGTACACTAGCATTATCCTTATCTTACACACCGGGGACAATTTACAATTTTACCAATGCAAATTAACCTACAAACCTATACGTCCTTGGTGTGTGGGAGGAAACCAGAGCACCCGGAGGAAGCCCACCCGGTCACGGGGAGAACGTGCAAACTCTGTACAGACAGCAGCCGTAGTAAGGCTCGAACCCGGGTCTCTGAGGCTGTTAGGCAGCAACTCTACCACTGCAACACCGTGCCACATGTTGTAATGCTTGGCCCTGACAGGGATTGAAGCCTCGACCCTGGCGTTGTGAGCACCATGCTCAAACCTACTGAGCTAACCGGCCCGACAAAATAATCTTTGGACACAGGTGCCAAGTGGGCTTCATTTCTTTTGTGAAACATGAAATAAATGAAGCGTTGTATCAAAGCTCATGACACTATGTGATTTAACATTGTGAGGAATTTGCAAAAATCTGTGTTTGCTTTATTTTTATCCTCCCTGGTGCTATTTTAACACAGGGCGCTAATTAACAACTTATTTTAGCCAGAGGTGGAGTTTTCCAGTGCCAACAGCTGGCCCTTGTTGTGGAAGAACATCCAGCTGTTTCCCAAGCAGTCTGTTTGCCTGAAGATAGAAACAAAATGCTGGAGTAACTCAGCGGGACAAGCAGCATCTCTGGATGGAAGGAATGGGTGACCCTTCCTCAGACTGAGAGTCATGGGAGAGGGAGACACAGAGATAAAGAAGTGTAAGGTGTGAAAATGAGACATCAAAAGAGATGGGGATCACAGAAAATGTAGAATAGACCATTGTTAGCTAGGAGAAGATGGCAACAAAGCAAACAGAGATAAAAATTTAATCAGGGACAGTCAGACTGGTTGGAAAATTAGGAAGGGGGAGGTATGGAGAGAGAGGGAAAGCAAGGGATACTTGAAGTTAGAGAAGTCAATATTTGTGCCAATGGGGTGTAAGCTGCCCAAGTGAAATGTGAGGTGCTGTTCCACCAATTTGCGCTGGGCCTCACTCTGACAATGGCCCAGGACAGCCTGTTTGATCTAATCATTGACCCGCTGAGTTACTCCAGCATTTTGTGTCTATCTTTGACCTAATCATACTTGCTTTGGAACTATTCACAAAGATTGCCTTCTCAGTCGTGCCATTTATCCTGCTATGCCTTTTGGCAAGCAGCAATTGAGAATTATTATGTATAAAAAAATCTGAAGGCATATAGGTTAAGAATAAGTGGTAAGCCATTTAGAACGGAGACGAGGAAACACTTTTTCTCACAGAGAGTTGTGAGTGTGTGGAATTCTCTGCCTCAGAGGGCGGTGGAGGCAGGTTCTCTGGATGCTTTCAAGAGAGAGCTGGATAGGGCTCTTAAAGATAGCGGAGTCAGGGGATATGGGGAGAAGGCAGGAACGGGGTACTGATTGGGGATGATCAGCCATGATCACATTGAATGGCGGTGCTGGCTCGAAGGGCCAAATGGCCTACTCCTACACCTATTGTCTATTGTCTATTGTCTATTGTCATTCCCACGATCATTAGTTTAGTTTATTGCCACGTGCACTGGGGATGAGTCACAGTCATACAGTGTTGAAACAGGCCCTTTTGCCCCAACTTGCCCACACCGACCAACATGTCCCTTCTACACTATGAATGAATGGATCAGAGATACTTTATTGTCACGTGCAACAAGTCACAGTGATATTCTTTGTTTTGCACACCCAAGGTATGCAAAGAGTCGCCGCATAAAGGGCGTCGACAACGTTACAAAGTCCTCCTTTGTTCTTTGTTTTTCTGAGGCAGCGTGCAGTGTAGATGGAGTCAATGGGGGGGAAGACTGGTCTGTGGGATGGACTGGGATACATCTAGTACTCTCTGTAGTTTCTTGCAGCCGTGGGCAGAGATGTTTCCAAGCTAAGCTGGGAAGTCTGAACAATAAAAACCTTTTTCAGTCTGAAGAAGGGCCTCGACCTAAAAACGTCACCCATTCCTTCTCTCCAGAGGCGCTACCTGGCCCGCTGAGTGACTCCAGCATTTTGTGTCTAACTGTGATGCAACACGACTGTATGCTTTCTATGGTGCATCCATAGAGGGTGTAAGAGTCGATGGAGACGTGCCGAATTTCCCCAGTCTCTCAAGGAAGTAGAGGCGTTGGTGTGCCTTCTTGGCCGTCACACGACCCGGTCTTCTCAGGAAGTGGAGGTGTATTTAATTTATAAACAGATTTATTAAAAAATGTATCTGGTTTCAAAGAAGCCATTCGAAATTTACTAAAACCAGACCTGCAAGTTGGCACTGAAGAATGAGTTTGTGTGACAGAAAAGCCTTGAACAGTTCTTGATACTGATGATAGACACAAAATGCTGGAGTAACACAGCGGGACCGGCAGCATCTCTGGAGAGAAGGAATGGGTCGAGACCCTTTTTCATACTGAGAATCAGGGGAGAGAGACACAGAGATATGGTAGGGTAGGGTGTGAAAATGAGACATCAAAGGGGACAAAGCTCAAGGATCATTGTTAGCTCGGGGGTGATGCTGCTTTTTTCATTTTGACCAGGGGATAAACATGATAGGGCGGCACATCAGCGGAAATGTAATACTAAAGAATAGTCAATGAAGCCTTCTGTTTCCCTCCTGCTGTTCTAAATTATGCCAAAGTGCTGGGAAGCTGTTCAAGCTATCAACATGAACTGGGACGAATGCATTTCCGAGCCATTTTCTCCGCATCTCATCCCACCCTCTGCTTCTACCAGTGGGTTCAGTTTCCCCAAATGCAATCGTGTTTAAAATCTGCCACAGGTATTTGCTCCGACAGGCAGGGTGGAAAGCTGACGAGACGTCAGTTACAAGTTCAGTTTAGTTTGTTGTGACGTGTACCGAGGTACAGTGAGACAGACACGTTGTCTAAATTTCCTGATGAGTGCCGCCGTTCTCGAGACCATTGTTGCAAATGTACCTTCCTGAGAGCAGCTCATCGCTGCAGATAGACACACAAAGCTGGAGTAACTCCGCGGGTCAGGCAGCATCTCTGGAGAAAAGGGATGGGTGACGTTTCGGGTTGAGACCCATCTTCAGACTGAGAGTCAGGGCAAAGGGAAATGAGAGATATAGATGGTGAAATAGAGAGATATACGTAGAACAAATGAATGAAAGATATTGCAAATAACGATGATAAAGGAACCAGGCCATTATTAGCTGTGGTCTGGGGAAAAATGAGTTAAAGTCAAAGCCACCACAGCCAGACATAAAAACAGCTTTTTTCCCCACGAACAGTAGGTCTACTCAATAACCAAAAGTCTGTAGCCTCCTTGTGCTCTGGTATTTTATTTCATTCACATGTTTAAACTATAATGTTTTATTCTTAATGTTTTAATGTTTTATTCTTAATTGTTTACTGTGTATCGTGTTGTTACTTGCGAGCAGAGCACCAAGGCAAATTCCTTGTATGTGTACATACTTGGCCAGTAAACTTATCCATTCATTCATACAATGAGACTCAACAAGACGGCTTTGAAGCTCGTTCAATGAATTGGGTGGGGGAGGGACGGGGAGAGGGACGGGGAGAGCGACAGGGAGAGAGAGGGTTTCAAGGGTTACTTGAAGTTAGAGAAATTAATTTTCATAACGCTGGGTTGTAAGCTGCCCAAGTGAAATATGAGCATAACACTGCAACACTGAATGTTAATTGGGATCTAGTTTAGTTAGTTTAGTTTATTGTTACATGTACTGAGTTTGAGTTTGGTTTATTGGACAGAGATACAATGAAAAACTTTTGTTGCCTGCTAACCAGTCAACGTAAAGACAATACATAATTTCTATCGAGCCATTTACAGTGTATAGTTACATGATTAGGGAATAACATTTAGTTTAGATATTCAGCGTGGAAACAGGCCTTCGGCCACCGAGTCCGCGCCGACCAGCGATCCCGCACATGAACACTATCCTACACACACTAGGGACAATTCACATTTATACCAACCAAATCCACCTACATGTCTTTGGAGTGTGGGAGGAAAGCAAAGATTTCGGAGCAAACCCACGCGGTCACGGGGAGAACGTACAAACTCTGTACAGACAGCACCAGATGTCGGGATCGACCTGGGTCTCTGGCGCCGAAAGCACTGTAAGGCAGCAACTCTACCGCTGCCCAACCGTGCCGCCCTGATGAGTGCGTGGTAAAGTCTGATCAAAGATAGTCCGAGGGTTAGCAATGAAGTAGAGGTGTAGAGAACACAAATCTAAAACATCAGAGATATTTCTTGTTTAGATTGTTGAAAGTTGAATCTGTGCCTAACAACTTCATGATATTGCTTATTTATACTGCTGTATGCAATGATATCTCATGGCCGCGGGCAATACCTTACCTGTAAATGATTTTGTGCTAGGATTTCCACATTTGAAATTACAGAGCATTTCATCTGTGTCTAGGTTGTGCATTCCTTCCGATGAAATATTGCCCGTTAATCCTCGCACTGAATACACGATTAACTAAGGACACGCAGAAGTGACTTAAACGAAGCTCTCATCTTGGGCAGAACCAAAATCTATCCATCAGTTTCCTTAATGTCTGTTTTGATTAGATGCAGAGCTGAGAGATTGTTGTAAAGGCCACCAGTAAAAGCTGTTCATTTGTGCATGACTGTAAATAGCGGTCAAAAAATGACATCTAATTGCTTTAGCTATCGCTCAATAACACCGGCATATGAGTAGTTGCAGGGGTGGACCACTGACCCCCTCAGGTCTGTTTCGACATTCAAAATGTCACGGCGGATCTAATTTTAACTCTATATTCTTGTCTACTCTCGGTAACCTTTCACTCCCTTGTCTAGCAAGAATCCTAAGCGACTTAACAGCCCAGTTTCTGACTCGGAGACAAGGTTGATGACGCTGAACCATGGGGTGGGTACAACCAGAGGATGAATAATGGTCACCACATATTTGGTGGTTGCTGGTACCTCTTGGAAGCTGATCTCAAACTTGGCGGATCAGGCTGAGGAGACGTGTGTCGTAGGGTGTGGACCAGCCAGAGTGACAGAGGGTGTAGATCAGAGAGTGACAGAGATTGTGGATCAGAGAGTGATGGAGGGTGTTGATCAGAGGGTCAGAAGGTGTACATAGATACATAGATACATAGAAATTAGGTGCAGGAGTAGGCCATTCGGCCCTTCGAGCCTGCACCGCCATTCAATACGATCATGGCTGATCATCCAACTCAGTATCCCGTACCTGCCTTCTCTCCATACCCCCTGATCCCTTTAGCCACAAGGGCCACATCTAATTCCCTCTTAAATATAGCCAATGAACTGGCCTCAACTACCCTCTGTGGCAGAGAGTTCCAGAGATTCACCACTCTCTGTGTGAAAAAGTTTTTCCTCATCTCGGTCTTAAAGGATTTTCCCCTTATCCTTAAGCTGTGACCCCTTGTCCTGGACTTCCCCAACATCGGGAACAATCTTCCTGCATCTAGCCTGTCCAACCCCATAAGAATCTTGTACGTTTCTATAAGATCCCCTCTCAATCTCCTAAATTCTAGCGAGTATAAGCCAAGTCTATCCAGTCTTTCTTCATATGAAAGTCCTGACATCCCAGGAATCAGTCTGGTGAACCTTCTCTGCACTCCCTCTATGGCTATAATGTCCTTCCTCAGATTTGGGATTGAGAGTGAGAGAGGGTGTGAATCAGAGAGTGTGGATTGTGTGTCAGAGGGTATCGATGGTGTGTCAGAGAGAGTGGGTCCAAATGTTTAAGAAACAATTAGACAGGTACATGGATAGGACAAGTTTGGAGGGAAATGGACCAAATGCAGGCAGGTGGGAGTAATGTAGCTGAGACATGTTAGCCAGTGTGGGCAAGTTGGGCCGAAGGGCCTGTATCCACACTGTATCACTCTATGACTCTATGATTCTCGTTGCTCTCCCTCTGTGATTCTGCTCTCCGATTCTAAGCAGAGCCGTCCTATTGAGTCTCATTGTCTGTAACTCCTTTTCACCTAGCCCACGGCTAACAATGGCTGATTTCCTTTATCAGCATTACTTTTTTGCATATCTTGCATTCATCTGTTCTATATCTCTCTACATCACCATCTATATCTCTTGTTTCCCTTTCCCCTGTCTCTCAGTCTGAAGAAACGTCACCGATTCCTTTTCTCCAGAGTTGCTGCCTGACCCGCTGAGTTACTCCAGCTTTCTCTTCAACTTAGTTAGCTTGGGCTATTCAGTAAGCTAAACCCAGAGTTGATGATGCATTTTTAAATGCATTACCAGTCATCTGACCTTGCTTATATCCTGTACTTCAGGCCAATGGTTATTTGGCTGTTCATGCATCGACCAGTAAAGGGCTATATTTGTTGCTTCATTAAAATCTCCTTCTAGGCACATACATTTGTTGTATCCACATGAATAGACTGTGCAGACAATGACAAATCACCACATAACTTTACAGATAATGCCTGTTTATTTTTTGCTAAGAGGCATGCTTTTTCACTTTGAAGCAGAAAAAGGCATTTAATGAAGAGCAGGATGATCTTAGAAGCAAAAATTCTGCTGCAAAGCAGCATGTAGCCAGTGCAACACTTGATGAGACACTTGAGAGAGTTCTGTTGCCTGGAGCATGTTGGTCGGCATGGGCGAGTTGGGCTGAAGGGCCTGTTTTTGTTCTGTATGACGCTACGGCTCTAAATTGAACTTTGCCCATTCACTGGTGAGCTCTACCATGCCTTGTACAACACCAATGGCCACTTCGTTTCATAAGTTCATAAGTTATAAGGAGCAGAATTAGCCCATTTGTCCCATCAGGTCTACTCTGCCATTCAATCATGGCTGATCTATCTTCCCCTCTCAACCCCATTCTCCTGCCTTCACCACATAACCCCCGACACCCGTACTATCCTATACACTAGGAGCGTTAGTTTGGACAGCTCCGTCCAAGACTGCAAGGAATTGCGGACGCAGCCCAGACCGTCACATAAACCAACCTCCCTTCCATTGAGTCCATCTACACTTCACGCTGCCTCAGCAAGGCCAGCGGCATGATCAAGAACCACCCTGGTCGCTCCCTCATCTCCTCTCTCCCATCAGGCAAGAGGTACAGAAGTCTGAAAATGCATACCTCCAGATTCAAGAACAGTTTCTTCCCAGCTGTTATCAGGCAACTGAACCATCCTATCAGCAACTAGAGAGTTGTCCTGAGCTACTATCTACCTCATTGGAGACCCTAGGACTATCTAGAATCAGACTTTACTGGACTTTATATAGCACCTAATGTTATTCCCTTTATCATGAATCTGTACACTGTGGTTGGCTCGATTGGAATTATGTATAGTCTTTCCACTGACTGGTTAGCACGCGACAAAAAGCTTTTCATTGTATCTCAGTGCACGAGACAATAAACTAGTAGTTTAGTTTAGAGATACAGCATGGAAACAGGCCCTTCGGCCCACTGAGCCTGCACCGACCAGCTATCTCTGTACACCAACACTATCCTACACACTAGAGACAGTTTACAATTTTACCAAGCCAATTAGTTTACAAACCTGTACGTCTTTGGAGTGTGGGAGGAAACCGGAGCATCTGGAGAAAGCCCACACAGGCCACAGGGAGAACGTACAAACTCCATACATGCGGCACCCATAGGTAGGATTGAACCCGGGTCTCTGGCTTTGTAAAGCAGCAATTCTAATGCTGCGCCACCGTGCCACCCCAAACTTAACTAAACTAAACTAAACTAGATCCCAAGCAACATCCAGTACTGCAATGTTGAGCTGATCTAAGGAAGGTATAATTTCTACAATGGTCTCAAGTGTTTTTGAGTACCCACTCATCAGGAAATGCAGGTGAACGCTGTGTAAGTTATAAGGTCAAAGACACATTTATTGCTGAGTTATATTTAGTGCACCTATATTACACTGCAGGATGTAAGGGGAAGAACCATTTTCTGGGCTCTCCCAAGGGATCATTAATGTACTGTGCGATGATAAGTGTTGGAGTGTGGAGTATGTTGTCTGGACCGTGAACGATGAGTCAACAGACTCTTTATGATGGAATGTCTTTTGATGAGGGAGGCCCCATTTTGAAGAAGCCGCCGACAATATCTGAAGGCAAAATTTCATCAGCGATCCCATTTGTCAAAGCAAGGGCAAGGCATTGACTCAAAAAAACATGTGATAAACATTCACACTGGGATTTGCTTTTACTCAGTGAACTATTTTGAAAAAGGTTGGAAATACATACATGGCCAATCAGCGTCTGTAAGTTAAAGGGCTTTGAATTACTATGGAAACACAAAGTACTTGAGGTAAAGTTGCTGCCTTACTGCACCAGCGTAAAATAAAATAAAATCGTACAGAATATCGTGTTACGGTGGCAGAGAAAGTGCAGGTGAAAGAAAATATGCAAAGGCTGCAACAAGGGAGATTGGGGTATTTGGAATACATCCTTAGTTGCTGAGAAGTCCCTTCAAGATCTGGTGGAAGCGGGGAAGAAACTGTCCTTGAATCTGGTGGCATGTGCTTGCAAGCTTTTGTATCTTGTGCCTAACGGGAGAACGGAAATGAGGGAATGGCCGGATTGTGAGTGGTCTTTGATTATGTTGGTTGCTTTCCAGAGGCAGCATGAAGTGTAGACAGACTCAATGGTGGGTGAGACTGGCTTGTGAGTTGTACTGGGCTGCGTCCACAACACTATGCAATTTCTTGTGATCTCGGGCAGACCAATTGTAAAACCAAGTTGTGATGCACCCTAGGAGGATACTTTCTATAGTTTAGTTTAGTTTGGAGATACATGGTGGAAACAGGCCCTTCGGCCCACCGAGTCCGCGCCGACCAGCGACCCCCCGCACCCTAACACACACCTATCCACTCCTGCACACACTAGGGACAATTTACTTTACAATTTTACCAAGCAAATTAACCTCAAAACATGTACATCTACCAAAGATCTCGGAGAAAACCCACGCGGTCACGGGGCGAACGTACAAACTCCGTACAGACAGCACAGTCGGGATCACAACCCAGGTTTCTGGCGCTGTGAGGCAGCACCTTTGCCTCTGCGCCACCGTGCCGTGAATCTATAGAATCTATAGATTATAGTGCATCTATAGAAATTGATTTCCGTCCACACTGGATTTTAGCTTCCTTAAGCAGATGTGCATATTTGGATTTTGACTAAGTACATATTTAAGAATAAGGGGCAAGGCATTTAGAACGGAGATGAGGAAACATTTTTTCACACAGGGAATTGTGAGTCTGTGGAATTCTCTGCCTCAGAGGGTGGTGGAGGCCTCTTTCAAGAGAGAGCTTGATAGGGCTCTTAAAGATAGCTGAGTCAAGGGATATGGTGAGAAGGCAGGAACGGGGTACTGATTGTGGATGATCAGCCATGATCACATTGAATGGCGGTGCTGGCTCGAAGGGCCGAATGGCCTACTCCTGCACTTATTGTCTATTATATTGTCGCAGGTTTAAAGAAATTGGGTTAAAATGAGTACTTTGTAAATTAGCATCAGTACGGTTTGGAGCTAATTTCAAGATTGAAGCAGAATTGCAAAATAATCACCTTCCAGTCATTTTTTATCATCACAGATTGGGAACAGTTCATGTGTCTGATTTGATTTACTCAGCATATTAAATCCACTTCGCCAATAAAGTAATGGTCTTAGGAATCTTATCCGTAAAACATTAATTCACCATCAGTGGAAATTGTAACTCGGTTAATTCTGGAACTTAACATCGATATGGCGCAAAACTAGCCTTTAAAATTTTGCAGAAAAATTATGCGAATTTTATTTGGCCTCCTGTTGTATGAACAAATTACATTCTTTATGCATCACATCTTTCCACTGTTCAATCATGTCACACTCTGTTTGATAGGAGCTATGCATCTGTAATTTGATCTGTACATATCAGCGGTCCTTGGACTTCAATTACCATGTCCTTTCTTTCCTTGCAGATGTACATTCAGACGACCACTCTCACCATATCCATGAGTCTAAGTGCTTCTGTATCCCTGGGCATGCTGTACATGCCTAAGGTTTACATTATCATCCTTCATCCAGAGCAGAACATGCAAAAACGCAAGCGTAGCTTCAAGGCGGTGGTGACGGCAGCCACGATGACTACCAAACTGTCGCAGAAAGCAAGTGAAAGGCCAAATGGAGAGGTCAAAACAGAACTCTGTGAAAGCCTAGAAACAAACAGTAAGTACAATTTTCAGCATCGACCGATTGGTTGACACTCTACTATCGCAACCTTTAATAAACTTCGGTGCGGTGGCACAGCGGTAGAGTCATTGCCTTACAGCGCTTGCAGCAGCTGGACACCCGACTGCAGGTGCTTGTCTGTACAGAGTATGTACGGTCTCCCCGGTTTTACGAATAGCTTATTAGCTATTTGTTGAAGCTATTTTTTCCCATTGTCAAAGATCATTAGGGTTAGATGTAGAAACAAAGAACTGCGGATGCTGGTTTACTCCAAAGATATTAACGCAAAGTGCTGGAGTAAATCAGCGGGTCAGGCAGCATCTCTGGAGAAAAAGAACGGGTGACGTTTCGGGTCTGAAGAAGGGTCCCGACTCGAAACATCACCCATCCTTTTTCTCCAGAGACTCTGAGGAAGGGTCCCGACCTGAATTGTTATCTACCCATGTAAGCTCTCACATTGTGTCCCCAGATTGCTACAGAGCACTAAGTGGGTAGGCAGAGTCAAACTAAGATAGTGTCTATGAGCTTCACAATATGTCTCAGTGGTCAAAGCTGCCTTATGGAGAAAAACCCTGGTCATTCCTTCTTCTCCCCACCCCGTCCAGCAGAAGATACAGAAGATTGAAAGCACGCATCACCAGACTTCGTCCTTGATTATGCTGGCGGTCTTGCTGAGACAGGGTGAAGTGTAGCTGGAGTCCATGGAAGGGAGAAACTGCAGATGCTGGTTTAAACCAAAGATAGACAAAATGCTGGAGTAAAGGGCCTGCCCCACTTTTTTCGGCGACTTGCCGGCACCCGTCGTAGTCGCAGCAGGTTGCCGAAAATTTTCAACATGTTGAAAATCCAGCGGCGACCAGAAAAAGGTACGACTCTTTGGGAGACTACTCACGAGCATGCAGGCGTCACCCCGCGACATACAAAAATCGCATAAGTGGGACAGGCCCTGAACTCAGCGGGACAGGCAGCATCTCTAGAAATAAGGAATGGGTGACGTTTCAGATCAAGACCCTTCTTGAGACTAGAGTTGGAGAAAGGGAAACGAAAGATATAGATGGTGCAGAGAGATATAGAACAATGAAAGCAGAGAGCAGGAGGAATCCGACAAGAGTTCTGCAACTCTCTCACTGCTCCCCCCTCTGTGATTCCTCCTGCTCTCTGCATACATTTGTTCTATATCTCTCGACGTCACCGTCTATATCTTTCATTTCCCTTTCCCCCCCAACTCTAGTCCGAAGAAGGGTCTCTAACTGAAAGGTCACTCATTCCTTCCCTCCAGAGATGCTGCCTTTCCTGCTGAGTTACTCCAGCATTCTGTGTCTATCAATGCAAGGGAGGATGGTTTGCGGGATGGTCTGGGCTACGCAAACTCTCTGCCATTTCTTGCGGGTCTTGGATGGAGCTGCTCCCAAACCAGGCGATGAAAGAGGAATACAATGTTCAGCTGGAATATATTGCACATTAACATGAATCACCGAGAAAATCACTTCTCCCACGTGTGCCTGCTGGACAAATAATACCGGGTATAGTGAGTGATCTAAATGTTTTAATACAATTTGAGTTTCTCATCATATTCCTGCAGGAGTTTAGTAGCTTTGTCTTCATTAGACAATAGACAATAGGTGCAGGAGTAGGCCATTCGGCCCTCCGAGCCAGCACCGCTATTCACTGTGATCATGGCTGATCATCCATAATCAGTACCCCGTTCCTGCCTTCTCCCCATATCCCTTGACTCCGCTATCTTTAAGAGCTCTATCTAATTCTCTTGAAAGCATCCAGAGAACCGGCCTTCACTGCCTTCTGAGGCAGAGGATTCCACAGATTCACAACTCTCTGGGTGAAAAATCTCTTATAATCCCTTAATAATCTTAATCCAATCACTTAATAATCTTGTTTCAATAAGATCCCCTCTCAACCGTCTAAATTCCAGTGTATACAAGCCCAGTCGCTCCATTCTTTCAACATATGACAGTCCCACCATCCCGGGAATTAACCTGGTGAACATACACTGCAATCCCTCAATAGCAAGAATGTCCTTCCTCAAATTTGGAGACCAAAACTGCGCACAATACTCCAGGTGTGGTCTCACGAGAGCCCTGTACAACTGCAGAAGGACCTCTTTGCTCCTGTACTCAACTCCTCTTGTTATGAAGGCCATTAGCTTTCTTCACTGCCTGCTGTACCTACATGCTTAGTGTTAGATGTGATATTAGATTACTGACTGATCGCCCTTCCCTGATATCTGTGGTAATCGTTCAAGTAATTATGTGAAACATTCAGCATATTTCTGGAATGGGGTGTAGTAATTGTGCTATTAAGAGAAGATAACATTGGCAAAGCTATAAGATGTTTCAATTCTTTTTGCACATATAAAATACTCATTGACTGCTTTTGAATAAGCTCGGCCAAAACAATTTCCAAACACTTTTGCAAACACCCTCAGCAAGCTAACCCGCCAATTACAGAGATGACCTGATAATTAAAATTCATTGTAAACCCATTTATTGTATAATCCAATTTCATTTTAATTGTAGCAAATTCTTTAAAAAATAAAATCATTCATGAGATGAACAGTAAGGCTGCAACCACTGTAATTTCATGGGGACCGCTACACACAATGCGCTGAAGGTCCTCCTTCAATATATTAGATAGGAAGGGTCCAGGAATTTGGCCCATCGATACAGAACAGTAAGGTGCTGCCTCCATGCTATACCGAGTTTAGTTTAGTATTAGTTTAGAGATACAGCGCGGAAACAGGTTATTTCAGCCCAGCGAGTCTGCTCCGACCAACAATCCCCGTACACTGGCACTACCCTACACACCCTACTAAAGCCAATTAACCGACAAACCCGTACATCCTTGGAGTGTGGGAGGAAACTAGAGATCCTGTAGAAAACCCACGCGGTCATGGGGAGAACATACAAACTCCGTACAGACAGCACCGGTAGTCAGGATGGAACCCTGGTCTCTGACGCTGTAAAGGGCCTATCCCACTGACGCGACATTTCAGCGACCTTCAAGCTTGAGGGCACTCGCCTGAAAAACCTTGAACTGGATCGACGGACAGCGATGAAACCGCGAGCTGGATCGACCGTCTGCACACACACACACACAAACACATCGCAAAGGTGGGGGCCAGGGAAAGCGGGGGAGCGCTGACTGAAATTCACACCCGCGATGAACAGGAAGGTAAAAGATGGCTGGCACAGTATGGTAACTCCTTTAGAGAGCGCGTAGAGGGGGGGGGGAAGAGAAGGGGGGAGAAAGGGGAGAAGGAATGGAGTCAATTTTAAGAATTCAATGTTTAATAAAGTTTAGCGGGCATTTAACATTAGCGGTTTACTTACCTTTCTTTTCTCAACGCGCTTTACCTTCAACTACCTTTGATTGCCTTTGATTACCTTTGATTACCTTGCCGACCTACTATGACCTACCTCGACTAAACCTACGAGAAAAAAACTATCGATTTTTTTTCCATGGCGACCTTTTTTTACTCGCGGGCATTTTTCAGCACGTTGAAAAAACCGCCGCGACCTCGCTGAGGCTTCGAGTACGCGGGGACTACTCTCGAGCATGAAGGAGAGTTACAAAGACCTCCGAGGACCTCATGTCGACCATGCTGCGAGTATGAGTCGAGGGCAAACTCTTCTAAACTCGCGAATTAGGTTGCCGCAGTGGGACAGGCCCTTCAGGCAGCAACTCTACTGCTGTACTACTGTACCTCCCAATATCATAGTAATAGGTAGGGTAAATGCATAGAGTAAATGTAGAGCAAATGAAGAACCAGTGGACAACTGGACCTAGGTTTAAGGTGAGAGGGGAAAGTTTTAATAGGAACCTGAGGTGGGTGTATGGAACGAGCTACCAGAGGAACTAGTTGACGCAGGTACTACCACAACATTTAAAGGACATTTGGACAGGTACATGGTTAGGAAAGATTTAGAAGGATATGGGCCAAATGCAGGCAGGTCGGACTAGTGTAGATGGGGGCATGTTAGTCGGCGTAGGCAGGTTGAGCTGAGGGGCTTGTTTCCATGCAGAATGACTACAGTATTATAGTATATGTAGTATACTTGTAGTATATGACAAGTTAAAGAGTGAAACGGATACACAAGGAACTGCAGATGCTGGAATCTTGAGCTAAGGACAAAGGTCAGGACCCTTCTTCAGACTGATATTTCTTCAGTTTGAAAAAGGGTCCTGACCCGAAACGTCACCTATCCATGTTCTCCAAGGACGCTGCCGGACCCGCTGAGTTACTCCAACACTTTGTGTCCTTTTTTGTATGATATATTGGGTGTCCATTTCCCTTCATAGATGCTGCCTGACCTGCTGTGTTCCTCCAGCAGTTTGCCTTTTGTTATCATGAAAACCCTGGTCTATTCTTCTCTGAGATATTTAGTTACACAAATAAAAGAGACCTTGTCTAGCACAAGGATGCAATAAACAAATGTAAATTAGATTTTACATGTCTGATCTTGGGTTACAAGATGATCTTGGTTTCAGGCAATATTCCACTCTATTCATTATATTTGGAGATGTGTCTGAAGAAATGATTGAATGCACATTTCAGAAACCAAACAGAAGTGCAAACAAAAGGCTTCTTGATGAGCAATTAAATCCACTTATGTATTAGGTTATCCTCGACAATAGTCCGATGAATAGAGCAGGGATTTTTATTGTTGCGTTATTTCCACCTAACATTTAACACACCGACTAAATCTCGTCTGAATCTTAATTTAATGCATTAAAGGGACATTGTCCTCAGGAAAAGGTTTAGTTTAGTTTAGGTTATTTAAGAGGTACAGCGCGGAAACAGGCCCTTCGGCCCACCGAGTCCGCACCGACCAGCGATCCCTGCACATTAACACTACCCTTCACATACGAGGGACAATTATCACTTCTATATGGCCAATGAACCTACTAAGCCGCACGTTTTTGGAGTGTGGGAGGAAACCAAAGATTTCGGAGGGCACCCACGCGGTCACATACAAACTCCGTACAGACGAGCATCCGTAGTCGGGATGGAACCCGGGTCTCTGGCCCTGTAAGCACTGTAAGGCAAGAACTCTACTGCCGCGCCACCGTGCCGCCCGTAACGGTATATTTTGTATTTGAAGCCTTCTAATGCACTTTTTCTGCAGTCACGATGTGCTCTGAAGTGCCGGGTGCTTGTGGATAGGTGGAATATGGAGGTACGATGACGTGAAGATGCTGCAATCTTTTTAATTAGTTTTAGTTTGAGTTTAGTTTACTGTCACGTGTACCGAGGTGAATAATGTTTAGTGCAAGATAACGCCAAGAAAGTCCGATCAAAGACCGTCCGAGGGTCTTCAATGAGGTAATTAGTAGTTCAGGACCGCTCTCTAGTTGTGGATAGGATGGTTCAGTTGCCTGATAACAGCTGGAAGAATCTTGTGCGGAACACAGTGCTGGAGTAGTTCAGTTAGTCCTCAGAGTCTAGTTTTTTAGTTTAGTTTAGAGATACAGCGTGGAAACAGGCCCTTCAGCCCACCGAGTCCTTGCCAACCAACGACCATCCGCATACTAGTTCTATCCAACACATTTACAGAAGCCATTTAACCTGCACGCCTTTGGTGTGTGGGAGGAAACCGGAGCTCCTGGAGAAAACCCTTGTTGTCATGGGGAGAACGTACAAACTCCGTATAGACAGCAGCAGTCATCAGGATCGAACCCGGGTCTCTGGCGCTGTAAGGCAGCAACTCTACCGCTGCGCCACCGTGCCGCCCAGAAGAGTCAAGGGTCCCAAGCTAAAACGTCGCCTCTCCATGTCCTCCAGAGATGTTGCCTGATCCGCTGAGTTACTCCACCACTTGGTGTTCAACAGATAGGATGTGCTCCTGGTCCAGTCTTTTATTGAAAGCAATGCTTCATCAAATTGAAAAACAATTGGTTCCAGACACAGAAATATTAAGAAATGGAGAAGTTCTTTATCATTCAATTTTAAGTCTTAGTATTAATATTTTTAAGCTACGGTCACACTTGAGTGATTGAGACTATATTAAAAGGATTACCAAATTTCCATCTTTTATAGTCATAGAGTCATACAGCGTGCGAGCAGGGCCTTCGGCCCAACTTGCCCACACCAGCCAACATGCCCCATCTGCCTGCGTTTGACCCATATCCCTCTAAACCTTTCCTATCCATCTACCTGTGTAAATGTTTCTCAAACGTTGCGATAGTGCCTGCCTCAACGACCTCCCCCAGCAGCTCGATCCATACACCCAGCACCATTTGTGTGAAAAAGTTACCCCTCAGCTTCCTATTAAATCTTTCCCCCCTCACCTTAAACCTATGTCCTCTGGTTCTCGATTCCTTAAACATAAACATAACATATAAATGAAGGCCCCATGTTAATTCACAGGGCAGGTCCTGTTCCCATTGTATTACCCTGAAACAGACCCCTCCATTCATCATTGTTGAACACATTAGCGATGCAGTGGTGCTGGTTTCCAACAGGAACGGTGACGGACGCACCACACATCCCTGTCCTCCAGTTCCTGCAGACTTCGGCCGCTGGAAGTATAGGGTTTTGGTGTGTGTGCTTTATCATCATTCCTTACAATGCTCTGTACGACAGTGATCGGAAGTTCTACTGAAGTGTGGATGGCCGTTGGCTCACTGGAAGCTCATCCGCCTTTTGACAGGTCTTGTTTTTGGTCCTGCTGGGGGTCCACAGCCCCCTCCTCACTTGCCAAACCAGGTGGGGGAGACGGTTTAGTCGCCGACTATCCGACCATGGAGCAGATAGCACGGGATTACCTGGCGGGGGGAAATCCCAGGTTCAGTCTGAAGAATTGTCCCGACCCGAAACGTCACCCATCCTATTTCTCCAGAGATGCAGCCTGACCTGCACTTTGTGTCTACCTTCGATATAAATTAGCATCTGCAGTCCCTGTTTCTACACTCGGTTTCCATGCTGTGCAGCTCAATGACTTTTAAGTTCCCATTCCATCAGCTTGACAGTTAAATTAAAATGAGATTGAAAATGTCATGATTACTGTTTATTATAGAATTGTACAGTGCTGAAGATAACTTGGTTAATAAGGTCTGTGCTAACCCTTTGAAAATGTGTTTCCTGATTTGTTCCACTCCACTGCTCTTTGCCCTCAGAGTTCAAATCCTTCCCTTTAAAACCCTTTCCAATTCCCTCTGAAAGTTACTATGGAATCTAATTCCACTTCATTTTAAAAGAAGGTGTTCAAAGTGCATTGTACTGCGTTAAAAGAAGGTTCACCATATTCTCCAGTTTATTACCATCCGATTTACGATCTCTGGATATTGATGTAGGGCCCTGGCCTATGGAGGACACAAGCAACTGCAGATGCTGGTTTACAAAAAAAGACAAAGTGCTGGAGTAACTAAACGGATCACGCAGCATTTACAAAAAAAGTCACAAGTTGCCTGACTTGTGTTACTCCAGCACTTTCTGTCTTTTTTTGTAAACCAGCATCTGCAGTTCCTTTCATCTGTCCTGTGGCTATTGAGTTCGGATACTGGATTGTCCTCTTGTTTCCTCACTGGAGGCAGTTTAGTTTTAGTTTAGTTTAGAGATACAGTGTGGAAACGGGTCCTTGGCCCATTGAGTCCTTGCTGACCAACGACCTCATGTACACTAGTTCAATCCTACACACACTAGGGACAATTTACAGAAGCCAATTAACCTACAAACCTGCACGTCTTTGGAATGGGGGAGGAAAGTGGAGCACCCGGGGGAAACCCACGCGGTCACAGGTAGAACGTGCAAACTCCACACATACAGCACCCGAAGTCAGGATTGAACCCGGGTCTCTTGCACTGTAAGGCAAAGACTCTACCGCTGAACTGTGGAACTTCTCCACATTGTTTCTCTTGAGATCACACCTTGAGATCACCCTAGCTGAGAATGGGTCCACCATGTACCACCCTTGTTTGTGGCTGGCCGTGATTGACCCTGGTCTATTCTCGCCTCCTGCTCATCACATCCCCCCTACATTCAGTCTGAAGAAGGGCCCCCACCCAAAACATCACCCATCCTTTTTCTCCAGAGATGCTGCCTGACCTGTCCTCATGAGATCACAACTTCCCTATGAACAATGGACCTACCAGTCGACACCCTGCCTGAGGTCATTTGTGCTGGAGTAACTCTGGGGAAAAGTTACTCCAGCCCTTTGTGTCTATGGTGCAAACATAGAAACATAGGAAATAGGTGCAGGAGTAGGCCAGCTATATAAATAAAATCTATTATTATTATTATTATTCGGTCCTTTGAGCCTCCACCGCCATTCAATATGATCATGGCTGATCATCCAGAATCAGTCCCCGTTCCTGCTTTCTCCCCATATCCCTTGATTCCGTTAGCCCTATGAGCTATATCTAACTCTCTCTTGAATACATCCAGTGAATTGGCCTCCACTGTCTTCTGTGGCAGAGAATTCCACAGATTAACAACTCTCTGGGTGAAAAAGATTTTCCTTATCTCTGTCTTTAATGGCCTACTCCTTTATTCTTAAACTGTTACCCCTGGTTCTGGACTCCACCAACATGGGGAACATTTTTCCTGCATCTAGCCTATCCAATTCCTTAAGCATTTTATATGTATAAGATCCCCTCTCATCCTAAATGCCAGTGAATCCATCTTCCATCATTCTGCAGCAGCATCTGCGGTTCTTTGCGTCTACGAGCGGCTCTAATCTGTCTGGCAAACCTCTCTCTCTCTCTCTCTCCCGCAGCCTCCTCCACCAAGACCACCTACATCAGCTACAGCAACCATGCGAACTGACCGGAACTGGTGCACAAGCTTGAAGTAGTCCAACGGGGACTGCATGCGTGAAGCCCACCTTCTCGTCCCATCATTTGGAAAGCGCTCTGGGGAGGAAGGACGGTGGTGGCGGTGGCGGTGGTGGGGGGCGACAGGGGAGAGAAGCCCCCTCCCCCCGGGCTCGGCAAGTGCGAGATTGCCCCCCCTCCCCTTTGTGTATTCCGAGACCTGGCATTGCAGTGACGAGGAAGACACACAAGGGCCATGGAGCGCTCGACTGTTTGCGCTCCATGTACGCGGGCCCTGGGCCGGGCCGGGCCAGAGGGAAACCCATGCCTGTTGTTCTAATTGTAAGTTTAGTGACTGTGCATCTATCCTTTCGGTTCTGTGGTCTATCTACCCTTGTTGCACCCTAGTTTTCGAGAGGCTCCTGTGCCCTGAGCCATTGCAATAAACAGGGCGTTCTATGTGGATCACAGCGTGGCGTACAATAAATGCAAGGGTTGAAGCATGTCGACGTTTTATATGACTGGTTTATTTGTAATAAAGGAATGGTTTTTTTTGTGCAAAATCCAGAGATGTACATTCTGTTTGCGGGTTCCAGCGTGATTTGTTTATTTTTTTGTTTTTGTGCCGTTTGTGTGAAGTGACCTCTTTTACAAAAGCGACGGGGGTCAAATGCCCACCACATTTGTTCTCATGTTTCCATCAGCTCACCATACAGGGCGACTGCACCCTGTCCAGGGGCTCACACAGTGGGCGTGAAGCTCGGCAGCGGCCGTTCGGCACATCAAGGCTGTTCTAGCCCCCCCCACCACACCCACACCCACACCCACCACACACACACACACACAACACACAGCCACACCCACCACACACACACACACACACAATCAGACAATGGCAGACCCATCCATGGTTTGTAAGATCGCAGGTCGGTCAAACGATGTTAAACTGCTATTCTTGCACCCTCCCCGTGGTCTGTACACCTACAGAAAGATATGCAAAGGGGGTGCGGGTTTTAGTTGGGAGTCGCAAGGGTCTTGGAGACAACGGATGCACACAGCTCCCTGCACACACTGCCTCGCCCATACATTACATGCTAGCAAAGAATTTCACTGCCTAGTCACATGTGAGGAAGAATTTCCAATTCCACATCCCCCCTCCCCCCTCACGCCTCTCTCTTGGCCCATCGCATTTAACTCAGGACAGCTGGGGAACACCCTTCGTGCATTTAGATAGCGCCTACCTACCCTGTAGGAACTCTCTTCCTGGGGGAGGGGGGGGGGACACAAGTTCCACAGATACAACGACGACATCAATGCAGTGAATAGATCAGCGGCCCACAGAGTCTGTGCCGAATATAAATGCCTAGGTAAACGAATCTCATCTGGTTGCACATGACCCATATCCCTCCACTCTGCAGACCTGGAGCACAAAATCCCATTGATTAGCTAAGTAGTTGTGCGGATGTGTTATTTTCTTGTCTGGGACGAGCTATCGCACATGATATCTCTAAACGTGTCCTCCCTAGGGCCAAACAGCTGAATATCAGCCTGTAAGGTGCAATAGTGATACTAGGCGCATCCCCTTAATCGGAGCTAATTAAACTGCCTGGTCTCATTTTAATTGCTACCAAATATTGCTCTGATAAGTTCAAGCACCCGACTGCTGTCCTGCTGATTAGATCGGCTGGATCCCAGCTCAGCTCAGCAAGTCATAACCCCTTTGATGGGTCGCCCAGTTTTTCTTTTTGCGGACGCAAGGAACTGCAGATGCTCGTTTACAGGAGAAAAAAAAGGACACAAAGTGCTGGAGTAACTCAATGGGTCGGGCAGCATCCCCGGATGACACGGTGGCACAGCGGTAGAGTTGCTGCCTAACAGAGTTGCTGCCTAACAGAGACCAGGTTTCGATCCTGACTACGGGTGCTGGCTGCGTGGGGTTTGCACGTTCTCCCTGTGACTACGTGTGGTTTCTCCGGTTCCCTCCCACATCCCAAAGGCGCGTAGTCTGTAGGTTAATTGGCTTCTGAAAATTGTCTCTAGTGTGTAGGATAGAGCTAGCAGTGTACGGGGTGAACGCTGGTCGGCACGGACTCAATGGGCCGAAGGGCCTGTATCCACGCTGTATCCCTAAAACATATCAATAGTTTGAAGAAGGGTTTCGGCCCGAAACGTTGCCCGTTTCCTTCGCTCCATAGATGCTGCCTCACCCGCTGAGTTTCTCCAACACTTGTGTCTATCTCAATAGCTGATGTTGCGGGTCCTGGGTCCCTTCTTCAGACCTGAAACGTTTGCTTGTTCATGTCCTCCAGAGATGCTGGCTGACCCGTTGAGTTACTGCAGCGATCACCCTCTCCATCTCTCCTTTCCCTCTCCCCTGGCCCTCAAAGGGTCTCGACCCGAAACGTCGCTCGTTCCTTTTCTCCAGGGAAGCTGCAGCTGCGCCCGTCCCGTCCCGTCCAGTTACTCCAGCTTTCGGTCTCAACCAGCATCTGCACAGTTCCTTCCCCGCGCACTTTGTGCCTTTGGTTTCCCTTCTGCCCGTCCAAGTCCAGCTGGAGAGCGGCGGCTCCGCGGCAGGCAAGCAGTGGAGTGGAGTGGACTTTGCCCGACTGCTCACTTTGGCGAGAAAGGAGCAGCTTTATCCCTGGGGTCCGTATAATTAATTTCACGTTAGGTAGCTCAGCCGCGGCCACAGAGGAGAGAGGAGAGAGGAGAGAGGAGAGAGGAGAGAGGAGAGAGGAGAGAGGAGAGAGGAGAGAGGAGAGAGGAGAGAGGAGAGAGGAGAGAGGAGAGAGGAGAGAGGAGAGAGGAGAGAGGAGAGAGGAGAGAGGAGAGAGGAGAGAGGAGAGAGAAGAGCGCAGCATTTGCAAATAGAATATGAAGTTTACAAGCCCGAAAGCTCCCACCAGTGGAGTGAATGTTTCACGCGTCTATTGTGGTCCGGGCCAGGCTGGTGATGAGCAACATTGCGGTACGTTTGTTTATTTCCTCATTTCTCCAGTCAGTGCTTCCATCCGACAAGAACCGACAGGTCTCACCTAGCTGGACAGACACATTCTTGGGCTGTTTTTTTTTAAAGGAGCACCCATCATAAGCACCCCCCCCCCCCCCCCCCCCAGCATGGCACCGACAGTATAAGTTCTGCATGATTTTTTGGTGAAGCGCTAGCAAATAAACTCTATGTGGTACATGATTTACACAGCGGCGTCGTGAAACTGGTGAATGTGAGCTGTGGTCGAGTATTCCCGTGTTCACAAGACGTGCACTGGAATGTAAATGGATTTCCAGTTATAATTTATTTTTTAAATCATTGCAGTGGACCCCTTAATGGTATTAACTCCTCTTCAGGAAGATTTTTTTTAATTGCCCTCCCCTCCTCTAATCTCTTAAAAAATAAAAAATAAAAGTGTTTATTAAAAAAAAGCCACTTTAATCTTGGTGGCGTTACCGCCACATTTAAGCACTGTATCTTCTAACAACCTTCAACATGAGAAGTTGGAAGCCACTGGGCTTGGCTTAGGTTGACCGCCACCTTTGGCTCCAGGTTGCCGATGGACTGGTCAAGAGAAGTTCTCCCTCAAATGGAGGAGAAAAGACTCAGGGGATGACTCCCATCCAATTCACCTTTCTGCAAACGTAGCAAAGAGAATGGGAGAAACTGAAAAGGTGTTGATCTTAGGTAGGTTCCACTGTAATGAATATTGTTGATATCATTTGTACAAGAAAGGTTCAGTAAATACTATGAAATGTTTCTTCTGTATTTATCTGGCATTTTTTATTGAAACTTATTGACTAAAAAGTTATTGAATTTTCTTGTTGTCTTTATCTATTTCTTTCCACACAAACATATATCTTTCATGCTGCCGTGTACCATATACGGTTTGTGGTTGCACACATACATGGGAGGACCTCGTACATAGTGGCCCAGTATTAGCGTCATGTGGTGTCGGGGGGTTATGGGGAGAAGGCAGGGGAATGGGGTTGAGAGGGAAAGATATAATAGATCATAGAAACATAGAAAATAGGTGCAGGAGTAGGCCATTCAATATGATCATGGCTGATCATCCAACTCAGTATCCTGTACCTGCCTTCTCTCCATACCCCTGATCCCTTTAGCCACAAGGGCCACATCTAACTCCCTCTTAAATATAGCCAATGAACTGGCCTCAACTACTTTCTGTGGCAGAGAATTCCAGAGATTCACCACTCTCTGTGTGAATTTTTTTTTTCTCATCTCGATCCTAAAAGACTTCCCCCTTATCCTTAAACTGTGATCCCTTGTTGTGGACTTCCCCAACATCGGGAACAATCTTCCTGCATCTAGCCTGTCCAACCCCTTAAGAATTTTGTAAGTTTCTATAAGATCCCCCTTCAATCTTCTAAATTCTAGCGAGTGCAAGCCGAGTCTTTCTTCATATGAAAGTCCTGACATCCCAGGAATCAGTCTGGTGAACCTTCTCTGTACTCCCTCTATGGCAAGAATGTCTTTCCTCAGATTAGGAGACCAAAACTGTACGCAATACTCCAGGTCTGATGGGCTGAATGGCCAAATTCTGCTCCTAATTGACTAGTTTATTGCCACTAGTACCAAGGTACAGTGAAAAGCTTTTGTTGCGTGCTAACCAGTCAGCGGAAAGACAACACATGATTACAATCGAGCCACCCACAGTGTACAGATACATGGTAAAGGGAATACCGTGAATAATGTTTAGTGCAAGATAAAGTCCGCTATAGTCCGATCAAAGATAGTCCGAGTGTCTCCAATGAGGTAGCTAGTATTGCAGGACAGCTGTCTAGTTATTGGTAGGATGGTTCAGTTGCCTGATAACAGCTGGGAAGAAACTGTCCCTGAATCTGGAGGTGTGCATTTTCACACTTCTATACCTCTTGCCCCATGGGAGAGGGGAGGAGGGACTTCTATAACTAATGAACGTTGTCATATTGAATTATGTGCTGTGTTTTATATAACGTAAAGACATCCAGTGAACCTCATCTATTGCATCCGCGGCTCTAGATGTCAGCTGATCTACATCGGTGAGATTTGGCGATCGTTTCGCCGAACACCTCCGCTCGGTCCGCAATAACCTACCTGATCTCCCAGTGGCTCAGCACTTCAACTCCCCATCCCATTCCGAATCCGACCTTTCTGTCCTGGGCCTCCTCCATGGCCAAAGTGAGCACCACCGGAAATTGGAGGAGCACCACCTCGTATTTCGCTTGGGCAGTTTATACCCCAGTGGCATGAACATTGACCTCCAATTTCCTGTACCCCTTATTGTCTCCTCCCCTTCTCAGCTCTCCCTCAGCCTACTGACTCCTCTTTCTTTCTTCTTCCCGCCTCCCCCCCCCCCCTCCACCCTACATCAGTCTGAAGAAGGGTTTCGGTCCGAAACGTTGCCTATTTCCTTCGCTCCATAGATGCTGCTGCACCCGCTGAGTTTCTCCAGCACTTTTGTCTCCCTTCGATTTTCCAGCATCTGCAGTTCCTTCTTAAACAGTGATGCTAAGAGTCGGGTTTGAACAGAGATCAGGAAATGTTATTTGACTTCATGTTAAAGGGCATACAATTGTTCAGCACAGGGGCGCAGAAGTTGGAAGGCCACGTTACAGTTGTGTAGGACGTTGGTGAGGCCACATTTAGAGTATTGTATTCAGTTTTGGGCACCATGTTATATGAAATGTGTTGTCAAGCTGGAAAGGGTGCAGAGAAGATTTATGAGGATGTTCCCAGGACTCGAGGGCCTGAGCTATAGTGAGAGGTTGAGCAGGCTAGGACTTTACTCCTTGGAGCACATGAGGCTGAGGGGTGATCTTATAAAGGTGCACATGATCATGCAGGGAATAGATTGGGTATACGCACCGTCTTTTGCCCAGAATAGGGGAATTGCGAACAAGAGGGCATAGGGTTAAGGTAAGGGGGGAATCTAATAGGAAACCGAGGGGTAACTATTTAACACAAAGAGTGGTGGGTATATATAACGAGCTGCCAGAAGAGGTAGTTGAGGCATGTACTATCGTTATGTTTTGGAGACATTTGGTCAGGAACGTGGATAGGACAGGTTTAGAAGGTTATGGGCTAAATGCAGACAGGTGGGACTGGTGTAGATAAGGGCGTGGGGCAGGTTAGCCAGAGTGGGCAAGTTGGGCTGAAGGGATTGATTCCAGAGGTGGTAGAGATTTCAGCCGAAATATCAAGTCAAGTCAAGTGAGTTTATTGTCAGGTGTCCCTGATAGGACAATGAAATTCTTGCTTTGCTTCAGCACAACAGAACATAGAAGGCATTTACTACAAAACAGATCAGTGTGTCCATATAACATTGTATAAATATATACACACATGAATAAATAAACTGATAAAGTGCAGATAACAGATAATCAGTTATTAATAATCAGAGTTTTGTCCGAGCCAGGTTTAATAGCCTGATGGCTGTGGGGAAGTAGCTATTCCTGAACCTGGTCGTTGCAGCCTTCAGGCTCCTGTACCTTCTACCTGAAGGTAGCAGGGAGATGAGTGTGTGGCCAGGATGGTGTGGGTCCTTGATGATACTGCCAGCCTTTTTGAGGCAGCGACTGCGATAAATCCCCTCGATGGAAGGGAGGTCAGAGCCGATGATGGACTGGGCAGTGTTTACTACTTTTTGTAGTCTTTTCCTCTCCAGGGCGCTCAAAGTTGCCGAACCAAGCCACGATGCAACCAGTCAGCATGCTCTCTACTGTGCACCTGTAGAAGTTAGAGAGAGTCCTCCTTGACAAACCGACTCTCCGTAATCTTCTCAGGAAGTAGAGGCGCTGATGAGCTTTCTTGATAATTGCATTAGTGTTCTCGGACCAGGAAAGATCTTCAGAGATGTGCACCCCCAGGAATTTGAAACTCTTGACCCTTTCAACCATCGACCCGTTGATATAAATGGAACTGTGGGTCCCCATCCTACTCCTTCCAAAGTCCACAATCAGTCCTTGGTTTTGCTGGTGTTGAGGGCCAGGTTATTGTGCTGGCACCATATGGACAGTTGCTCGATCTCTCTTCTATACTCTGACTCATCCCCATCAGTGATACGTCCCACCACAGTGGTGTCGTCAGCAAACTTGATGATGGAGTTCACACTGTGACCAGCTACGCAGTCATGAATATAGAGTGAGTACAGCAGGGGGCTGAGCACGCAGCCTTGAGGTGCTCCCGTGCTGATTGTTATCGAGGCTGACACATTTCCACCAATACCAACAGACTGTGGTCTGAGAATGAGGAAGTCGAGGATCCAATTGCAGAGGGATGCGCAGAGACCCAGTTCTGCGAGTTTGGTAACCAGCTTGGAGGGATGATTGTGTTAAATGCCGAGCTGTAATCGATTAGTAACAGCCTGACATATTAGTTTTTGTTGTCCAAGTTGTCCAGAGCGGAGTGGAGGGCCAGCGAGATCGCATCCACTGTTGATCTGTTGTGGCGGTAAGCGAACTGCAGTGGCTCCAGGTTTTTATCGAGGTAGGAGTTGATTTGCTCCATGATCAACCTCTCAAAGCACTTCATCACCTCGGGCGTTAGTGCCACAGGTCGATAGTCATTGAGGCACGTCACCTTACTCTTCTTGGGCACTGGTATAATTGATGCCCTTTTTAAGCAGGTGGGGACCTCAGACCTCAGAAGTGAGAGGTGAAAATGTCCGTAAAGACTCCAGCCAGTTGGTCCGCACAGGTTTTTAGAAACACGACCGGGTATACCATCAGGTCCAGGCACTTTTCGAGGGTTCACCCCTCTGAAGGATCTTCTGACGTCGGCCTCTGTGACTGAGACAGAAATACCATCACAGCGAATGGGGGCTCGGGAAGGCACATCAGTGTTCTCCCTATCAAAGCGTGCGTAAAACGCATTGAGCTCATCAGGGAGTGATGTTTCGCCGACATTCGAGCTGCCTCCTGGTTTCGCCTTGTAGGAGGTGATTGCATTCAGGCCCCACCACAGCTGCCGAACATCTGTCTCAACCTCCAGTTTGGAGCAGAAGTTCTTTTTGGCCTTTTTGATGGCCTTACCAAGGTCATATCTGGGCTTCTTGTAGGCCACTGTATCATCAGACATGAATGCCCGGTATCTGGACTTCAGAAGAGTGCGGATCTCAAAGTTCATCCAAGGTTTCTGATTGGGAAACGCTCGGAAGGTTTTTGTAGGGATGCAGTCCTCCACACACTTCTTAATGAAGTCTGTAACGACTGTGGCGTATCCGTTCAGGTCCGTTGCCGAGTCCTTGAACATTGCCCAGTCTACAGACTCCAAACAGTCCTGGAGTTGTTCCTCTGCGCCCCCCACCCCCCCATCCAGCTCTGTACTGTCCTCACCTCTGGGGGTGCGCTCTTTAATTGCTGCCTGTAGGCAGGAAGAAGCAGCACCGTGGTATGGTCGGATTTACCGAAGTGAGGGTGAGGGATAGAACGATAGGCATTCTTGATGGTGGTGTAGCAGTGGTCGAGGGTGTTTGGTCCTCTGGTGCAGCAGATCTTGATCCTACACATGTTGGTGGAAGTTAGGGAGTGATATCTTTAGGTTTGCCTTATTGAAGTCCCCGGCTATGGTGGTGAATGCCTCGGGGTAAGACGTCTGGTGTTTGTTGACCACGGCGTGCAGCTCCTCCAGTGCCAGACGGACGTCTACCTGGGGTGGGATGTAGACCGCGGTCATGATGATGGAGGTGAATTCCCTTGGGAGGTAGAAGGGACGACACTTCACCGCCAGATGTTCGAGGTGTGGAGAGCAGGAGTTGGACAGGACTGCCACGTCTGAGCACCACGCAGAGTTGACCATGAGGCAGACGCCCCCTCCTCTCCCTTTCCCAGATGCCAGTGTACGGTCCATACGGTGGATGGAGAAACCTTCAGGCTGGACCGCTGAGTCTGGGGAGCTGGGGGTGAGCCATGTCTCTGTGAAACAGAACACAGAGCATTCCCTCAGCTCCCTTTGATAAAGCAGCCTTGCCCTTAAGTCCTCCACTTGTACGTTGGCCAGTAGGGTAGTAGGGAGAGGGGGCGAAGTCCCTGTGCTTCAGTCTGACCTGGTCCTGCCTGTCGGCCACGTTTCCGGACACAATGGAGCTCCCCTTGTTTCCAGGTGCTGAGTTTACTGTACTGCTGTTTCTGCGGACCTGCGCTGGCACGGGGATTCCCTCACAGACGGCAGCTCCAGCTGCGTAACGAACGGGGTACCTTCAAAGTCGGCAGCTCCAGCTTCATTGTTCCTGGAGATCCGGCCCGTCGGCTCTGGAGGTCATCCCGGGGTTTCCAGGTTTCGTACCTGGATCCTCAGTCGGGTCGGGAGTTACACAGCCAGCGTGGGAAAGTTAAAGTCTGGGCTCCTGCAGCTGTGGGAGATCGCGAAATTGCCAGCGCTTTCAGCTGCCCAAGCAGCTTGTCTGAAACAGCACCGGTTACTGCCGCTTCCCTGATCCAGGTAAGTTGATAGAAGTTGTAGGTGAACCTTTTCTGTTCTGGTGCTCCGCAAAAGTCGCAGGCAGGCGCCATCTTGGGCTGCCTATTCCCATCACAGAAGGGCGGCGCAGTGATAGAGGCCCGGGTTTGATCCTGACTACGGGTGATGTCTGTACGGAGTTTGTACATTCTCCCTGTGACCACGTGGGTTTTCTCTGGGTTCTCGGGTTTCCACCCACACTCCAAAGATGCACAGGTTTGAAGGTTAATTGGCTTCAGTCAGTTGTGTAATTGTCCCTAGTGTGTAGAATAGTGTCAGTGTACTGGGTGACAGCCTGTTTCTGGGCTGTATCTCTAAAGTCTAAAGCAAAGTCTAAAGTCTAAAGATGCTTCCTGGACCACTAAGTTCCTCCAGCACTTTATTTTTGCTCATCAGTAATATACCCTTTTCTAATAACACTCATAATATAATCTCCTTTTCATTGCATTGCTATATAATCTTGGCTGAATTGTCACCTTTTGTAGACCGATTCTTGAAGTCAATTCTGTTCTAGGCCACAGCTCCAGCAGTTTGGGAATCCAATGACATTTGGACACAATCCAGACTTAAATCTTAAATGCTCATTAAATGTTCACCCTGCCCATGGATGGGGGGGTCGGGGGAGGAGATTTTAGCTTCGGAGCGTGGAACAGGCCATTTGGCCCATCAAGTCCACGCCGACCATCGATCACCCATACACTAGTTCGATCCTACACATTTACAGAAGCCAATGAATCTACATCATTAGAATGTGGACAAAACCGGAGCACCCAGAGAAAACCCACGTGGTCACAGGGAGAACATACAAACGCCACACAGACAGCACCCGAGGTCAGGATCGAACACTGGTCTCTGGTGCTGCGAAGCAAGGGAACAAATGTGGATTTGAGGGTTCAAATTTAACTCAGAATCATCTCCCTGCACTCAATCTACAAACTCTTTGCATTTTATTATTTCCTTCAACCTGTATTCAGTGAAGAGATTACAATTAGAGAGAGTGTACACCACTTTGTTATCTATTTTCCCAGCTTGTGATATGTGGAGTGTTTGAAAATTGATCAAAGAAGGTTTTACAATAAAACAGCAATTTTGCAATCACCATTACGAACATTTTAGTTCCAAGTTATTAAGTCAGTGAATTCTACATTTTATAGTTGCTGGAGTGAAATTTAACATTATGTTCCTGAACCTTCATGTTAGGCTTGTAGATGATGAGTCCAATAATTTAACGACTGTGCTGCCATTCCAATGCACAGATTAGTGTCGCTAAACCATGAAACCATTATGAAGACCATCATATAGTTTGTCTTAACTCCCAAACCACAAAGATGGATAATGCCAGCAGAAAGGTTCTGTAATTTATTTAAGTTCAGTTAAGAGATACAGCGCGGAAACAGGACCGATGGCCCACGGATTCTGCCCCGACCAGCGATACCCGCACATTAACAATATCCGACAATTTTTTGACATTTATACCAAGCGAATTAACCTCAAACCCATAATCATAATCATACTTTGTTAGCCAAGTATGTTTTGCAACATAGGAGGAATTTGATTTGCCATACAGTCATACTAATAAAAAGCAACAGAACACACAAAATACATTTTAACATAAACATCCACCACAGTGACTCCTCCGCATTCCTCACTGTGATGGAAGGCGAAGAAATGTTCAATCTCTCCCTTATTTGTCCTCCAGCGGTCGGGTGCCTCTAACCTTCCGTTGACGGGACGATCTTACTCCCGTAGCCAGCAGCGGGCCTCCTCGTCGGGGCGATCAAGCTCCTGCATCAGGGGGCAATCTCAGCTCTGCCTCGCCGGGCGATCTACCCCGGGTCGGGGCTAGTTAAACGTCGTGCAGAATTTGGAACGTCCTGACGACTGTCTCAACCCGCGACTGCGAGCTCCTTGATGTTAAACCTGTACATCTTTTGAGTGTGGTAGGAAACCAAAGTTCTCGGAGAAAACCCACGAAGGTCACGGGGAGCACGTACAAACTCCATACAGGCAAGCATCCGCAGTCGGGATCGAACCCGGGTCTCTGGCGCTGTAAGTGCTGTAAGGCAATAACTCTACTGCTGCTCCATCGCGTCGCCCTAATGGAAAATGAAATTTAAATTCAATAATCTAGAATGGTGTTCTCAACCATTGATTTCTGATACAAACACATTTAAAGTCATGTTTGTTAAATTGGACATTACCATTATAGGACGTAGAATATTACAGCACAGGAACAGCACATGCGGCCCATAATGTCCCTGCCAAACATGATGCCAAATTAAACTAATCTCATCTGCCTGCACATGATCCATATTATGTTGGCTGCTTATCCAGGGAGCATGAAATGTAGATGGAGTCAATGGTGCAGGTGTGGTCTCACCATGTCCCTGTATAATTTAGTGAGACGTCTTTACACAAATCCAGCAATAAAGGTCAACAAAGATCAACCTGTCTTAATTGCTGCACCTGCTTAATAGCTCTCAGTGACTTTTAGTTCAGTTTTGTTTAGTTTAGAGATACAGTACGGAAACAGGCCCTTCGGCCCATAAGTCCTCGCCGACCAGCGATCGCCGCACACTTATACTATCTTACACGGACTAGGGAGAAATTTTATCAAGCCAATGAACAAGAGCTAATAGGAGCTTAAAGGGTAACTTTTTTTACACAAAAGGGTGGTGGGTGAATGGAACCGGCTGCTGGAGGAGGTAGTTGAGGCAGGTACTAACACAACGTTTAAGAAACATTTGGACAGGTACATGGATAGGACACGTTTAGAGGGAAAGGGGCCAAACACAGGCAGGTGGGACTAGTGTATGTTGGTTGGTGTGGGCAAGTTGGGCTGAAGGGCCTGTTTCCACGCTGTATGACTATGACTCTATAAGTGATGACCTGACTGAGCAAAGACAAGAACCAGTCCCCATTTACACAGCAATTAGGTGCATGTCAATGAGAACGTTTTGCATGTGGATATGTGAATCTCGACCGGAAGTATTAGAGACGCAAAGAACTGCAGGTGCATCTTTACAAAAAAGGGCACCAAGTGCTGGAGTAACTCAGTGGATAAGGCTGCATCTCTGGAGAACATGGATAGGTGATGTTTCGGGTCAGGACCTCCTCACCTGTATCCACCTATCACTTTGCCATGCTTTATCTTGCCTCCATCTCTCTTCCAGCTTTCTCTCCCCGCTCCCCCCCCCCCCCCCCCCCACACCACAATCAGTCTGAAGAAGGGTCCTGACCTGGGAATGTCGCCTATTCGTGTTCTCCAGACTCATCATATGCTATCCCACTCATTCCTGGGATCATTCTCATAAATCTCCTCTGGACCCTCTCCAACGGCAGCACATTCCTTCCTCAGATATGAGAGGGCTTGCAAATGACTCATTCCCTCTGTGAAGTACTTATTATGGAACGGTGAGAAGAATTTTCACTTGGGGACTTACTTACTTCTCACAATATCAATGAGAATAATTTTACACCTCTGGGTTTCCACACTACATGTTTCACAACAGTCCATTTTTCTTGGCATTATGTACAATCTCTCCAGAGAAGTTGTGAGGGGCTATATAAATAAAACCCCTCTGCATATATTGAATTTGTTTATATTCTCATTGACAATAAATCAATTAAAAAAGACAATTGTTTATGATTCATTACCCGGAGAGTGTCTAATGCCATTGAGATTTAGTTTTGAACTATAAGCAATTCAGCTACAAGAATAGCCCTGTGATTGCGAGCAATATTTTCTATAGAAAGTTAATAAAAACATAATTTTATTCATTTGTCATTAAACTTTTAGACTTTGGATATACAGTGCGGAAACAGGCCCTTCGGCCCATCGAGCCCGCGCCGACCAGCGATCACCCCCATACACTAGCGCTATCCTACACAGTGGGACAATTTACCTGTAAATATTTACCGAAGACAATTGACGTACAAGCATGCAAGTCTTTGGAGTGTGGAAAGAAAACCGGATCACCTGGAGAAAACCCACACTGTCACAGGGTGAACATACAAACTCCGTACAGACAGCACCTGTAGTCAGGATCGTATTCCGGTCTCGGGTGCCACTGCACCAACTCTACCGCTGTGCCATCCCTCAGTGGATATTGTTAAGGCAGAGATAGATAGATTCTTGATTAGTACGGATGTCAGAGGTTATGGGGGGAAGGCAGGAGAATGGGGTTAGGAGGGAGAGATAGATCAGCCATGATTGAATGGCGAAGTAGACCTGATGGGCCGAATGGCCTAATTCTACTAGTATTCCTCATGACCTTATGACCTTAATATGTCCTCCAATGCCTACATGAAAGAGCAATGGAAATATGTGCGCCTAAATTTGAAAGCTAGGCAAATGAAAATTCCTTCACTTCCACAGAGTATATAAACCTAAAAGTTAATCATTATTAAATTCAGATAGATCAGCCATGATTGAATGGCGAGTAGACTTGATGGGCCAAATGGCCCTATTCTGCTCCTATCACGTGATCTTATAATCTTATGATCTTATGATGTCCAATAATGTTATTAAACATAGTTGTACACTCACTCAATGCTACTTGGAGATCTGACTCACAAATGAGATCCTGAGGCTGTGTAAGGTTACATCAACATGAGAGGCAAAATATGTCAGAAAATCAGATATCGTGAGTTAACACCTATTTCCTTCGAGGGCAACGAATGACAATATTACAGAAGCGATAGACCACCATTTTCAGGAGGTTTTGAAACGTCTTCCTGTGGACGGATTTTGGAGTCTGAAGAAGGGTCCCCGACCCGAAACCTATCCCTTTTCTCCAGGATGCTGCCTGACCCGCTGAGTTACTCCAGCTGTTGTGTGGAGAGAGTGCAGTGAAATGAGTTCAGAGAAGAGCTCCACATGTGATTGTTGACTGGACTAATTTCAGAAAGCCATCTAGTTCAGTCATTCACGCAACTAAAAGAAAGCACTTGCATTTAAATGGAGATATTCACATCCTAAATGTTGTCACAGGGATTATTTGTAGCCTGTAAAAGTAATGTAATGCAGTCTTGAGAAAGAATATCGGGACAGGAAAAGACCTATCTGTTCCTGGAACCTATTCTGCCACTTAATTAGATCATACCTGATCTGTACTCGACTCTATTTACCTGCCTTGCTTCTACAATCTCATTGATATTCTAACCAAACAGAAATCACCCCATCTCAATATCTAACGTTCCAATTGCCCCAGCATCCGTAGTCTTCTAGTTTTAGTGTTGGTTTTTGCTGTAGAGATACAGCATGGAAACAGGCCTTTCGGCCCACCAAGTCCGCGCCGACTAGCGATCACCCGTACACAAGCTCTATCCTCACACACGAGGGACAAGTAAAATATTACCGAAGCCAATTAACCTACAAATCTGCATGTCTTTGGAGTGTGGGAAGAAACCGGAGCACCCGGAGGGTGGCATGGTGGCGCAGCCGTAGAGTTGCTGCCTTACAGCGCTTGCAGCGCCGGAGACCCGTACAGACACCTACTATGGATGGTGTCTGTACGGAGTTTGTACGTTCTCCCCGTGACCACGTGGGTTTTCTCCGAGATCTTCGATTTCCTCCCACACGCCAAAGACGTAGAGGCTTGGAGGTTAATTGGCTTTGGTAAAATTGTAAATTGATCCTAGTGTGTGCAGGCTAGCGTTAGTGTATGGGGATCACTGGTCGGCGCGGACTCGGTGGGCTGAAGGGCCTGTTTTCGCTGTATCTCTAAACTAAACTGAGCTAAATTATTGCAAAAATACACAGTTACATCCTCGGCACCTTCATTCTAGCTAAAGACGCAATGGGTCTGGGGGTGTGTTGTCAGTTGGCTGACCAAATACCTTTGAGTCAGAACTGTATAGATGTGGAAAACAAGCACTGGACTCGCGATCCATTATTAAACCCCAGGGCCTGGATACGATTAATGGCTCCTCTTCATTCTGGTGACTTTAGTATCCAGGAAGCTTTAACAGCTCTGTTTATTACCTTTCCATGGAATAAAAGTTTGGCGAGCAATATAGTCATGTGTTCAGTTAGAATACAGGGCTGGCTTTCACTGTCAGAGCATTTGGAGTCATAGAGTTGTAGAGATACAGCAGGGAAACAGGCCCTTCGGCCCAACTTGCACACACCGGCCAACATGTCCGTCTATGCTAGTCCCACCTGCTGCGTCTGGCCCAATATCCCTCTAACCTGTCCTATCCATTCACTGTCTAAATGTTTCTTAAACGTTGCGATAGTCCCTGCCTCAACTCCTCCTCCGGCAGCTCGCTCCATACAGTCTTTGTGTGAAAAAGTTACCTCTCAGGTTCCCATTAAATCTTTTCCCCTTCACCTTAAACTTTTGTCTATGGTTCTCGATTCCCTTTCTAAGGGCAAGAGACTCTATTCATCTACCTGATGTGGGGAAAAGAAAATCCTTTCATCAGACTCTCTTGCAAACTCCCACTTCGTATTGTTTTAGTTAATTAGTGTGGTCACGTGTACTGAGAAACCATGTAAAACTTTGTTTGTGTGCTATCCAGGCACATTGTACTAACACTGTGAACATCAAGCCATACACAGGCACAACATGTAGCGCAAAGAGAAAAATACCTGAGTGTGTTGTTACGGTTACAGAGAAAGTACAAATTAAGAAAAAGCGCAATGTTCGCAATGAGGTAGATTGGGAGATTGGGACTGCACCCTAACTATGAGAGGATCCTTCAGTAGTTCAGTTCAGAGTTTAGTTTAGAGATACAGCATGGAAACAGGCCCTTCAGCCCACCCAGTCCACGCCGACTAGCGATCACGCGTACACTGCCACTGTCCAACACAATAGGGACAATTTACAATTTACCTTACATTACAATCCTATGTACGACAGTGATCGCAACTTCTACTGAAGTGTGGATGGCCGTTGGCTCGCTAGAGGCTCATCCGCCCTTTGACAGGTCTTGTTTTTTGGTCCTGCTGGGGGTCCACAGCCCCTCCTCACCTGGCAAACCAGGTGGGGGAGACGGTTTAGTCGCCGACTACCGACCATGGAGCAGGTAGCACGGGATTACATGATACCCGTGGCGGGAGGGAACTCCCCCCGACCTGACCAACTAATTTTACCGAAGCCTATTAACCTACACATTCCACACTCCAAAGACGTGCAAGTTTGTAGGTTAATTGGCTTCGGTAAAGTTGTAAATTGGTCCAACTTAGAACTGGGTGTACCCAAGACCCCGAAACGTCGCCTATTCCATTCTCTCCATATGATGCTGCCTCACCCGTTGAGTTTCTCCAGCATTTTGTATCTACTTTCATTTTTTGTGTTAATGTTTGCAAAGCTGTATTGTTGCCGGTTCCTTTAATGCACACACACACAAAATATATGAATCTCAAACCACGTTCTAAATTGTCGAGAGAGATTGCAACTGGAAACAGGACCCTTGCATGGCTTTTACGGTTATTGAATGAGAGTCGGGACATTGGCATGGTGATAAATGCAAGAGGGACTTGAGAATTGACTTTTGCTGACTGAACAGTGCCTATGACTACTCGGCCCTGAGTTTGAGTTATGGCTGGAGCATTAATCTCCTTCACATCAATGTATGATGTGTGACTGGAAAACATTTTACATCCCCAATTAACTCCTCTTAGAGTTGGTGATTGTTGAGCGCTAGTTTTTTAAGAGCATTTCATGTGTAAAAAAAAATGCGATTGATTAAGTCTTATCTGCTCTGCATGTTAGCTAGGAATAGATCTCTCGCTCTCACTTGTGTGATTATGATGTCCATTCAACTACTCAGAATTTGCCAGACAAATCGTATATTCTCCTGCCTGCGTGTGTTGTGATATATAACCTGTTTAAGTTCAGACTGCCTCTCAAGGAGCTAAATAGGATAATGAGCCCTATTTCCCCGTCATAGTAACAGTCTGTCTACTGGCATTTGGGGTTTAGTTCAGAGTTACAGCGTGGAAACTGGCCATTCGGCCCACCGTGTCCATGCCGACCAACGATCCCCACACATTAACACTATCCTACACGCATTTGGGATTATTTTACAATTTTACATTTAGACCAAGCAATCAACTACCGGACCTGAATGTCGTTGGAGTGTGGGAGGAAACGAAGACCTCGGAGAAAACCCACGCGGGTCACGGGGAGAACGTGCAAACTCCGTGCAGACAGCATCCGTAGTCGGGATCGAACCCGTGTCACTGGCGCTGTAAAGCAGCAACTCTACCGCCGCATCACCGTGTTTAAATTAAACGTTTGCTTTGCAGTATTAGTCTTTACGATTTCCCTGATCCAATTAGTAACGTTGAGTTTTATCCAAAGACTGCACCCATAGTCAGGATTGAACCCTGGTTTCTGGCGCTGTAAGGCAGTAGCTCTACTGCTGCGCCACCGTGCCGCCCACAGTGTTGTGATATATAACCTGTTTAAGTCAGACAACCTCCATGGAGCTAAATAGAATAATGAGCCCATATTTCCCTGTCATAGTCAGCAGTGTGTCTAATAATATTTGGCATTACATACGTACGCTCAAATGATGCGGCAATTTCAGGTCAGGACAGGTATGCTGTTAAATAATTTATTTTTTCTGCCATTTAGTTTGTAAAAACAATGTCTCACTGTCCTGCCACAATGCTGACGTATTAAATTACGATATACATTTAAATAGATGGCAGATACAAATTACGGAAAATATCCTGTCCATTCCAATATAAGTATAATGACAACATTCCTACTTTTACTTCTTTTAACTTAACAAAGTTCTTAGATGCTTACAGTTTTGATCAATGTTAACTTCTGCCAATCAAATCTCCCTGACACAACAACTTAATTATCGCAGTATGGAGTCGCATTCATTTAGTGTTTCATTATATTTGGAATATTTTAAAATATAATTGTTCAAATTCGTGTCTTTTATTTTTCATGTTCATAAGTTCTAGGAGTAGAATTAGGCCATTCGGCCCATCAAGTTTACTCCGCCATTCAATCATGGCTGATCTATCTGGCCCTCTCAACCCCATTCTCCTGCCTTCTCCCCATGACCCCTGACACCGTGCTAATCAAGAACCCGTCAATCTCCGCCCTTAAAAATAACCATTGACTTGGCCTCCGCAACCTTTTTGTGGCAATCGATTCCAGAGATTCACCACCCTCTGACTTGAGCATGCAGGTTCAGAGAGCAATTAGGAAGGGCCAACCTTATTTTAACCTTTCATTACAAGAGACTTTGTGTACACATGTCGAGGTGCCTTGCTGCAGTTATATATAGGCTGAATAGATTACATCTGGCACAGTGTCCAAGCCTGATCCTCCTAACTAAGGTTATAAGGCCATAAGGTCATGACATAGTTAGAATTAGGCCATTTGGCCCATCAAGTCTACTCCGCCATTCAACCATTCAATCCATATCTCTCCCTCCTAACCCATTCTCCTGCCTTCTCCCCGTAACCTTGACACCTGTAAGAACCTAGTACCTATCTATCTCTGCCTTAACAATATCCACTGCCTTGGCCTCTACCGCGGTCTGTGGCAAAGAATTCCACAGATTCACCAGCGACTAAAGGAATTTCTCCTCATCTCCTTCCTAAAAGAACACCCCTTTAATTATGAGGCTATGACCTCGAGTCCCAGGCTCTCCCACTAGTAGAAACATCCTCCCACATCCACTCTATCAAAGCCTTGCACTATTCTGAATGTTCCAATGAGGTCCCCCCTCATTCTTCTAAACTCCAGCGAATACAGGCCCAGTGCCATAAAACGCTCATCGTAAAGTCAACCTCCTCATCCCTGGGATATGAGGAAGGAATTGGAGCAGCCTTAATGAACGATGGAGCAGGCAACAAAGGACTGAAGGGCATTCCATGTTTTTCCATTACCGATGCTTTTATTTAACCCATATCCCCGTTCATTCTGTTCTCAATTCTCTTGCTACTTCATTAACAACTTGTACTTTCACCAATAGAGCCAGTGAGCAGTTCAGGTCTCAGGGTGGAAATAGAGGCTTTGGAGAGGGTGCGGACGAGGTTTATCAGAAAGCTGTCTGGGATAGAGTGTATATACTGTAGGGAGACGTTGGACATATTGGATAGTTTTCTCTGGAGCGTCAGAGATTGAGAGGAGGCCTGATGGAAGTATACAAAATAATGAGAGGCACAGATAAGATAGACAGTCATCCTTTTCCCAGGGTGGAAATTCCAAAGACTAGAGGGGGTAGCTTTATGGCCCTGTCCCTCTTAGGCGATTTTTTAGGCGACCACAGGCGACTGCCGAAATTTTTTCAACATGTTGAAAAATTTTCGGCGGCAATGGCGACAGTTTGGGCTGTCGTAGGTTGTCGCCTGGTGACGTAGGTTTGTCGCCGGTGCTGACTTTGGTGAATTCCATTGTCCTAGTCGCCTAAAAAATCGCCTAAGTGGGACAGGCCTATTAAGGTCAGAAGGTGAATGTTGAAAGGAGATGTGTGGGGCAGGTCTTGCGTACACAGAGAGTGGTGGGTGCTTGTAATGGGCTGGCAGGAGCGGTGGTTGAGGTAGATACGATAGTGGCATTTCAGAGGCCTTTTGACAGGCACATGGATATGGAGGATATGGAGTCAGAGAGATTTGTTTAACTAATTAGTTTAACTTTAGTCAGAGGAACTTCATCTCATACCTCCCTCCCCTCCCCGTCCCTTCTTGCCCACTTCCTCCTCCTGAGTCAGTTCACCAGTTCCACAGTTCTCCACCTTGTCTCTCTCGAGATCACACCTTCCCCACCCAACAATGGTCCTACCAGGCACCACTCCGCCAGAGGTCATTTGAGGCTGGCCCTGATTGATCTCCGTAGTTTCCTGCCTCCAGTTCATTGCCTTCCCCCTCCCACCCCTTACTTTCAGTCCGAAAAGTCAAAGTCAAAGTCAATTTTATTTGTCACATGCACTCGAAGGTGCAGTGAAATGAATTTGCCAGCAACGATACACTTAAAAAGAACACACAATACACAATAAGATTTAACACAAACATCCACCACAGCATTCTTCACTGTGGTGGAAGGCAACAAAGTTCACCCACTCCTCCTCCTTTGTTCACCCGTGGTCGGGGATATAAACCCCCGTAGTCGCCGCTACGGACGGCCTGATGTACAGGCCCTCTCGTCGGGATGATCAAAACGCCGACGTCGGGACGGTCAAACACACTCCGCGGCTTCGAAGGCCCCGAATCGGCACTTTCCTACCGGAGACCGCGGCTTCAGGATGTTATAGGCTGCAGGCCGGCAGTCGGAGCTTTTCTCTGGCGATCCCTCGCAAGGGATTCTGACCCGAAACGTCACCCATCCCTTCCCTCCGGAGATGCTGCATGCTGCCTGACCCGCTGAGTTACTCCAGCATTTTTATGTCTATCTTGAGATTAGCTTAACTTGGTTTCACATTCAACACAGACATTGTGGGTTGAATGGCCTGTTCCTATGCTGTGCTGTTCATTATGCCATAAAAGGATGGCACGGTGGCACAGCAGTGGAGTTGCTGCCTTACAACGCCAGAGACCCTGGTTCGATCCTGAGTGCAGGTGCTGTCTGTACGGAGTTTGTACGTTCTCCACATGACTGCGTGGGTTTTTCCCAGAGTGCTCCGGCTTCCTCCCACATTCCTCCCACGTAGGTTAATTGGCCTCAGTAAGGAATGTAAATAGTGCTGGTGTACGGGGATGGCTGGTTGGCACGGACTGAGTGGGCTGAAGGGCTGTTTCCGCACTGTGTCTCTAAACTAATTAATAATAAGAGCTATTAGTTGCCACATCATATCAGACACAAATTTTCCTGAATGTACTCTCAATGAAAATGCTTGCAGGTTTATAATCTATCACAGTAATATGCCGAAACCAAACCACAGGCACGTTTCTTCATACTAATATTAAACTCTGTAATTTTTCTTCAAGCTGCTCAATAAATTGAATTTGAATACCAACCCAAAGAGCAATCACACTGGTTTAGAGCTTTAAGAATGTAAGATAACAGAACTGAGGAAAGATTGACCTCAATATAGAAATTTGGAGGTCATGTTTGCAGATATAAGACGTTGGTGAGGCCACATTGAGAATATTGTGTTCAGCTTTGGTCACCATGTTTTACGAAGATGTTGTCAAGCTGGAAAGGGTGCAGAGAAGATTTACGAAGATGTTGCCAAGACCCGAGGGCCCAAGGGCTGGAACTCTATTCCTTGGAGCGCAGGAGGATGAGGGGTGATCTTACAGAGGTGTACAAAACCATGAGAGTTTGGATAGATGCACAGGGTCTCATCCTCAGCATAGGGTAATCGAGAACCAGAGAACATAGGTTTAAGGTGAAGGGAGAAAGAAATTAATGGGAACCTGAAGGGTAACTTTTTCACACAAAGGGTGGTGGGTTTATGGAACGAGCTATTGCAACATTTAAGAAACATGGATAAGACCAGTTTGGAGGTATATGGATTAATCGCAGGCAGGTGGGACTAGTGTAGCTGGGACATGTTGGCCGGTGTGGGCAAGTTGGGCTGAAGGGCCAGCTTCCACATGGCATCACTCCATGACCCTATGACTCTCGCTGCTCCCCCTCTGTGACTCTGCTCTCTGATTCTCCGCAAAGCCGTCTTGTTAATTCTCATTGTCTGCGTCCACAAGTCGCAGCAATTTCTTGCAGTCTTGGATGAAGTTGTTCCCAAACAAAGCTGTGATGCATTCTGTTATCGAAGGCGCATTATTATAGTCATAAAATCAGCTCTGGCTCCATTAACAACCTGGGGCTACTTGATTGATAAATTATCCAGTTGGAGAGTCTGCGAGACTTTGCAGATCCATTTGCTTTTCACAGCTTTATCCAACAGCAGTGTAAACAGCATTTATATTGTTCTATTCTCCAAAGCAAGAGAATTGTTATAAAAAACACTGACACATCGCTTCCCAAGGAAATATTCAAGTCAATGACCAAACGCCCTGGGTTTTAATAGGTATCTTAAAATAGTGGGGACAAAAACAGCAGAATCAAGGATCTTGGAATCATTAGGCACATATGACAATGTTGAAACTCTCCCTAATCCCCCCCCCCCCCCCCCACCGAGTCCTGGACACACACTCGTAAATCTCCTCTGCACCCTTTCCAGCTTGACGACAGTCTCAATAAGGGTCTCAACCACAAAACGTCACACTTTCCTTCTCTCCAGAGATGCTGCCTGTCCCACTGACTTACTCCAGCATTTTGTGTCTATCAATGTTGAACTATTATATTCAAGGATGGTAAAGAATCGACCGTTAAAGAGGCCCTTATAATTCAGTTTCATGACCGAATCAGTCAATATTTTAATCTCAAGTTTTTTTCTCCCCATTTTGGTCCTAATTCATGACTGGGGTTTCTTCCACATAAACTAACTCTTGCAACCCATAATTTGATTTTTTTGTGAAATGTATGGATTCATCAAGGAAGCAGATTGGGTTTGTTAAACAATTTCCTAATTTGTTCAAAGTAGTGACTGATTGAATCCCCTTTATCCTCCCCTCGGGTGGTCAAGAGGGCTTTTGGCACATTTGCAGGTCATGTTGCAGTTGTATAAGACATTGGTGAGGCCACATTTAGAGTATTGTGTTCAGATTTGGCCACCATGTCATAGGAGAGTTAGAAAGAGTACAGAGAAGATTTACAAGGATGTTGCCAGGATTCGAAGGCCTGGACTATAGGAGAGGTTGTGCACCAGGGTTTCTTGGAGCGCAGGAGGATGAGGGCGATCTTATGGAGGTGTACAAAACCATGAGAGGAATAGATTAGGTAAACGCAGGTAGAGTCTTTTGCCCAGAGAAGGGGAATCGACAATAAGAGGCCATAGCTTTAAGGGGGAAAGATTTAATAAGAACCTGAGGGGTCATTTTTTTACACAAGGGTTGGTGGGTGTATGGAACGAGCTGCCAGAGGAGGTAGTTGAGGCTGGTGCTATTGCAACGTTTAAGAAACATTTGGACAAGTATATGGATAGGATAGGTTTAGAGGCACTGATAGATAAGAAACCAAGTGTTGGAATCTTGCTTTGATTTGAGTGAACTTTAAGTCTGTGCTTCAACGAACATCATTCATTTTGCATGAATAGTCAAAAGTCTTTCACCAAAGATGTATTTAGACAGCGTGGAAGGGTCTTTTCCTGCACAGTATCCCTAAGTCCAAAGTCTAAAGACAGGTGACGGTTTGGGTCAGGATCCTTTTTCAGACTAAAAGGAGGGGGTGGAAGGGGGGAGGAGTGAAGAGCTGGAAGCGAGAGCCTGGTTTAAACATGGTGGTAATCTGTGTTGCCTGGTTGTGTTACTGAAACACAGTCTGCAAGTCTTAAGTGGGCGATAGACACAAAATGCTGGAGTAACGCAGCGGGACAGGCAGCATCTCTGGAGAGAAGGAATGGGTGACGTTTCGGGTCGAGACCCTTCTTCAGACTGAGAGTCAAGGGCGAGGGAGTCTAGAGATATAGAAGGGTAAGGTGTGAAAACGACAGATCAAAGTGGACGACAATAAGGAAATGTAGAATGGTTCATACCGAAGATAGACACAAAAATGCTGGAGTAATTCAACGGGACAGGCAGCATCTCTGGTTCAATGTTGGCTGAGGGGAAGATGATAAAACAGCATATAATCAGTAATATTTAATCAGGAAAGCAGGAGAACTAGTCGGAGAACTAGGATGGGAGAGGGTCGTCGAGTGGGGGAAAGCAGCTGAGTTACTCCAGCATTTTGTGTCTATCTTCGGTTGTAAACCAGCGCCTGCAGTTTCTTCCTACAGTCGTAATGGGGAATCGGGTAGGACTGGGAGATTTTAGAAAAGTAATTCACAGTTCCAGTACTTTGGACAATGATTGAGTATTTAACATAGCACCAACCTTTAAATTGTATGCCTGACCTGGCCAGTGAATTTCACTACACCAATTGGTGTATGTGACAATAAATGAACTTATGAACATTGCTAATCCATTGTGCTATGCACGCGTGGGTTCGGATCCCATCCTCTTCGCCAGATGTTGTATTCGAGGGCTAAATAAGTCACAAACTACACTTGGTGTATTTATTACAAGCCAAACATGGCTGCCCTCAGGGCCCTGCAGATCCCCCAGGGACCCTCCCTGAGGAAACCATTCATTTCGAGACAGAGCCCTCTAGCGTTGACTCCAGGACACAACAGTGAACTTATGAACTTATGAACCTTGTCCGACACCAGAAGCACTCGATGCAAGACATGGAGAGAAGGAAAGGCAGTTAACTGGACCATCAAGGTTCAGGAGCCAAATACAACCCAATTACATTGAGCATTTAGTGTTACTGACCTGGGATGACCTGACAAATGGGGAACTGATTGCTAATTTTGAATGGAAGTGGGAAAAAACAAGTATAGGCAGATCTCATGTGATAGGAGCAGAATGAGGCCATTCGGCCCATCATGTCTACTCCGCCATTCAATCATGGCTGATCTATCTCGCCCTCCTAACCCCATTCTCCTGCCTTCCCATAATCCCCGACACCCATACTAATCAAGAATCTATCTATCTCTGCCTTATAAATGTCCATTGGCTTGGCCTCCACAGCCGTCTGTGGCGAAGAATTCCACAGTCCAAAGTCCAGTCCACACGCTGCATGTACTGGAGCGCCCCTGATCCAGGTAAGCCCCCGGCTGCAGAAGCCCCGCAACCTGATGTCCCTCTCCTCATCCAGCCCCCTCCGCAATTTGCGCTGCTCGTAATCTTGCCTCTTGTTCACCTGTTCCATAAGGGGCTGGTGGGAGAATTCATAAGTTCTAGCACCAGATTTAGGCCATTCGGCCCATCAAGTCTTCTCTGCCATTCAATCATGGCCGATCTATCTTTCCTTCTCAACCCCATTCTCCTGCCTTCTCCCCATAGCCCATAACACCCATACTAATCAAGAATCTATCTATCTCGGCCTTAAAAATATCCCTTGACTTGGCCTACACTGCCATCTGTGGCAATGAATTCCTCAGATTCACCACCCTCTGACTGGAGAAATTCCCCCTCATGTCCTACCTAAAGGTATGTCCTTTAATTCTGAGGCCATGACCTCCGGTCCTAGACTCTCCCGCCAGTGGAAACATTCTCTCCACATCCGCTCAATCCAGAATCATGTCGGGATGGTCGATGGGCACGTTTGGTAGAATAGACCACAGGGAAGATACGAGAGGGAATGAGATTGTTCTGAGAGCTGGCATTGACTCGATGGGCCGAATGACCTCCTTCTATTATCTAAGGAAATTTGAGAAACGAGCAGGAGGAATGCCGAGCAGGATGAGCTGCAGGAAAGAGGGCCAAGGGTGGATGGATGTTCTCTGAGCCAGTGTCTTTAGGGAGGGAAACCCCCCCATATCATCTTATTAGATTAGGTAATGAGCAATGAGCCAAAGTAATTTAACAGCCTAATGTTGTGTGAATATTTCTCTAATGGTGAGGCTAATATGATGGATATAAACACTGAGAGACGTGGTCCTTGATGCAGTACTAAATGTGGCTGGAGGCACCTTGCCTCTGGTGGACACGGAGTCAGTCAACATGAATATCTATATCCCTGCCTTTTACCAATGTAATTAGTTTAGTTTAGTTTAGTTTAGTTCAGAGATACAGCGCGGAGACAGGCCCTTTGGCCCACCGAGTCCGCACTGACCAGCGATCCCCGCGCACTAGCAGTATCCGACACACACTTGGGACAATTTTTACCATTTTTACCAAACCAATTAACCTACAAACCTGTCCGTCTCCGGAGCGTGGGAGGAAACCGGAGATCCTGGAGAAAACCCACACAGATCTCGGAGAGAACGTACAGACTCAGTACGGACAGTGCCCGTAGTCAGGATTGAACCCGGGTCTCTGGCGCTGTGAGGCAGCTACTCTACCGCTGCGCCACCGTGCTGCCCAAATGTTGGAGCCACTCTTCGTCTGTTCAACAATCGTTCAGTGCCTGTAACCTCTTCAGTTCCATCTTGTTCATCTGCTGCAACCTGGCCAGATTGGCGTTAGAGTTAGTCAAGTCAAGTCAAGTCAAGTGAGTTTATTGTCATGTGTCCCTGGTAGGACAATGAAATTCTTGCTTTGCTTGAGCACAACAGAACATAGTAGGCATTTACTACAAGGCATTCTACGTTACTGCCTTACAGCGCTAAAGACCCGGGGTTGATCCTGACTATGAGTGCTGCCTCTACGGAGTTTGTACGTTCTCCCCGTGACCTGCGTGGGTTTTCTCTGTATCCTCCGGTGTGTGTAGGATAGTGCTAGTGTACGGGGTGATCGCTGGTCCTTGGTTATGCTGGTGGCCTTGCCGAGGCAGCGTGAAGTGTAGATGGAGTCAATGGAAGGGTCATAGGTTTGCGAGATGTTCGGGGCTACGACCACAACTATCTGCAATTTCTTGTGGTCTTGGATGGAGCTGTTCCCAAACCATGCTGTGATGCATCCCGATAAAAGGCAAGAGGTACATAATACCCCTGTCCCACGGTGCAAGTTCATTCCAAGAGCTCTCCCGAGTTAAAAAAAAATCAACTCGTGGTAAGCACGGAGAATGAACGTAGCGGGTACGTCGGAGCTCGGGGATGCTATCGGCAGGTACTCGGGAAGACTCACTAACGGCAGGTAAGCACGGGAAGACTCGTGAAGATTTTTCAACATGATGAAAAATGTCCACGAGTACCGTCGAGTGGCCATTACCGTAAATCTCCGAGTTCGAATCAGGGCAAACTCGGGAGAACTCGTGGAATTAACTCGTACCGTGGGACAGGGGTCTAAGTGTGAAAACGCACACCTCTTGATTCAGGGACAGTTTCTCCACAGCTGTTATCAGGCAACTGAACCATCCTATCACCAACTAGAGAGCCGTCTTGAGCTACTATCTACCTCATCCAGAGACCTTTAAACTATCTTTAATTGGACTTTATCAGACTTTATCTTGAACTAAACTTTATTCCCATTATCCTGTAACTGTGGATGGCTTGATTGGAATCATGTATAGACTTTTTACTAACTGGATAGCGCTCTCAACAATTTTTTTTTTTACTGTGCCTCAGTACATGTAATATAATATAATATAATATAATATAATATAATATAATATAATATAATATAATATACTCTGCAGCATCTGCAACAGTGGTTGGCTAATTTAATTTAGATTAGTTTATTGTTACATGTACTCAGGTACAGTGAAGAGCTTTTGTTGCGTGCTAACCAGTCAGCGGAAAGACAATGCATGATTACAATCGAGCCATCCACAGTGTACAGATCCATGATAAAGGGAATAACGTGATAATGTTTAGTGCAAGATAAAGCCAGTAGAGTCCGATCAAAGATAGTCCAAGGGTCTCTAATGAGGTAGATAGTAGTTCGGGGCTGCTCTCTAGTTATTGGTAGGATGGTAGGATGGTAGATGGTAAAAAGCGGCAGATTTTTATAGCGTTCCAGAAAATTACTCCCTCTAGCCACTAAGGAAACTACATGGTTAAGGGAGAATGTTGTAATACGCAATGTGAGCTCTCCGTGAGACCTTCAGAGCTTCTTCACAGATAAATCTTCAAAACACAGTCTTTTGATTAATAGTTTCTTTATTGTTGAAGAACACAATAAGATACATCCGACCTTCTCCTCCGACTCGTACACTTTAATCTTCGTCAAACTCCAGCATATCGCTTTAAATCGTTAGAAAAACTCCTCGTGTCTCCGTTACACTTCACATGGTCAAACGGTAAACCTTCCCCATATAAGTCCGAACTAAACTAAAAACTAAGTTTCTGCTCAAGAAACCTCGCTCCGAACACGCCCTAGAATACGTCAATAATCCCACCCACATAATAACGCGCAGTCTAAAATTTAAAGGAAAATGCCTTAATTAGTGACACATAAAAGAAGCCTAATGGCCACTACAGATGGTTCGGTTGCCTGATAACAGCTGGGAAGAAACTGTCCTTGAATCTGAAGGTGTGCGTTTTCGCACTTCTGTACCTTTTTGCTCGATGGAAGAGAGGAGAAGTGGGAGGGCCAGGGTGCGACTCGTTCTTGATTATGCCGCTGGCCTTGCCCGAGGCAGCGTGAGATGTAGATGAAGGCAATGGAGCTGTTCCCAAACCACGCTGTGATGCATCCTGATAAAATGCTTTCTCTGGCGCATCTGTAGAAGTTGGTGAGAGTTGTTGGGGACATGCCAACTTCCCAAGCCTGACATACCACCTTAAGAAACGTGCCATGTGACCAACTGCTCGTTGTGTTGTACCACTAATTAAAGTGCAACTTCTGGAGAGAGTCTTTGTGGAAGGAAGTGGTGAAGGATTGTTTTTTTTATCCAGTGAAATCTGAGAGAGTTAAAAATGTGAGGGAGCGTAAAGCGTGAGAGAGAGCGTAAAGCGTGGGAGAGGGCATAAAGCGTGAGAGAGTGCGTAAAGCGTGAGGGAGCGTAAAACGTGAGAGAGAGCGTAAAGCGTGAGAGAGGGCGTAAAGCGTGAGAAGAGGCGCGTAAAGCGTTGAGAGGGAGCGTAAAACGTGAGGAGAGGGTTAAACGTGAGAGAGAGTTAAATAGAAAGCTACTGAGCCAGCTAATTCCATGACATTTTCTGTTAAGCTGTTATGCTGCCTTTGGTAAGGTTTCTCCCAATAGCTCAAGTTCTGCTTTTGATATAATTCTGGTGATTTTGTACATCGCCTTTAAGGCTTTAACTCCCCGCTGATGTGTAGTACACAGCAGTTTAACACACTTCCAGCTGGGTCTAATCACTTAACTGCTGAGGTTTAGTATAATTCCATTTTATATCTGATGTGTCTCGAACACAAAGGATTACATACACTTTTAATTAATATCCTTTTTAATGTCTTCTGTTAACTTTGAAGATTTGGAAAAACCACAGGCTGTAAATCTCTCTGTTTCGACATGTAACTGACTACATTACTTTGCACTTCTGGCTTTCAACTGCATCTGACATGTGCTTTCCTAGTTTAGTTTCAGTCTAGTTTAGTTTAGAGATACAGCACGGAAACAGGCCCTTCGGCCCCACCGAGTCCACACCGTCCAGCGATCCCAGCGAACTAACACTACACACGCTGGGGCCAATTTAACATTTACACCAAGGCAATTAAACCTGCAAAAAGGCAATGGAGCTGTTCCCAAACCACGCTGTGATGCATCCTGATAAAATGCTTTCTCTGGCGCATCTGTAGAAGTTGGAGTGTGGAAGGAAATCGAAGATCTCGGAGAAAACCCAGGCAGGTCACGGGGAGAGCGTACAAACTCCATGCAGACATCACCTGTAGTCGGGATCGAACCTGGGTCTCTGGCGCTGTAAAGGGCCTGTCCCACTTTCCCGAGTTATTCGCGAATTCTCCCGAGTTATTCACAAACTCTCCCCGAGTTTCCCCCTTGATTCAAACTCGCAGAATATTCGTAATGAGTCCGTAGGAGGCCGTGGATATATCGTAGCAGCTCGTTACGCCAGCCGTAGGTACTCGGGGCATCAGGTAAGTCGGGACGTTTTTTCAGGCCTGATCAAAAATGTCCACGAGTAAAAAAATAGCCCCGAGTACCTACGGCTGACATAACGAGCCACTACGATATATCCACGGACACCTACGGCCTCCTACGGACTCGTTACGAACATTCTGCGAGTTTGAATCAAGGGGAAAATTCTGGAGAGTTTGTGAATAAGTCGGGAAAGTGGGACAGGGCCTTAAGGCAGTATCTCTACCACTGCGCCATTGTGCTGCACTAGTTTATTTTCTGAAATCGGTTCCTCTCCTTCTCATTGTTAATCTTGCTAATATTTTGCTTGTCACCTATAGACTGAAAACGTGCCCTTGTGGTCAAATGATTTGGGGGCAATGAACAAAGGCTGTGGTGAGTAAAAAGCTGAACCTGTTTTAATTATTAACAATATGATTAAACTTTATTTCAGACTCAAGGTCAGACAAGAGACGACATTACATAAAATACATTGCATATAAAAACACCATAAAATACATTTAAAGCTAGGCATATTACTTATGAGCATCATAAATTATATACAAAAACACAATACCTGATTAGCTCCAAAAGGCATATATTTTCCCATCTTATTGCCCGATTCTATCTGTTTGCAGAATGCATATAATTCCTCCAAAGATCAGCATTGGCTTCAATGATTAATCTGGTGGTTACTCACACAACTCAAATTCTTTGCTTGCTCAACTTATTCAGACAGCTTTTCATTGTGACTTGTGTTTGGGGGGAAAGCTGAACTTCTAGCTTGTGCTGGGATTTTTTTTTTTAACGTGAATTCTCTGTCATCTTGCAAATCCTTGTGCCTGCCCAAAAGTCTCTTCAATGCTGCCATCGTATCTGCCTCCACCACCACCCCCTGGCAGTGTGTTCCAGGCACCCATCACCCACTGGGCAAAAACAAATCCTTACCTTGCACATCTTTTAAACTTTGGCCTTCTCGCCCTAAAGCTATGCCCTCTAGTATTTGATATTTCGTAAGGTCTCGAAGGAATAGGAGAAGAATTAGGCCATTCGGCCCATCAAGTCTACTCCACCATTCAATCGTCGCTGATCTATCTCTCCCTCCTAACCCCACTCTCCTGCCTTTCCCCCCATAACCCCTGACACCCATACTAATCAAGAATCTATCTATTACCCACCGACTTGGCCTCCACAGCCTTCTGTGGCAAATAATTCCACAGATTCACCACCCTTTGACTAAAGACATTTCTCCTCATCGTCCTTCCTGTCCCACTTTGCCATTTCATTGGCGACTGCGGCATCACTGACCGACATTACCATGTCACCGAAAAATACGCGGTGTGACGACGTATGACGCAGCGGTGACGCGGCGTGTTGACGGATGACGTGGCATGATGACGTATGACGCGCGGTGATTTTTCAAGCGTCGCAACCACTTTTTTGTCGTCACTGGATTTTGAAATGCTCAAAAATTTTGGCGACACTGATATGATGCAGGCAAAATCGCCAAGTGGGACAGGCCCCATTAAGGAACGTACTTGTTCTTGTAAAAGGAATGACCATCTTGCTGAAAAATGTTCCAACTTTCTTTCCTGTCTGTGCCTCTCATTGGTTAGCGTTTCCCATGGTCTACATTATCTGTTTATCATGCAAAAACCCGGTGGCGGCGCTGCGTCTACGTCTGCGTCTGCGTCTGCGTTTGCGTCTGCGTCTGCGATTCGCCTGCAGTCCGTCTGTCCTTTCTTCCTTCTTTCTCTTATCGTTCATGTTAGATTATAGATCATGTTAGAAAGACATTCTTGCCATAGAGGGAGTACAGAGAAGGTTCACCAGACTGATGGCAGGACTTTCATATGAAGAAAGAGACGGATAGACTCGGCTTGTACTCGCTAGAATTTAGAAGAATGAGGGGGGTTCTTAATAGAAACTTACAAAATTCTTAAGGGGTTGGGACAGGCTAGATGCAGGAAGATTGTTCCCGATGTTGGGGAAGTCCAGGACAAGGGGTCACAGTTTAACGATAAGGGGGAAGTCTTTTAGGACCGAGATGAGATTATTTTTTTTCACACAGAAGAGTGGTGAATCTCTGGAACTCTCTGCCACAGAGGGTAGTTGAGGCCAGTTCATTGGCTATATTTAAGAGGGAGATAGATGTGGCCCTTGTGGCTAAAGGAGATCAGGGGATATGGGGAGAAGGCAGGTACAGGATACTGAGTTGGATGATCAGCCATGGTCATATTGAATGGCGGTGCAGGTTCGAAGGGCCGAATGGCCTACACCTGCACCTATTTTCTATGTTCTATCTTATGTCTATTATGTAATAGTCTATTTCGTAGTTGTGTATTATGTGGTAGGGGTTGGGGTATACTTTTAAAATCTCTTTCTTCAACGAAGATGCAAATTTTTTCCGTGTTGTATCTCTGTTCTCGCTGCGGCCCTAACATCGAGGAGCTGGCGGACCTCCAGCTGGGATCGACCTTGAGGGGCTCCGGTCGCAGAGCCTGTGGACTTACCATCGCGGAGCTGGCTGACTTTCGGAGGCTGCCGTGGCGCTGCGATTGCGGCTAGCGCCTCTACTTTCGGAGGATTCGGCCGCGGGCCCTGTGGACTGTAACATCGAGAGCTCGCAGGTCCCTGGCTGGCAACCGACCTTTCGGGATCTCCAGCCACAGCAGCTTTGTCCGCCCCGAATTGCAAGGCTTGAATCGACCCGTTCACAGAACCTTTCATCGCCTGGCGCGGCTCGGCCGCGGGATCTTCCATCGCCCGGCGGGGGCTTCAATAGTTGGGTGCCTCGATCGCCTCGACATAGCAGTTTGACTGCCTGACCTTGGGAAAAGAAGCAAGGAAGAGATAAGACTTTTTTTTAACCTTCCATCACAGTGAGGAGGTGCCTGGAGGAGAGTCACAGTGATGGATGTGAATGTTAAATTTATGTAATTGTGTGTTTTATAGATAATAGACAATAGACAATAGACAATAGGTGCAGGAGTAGGCCATTTGGCCCTTCGAGCCAGCATCGCCATTCAATGTGATCATGGCTGATCATCCCCAATCAGTACCCCGTTCCTGCCTTCTCCCCATATCCCCTGACTCTGCTATTTTTAAGAGCCCTATCTAGCTCTCTCTTGAAAGTATCCAGAGAACCGGCCTCCACCGCCCTCTGATGCAGAGAATTCCACAGCCTCACCACTGTCTGTGAGAAAAAGTGTTTCCTTGTCTCCGTTCTAAATGGCTTACCCCTTATTCTTAAACTGTGGCCCCTGGTTCTGGACTCCCCCAACATCGGGAACATGTTTCCTCCCTCTAGCGTGTCCAAACCCTTAATAATCTTATACGTCTCAATAAGATATCCTCTCATCCTTCTAAACTCCAGAGTGTACTAGCCTAGCTGCTCCATTCTCTCAGCATATGACAGTGCCGCCATCCTGGGAATTAACCTTGTAAACCCTGTTTTGTTTACTTTTTATTGTTACGACTGTATGGTAACGACATTTCGCTCAAATTTTTTGAATGACAAATAAATTCAATTAAATTCCCTCTGGAATAACTCTGCCTGTCCCGCTGAGTTACTCCTGCTTTTTGTGTCAGGCTGCTTTGAAGAAGTTCTCCTCTCTTCAAGGAGCGTTCTGCAATACCCCTCTCGCCCTTTCCCCTGACTCTCATTCTGAAGAAGGGTCTCGACCCGAAACATCACCTATTCCTTTTCTCCAGAGATGCTGCCTGACCCGCTGAGTTACTCTAGCTTTTTATGTTGTATCTTAAACTAGCATCTGTAGTTCCTTCCTACACGTGGGGATATTTGCTGGTGGGGAAGCTGATGGTGGATATTTGACCCTGTTGTCTGAAGGAACACAATTATTAAGGCAATGGTCACCGCCACAATATGTGGTTAAGTCACTTTAACAGGTGCACAGTGAGGTGCCCAGTCGATCAAGGGTACTGACCTCCCCACCAACAAAGGGATCTACAGGACTCGCTGCCTCAAAAAGGCAGCCAGCATCGTCAGAGACCCACACCACCCTGCCCACGCACTCATTTCACTTCTGCCAGTGAGAAGAAGGGACAGGAGCCTGAAAACTGTAACGTCCAGGTTCAGGAGCAGCTTCTTCCCTACAACCATCAGGCTATTTTACTTCGGAGTCACGTGAGTGACTACGTGAAGAGCCCGTCCAGCACGCATGCGCGACATTAGCGTTCACGCAGTGCAACAGCGACGACCGGGAGTACAGGCGCTCCCGCTACAAGTTTAAACAGCGGACCATCAGGTAAGTCTTACTCTGAGGTCGTAATCAGCAAGCTGTGCTCTGCTCTGTATTCCAGGGAAACTGGGAAAAATGAGTAAAGCACGGCAAAGGAAGAAAACCGCCCCCCATTCGAATCCAACAGAACGGGAGTGTCCCATCAGTGGGGGGGGGGGCGAGAGCCGGCACCTGGACCGCATATGCTGCGGTCCACCCTCATCGAGACCGAGCCGAGCCCAGTACCGCTAGCATAGCCTGATGAACAGCAGCGGGCTGGAGGCAAATCAAGGCAAAAAACATACCGGCCGGTTATGTCTCACTCCGATGAGGAGGACTCTCCGCCTTAGAGCGGCAGAACTAGCTGCCTGAGCCGCATGGAAAGGCTCATGGAGCAAATGCTCCAGCGAGACTTGCTTCGGGAGCTGGAGCAGTCTCGCCAAGGGAACTCAGGCACTCCCACATCTGTGCTCTACAATGCACTGGCCATCGCTTTCCCCTCAGCCGAGGGCAGCGTTGGCGACCAGGGCTGGGCTGGTCAGCAACAGGTGTCATTGGCTGAAGATGTCGGGAGTACGCTTGGGTACAGGATCAGGAAGAGCTGCTGGGTGTGGAGATTCACTACGTGGTTACACCATGAGCAGGGCGGCCATTGCAGCCAAATCTGGCGGCCAGCATTACCCACCTGTCCCTCAAACCCCTACAAAATCAGGGGGGGTATGTTGGACAGAGGATCCGGAGCCAGGAGCTAAAATTACAACGCATCCTCAAGTTCCTGATAACAGGGATAACATCCTATGCTTGTTCCGTGGATGGGGTGGATATGACCACAAACCAGCAAGACACTCTGGCTCTGCTGTGCAACACCCAATATGAGATAAACCTCCGCAAGGAGAGGATAAGACCTGCCCTCAATCCCAGGTTTGCAGGACTGTGTAAAACACCGGCCTCAGAGCCGCAGATCCTGTTATTTGGAAGGACAAGTGAAAGACCTGGAGGAAGAGTCCAAAGCATTTGGCCTCATGAGGGCAGGCCCCGGAACGAGCAGACCCACACAAAAAAACGGCAGTACCCCACCGCGTCCACCAGTCGAGGTCAAATTTATGGAACTGGTGAAAGCTCGGGGTCCGCATACTATCCCCGAAAGCCTTTTTAGGCCAGGGCCCAGAGCGGACCCCATGGAAAATGCACCACCCCCAATCAGCAGTACATCCAGCAGTATAACGACGGATGAACAAACGGAAGAAAGGAACACTACCATAACTATGGAGGTAGGTGGGTCTGGTTCCTACCAGCATGTAAAAGTGGGGGAACTGTACTAACAGGGGGGAGATTACACCTGTTCATTGAAGCATGGAGGTGTCTCACGAATGATAGTTATATACTTAACAGTATTCATGGATACAAAATAGAGTTCATTCAAGAAAACATGCCACCAGTTCAGCACGTCCCCAAAGGGTCTTTACCCACTCAGTCAAAGAGAAACTAGAGGCTCAAGCAGAACTGGTGAGGTTACTTACAAAGGGTATCATTGAGAAATCCAAACATGAACCTTTGGAATTTGTCTCAAATATATTTACCAAAAGCAAAAAAGATGGTGGATGTCGCATCATCATTGACTTAATTTCACTAAATACCTTTGTTAAGTATGTACATTTCAAAATGGAAACATTTTGTAACTGCCAAACAACTGATTTCCAAAGGATACTTTATGGCAAGCATTGATTTAAAAGATGCCTACTATTCAGTACCCATTCATAAGGGTCATCGCAGATACCTGAAATTTACCTGGATGGGGCAACTATGGCAGTATAAAGCGTTGCCTAATGGGTTAACATCAGCCCCTAGACTATTTACCAAGATATTAAAACCAGCCTTGGCAACATTAAGAAAACAAAGACATATTGTCATGGCATATCTTGATGATATCCTAATAGTAGGCAAAACCATGGAGTTGGCTAAATCAGCTGTATTAGCTACCAAACAATTGTTTGAAACCCTGGGCTTTGTCATACATCCAGATAAATCTAAGTTGACGCCATCCACAACTATGGACTATCTGGGATTCACAATTAACTCAGTCCACATGTCTGTAACGTTGCCAAAAGGTAAAGCAGCAGAATTGGCACAGACGTGCAACAATTTAATGGTTAGCAATCGAGCAACCATCCGACAAGTGGCAAGAGTAATTGGCAAAATGGTAGCAGCATTTCAAGCTACACAATTAGAACCCCTGCACTATCAGAACCTACAAAGGGCAAAAGTACAGGCGTTGAAACGACATGCAGGTCACTTTGACCGAACCATGAAACTACCCATTGAAGCAATATCAGAGTTACAATGGTGGATAGAACACATTTGGCATAGTTCCAGCCCTATCATCATCAATAACCCAACATTAATTATACAAACAGATGCCAGTGCTCAAGGCTGGGGAGCGACTAATACCATATCATATAACCATATAACCATATATCCAGCACAGGTGGTAGATGGACTAACCTAGAATCATCTTTACTACAAACACTGGGCATAAATTACTTGGAAATGTTGGGTGCGTTTTATGGTTTAAAAGCATATTCTACGGATATGCACCATCTGCATGTTCGTTTACAAATTGATAATACCACGGTGGTGGCCTATATTAACCATGTAGGCGGAATAAAATCGATATCATGTGACAATTTGGAGAAAACGTTCCAAACGTTCTACAACAAGCCGCTAGCAGAACCTGTGTTATTTGCAGAAAGAGTTTTAGAATCTGCAAAAATATATAATTTAAGCCCGGGGGAGCATTTTGTCTTTTGTTATTGTTTAATAGATACCATTATTGTTTACAAACAGATTATGGTTGATTACGATAACATACTTCCTCCCTTGAATGTCTTCAGCAGCGAGTGAAGTATGAACTGTTACACGGTTTGAAATCACAGAGCTTTAAAATCTTCTCGTAGTCACTCACGTGACTCCGAAGTAAAATAGTAAGATTAAACGAGAACTTACCAGTTTGAAGTTTGATCTGTATTTTATGAGGAGTTACGATGAGGGATTACGTGCCCTCCGCTCCCACCCTCAATTATAGATCAACTGGTATCTTAGTTCTCATTTTCTTTACTATGTTTATTTCAATTATTGTGTTTCCTGTGATTCCACACCGCTGCTTTGAAGAATGCCACGCATGCGTGCTTGACGGGCTCTTCACGTAATCCCTCATCGTAACTCCTCATAAAATACAGATCAAACTTCAAACTGGTAAGTTCTCATTTAATCTTACTATTAAACACTACAACCTCCAAATAAGCTCTGAACTACATAGACTTGGGGAGATTGTTTCTGTCTTTGCACTATTTATTTATTTTAAAACAAATTTTGGGTGGCACGGCGGCGCAGCGGTAGAGTTGCTGCCTTACAACGCCGGAGAGTCGGGTTAAATCCTGACTACGAGCGCTGTCTGTACGGAGTTTGTACATTCTCCCCGTGGCTGCGTGGGTTTTCTCCAGGTGCTCTGGTTTCCTCCCACGCTCCAGAAAACGTACAGGTTTGTAGGTTAAATGGCTTCGATAAGGATTGTAATTGAGCCCTAGTGTGTGTGAGATATTGCTAGTGCACGGGGATCACTGGTCGTAGTGGACTCGGTGGGCCGAAGAGCCTGTTTCCGCGCTGTATCTCTAAACTAAACTAAACTAAACTAAATATGACAATTAAAAACTCTTGACTGAGCGAAGGTTTTCAGTGAAACGATCGCCGAGCCTGCGCTTGGTCTCGCCGACACATAGGAGTCCACACCTAGAACAGCGGATACAGTGGATGAGGTCGAAGGTGGTGCAAGTGAATCTCTGCCTCACATGAAAGGACTACAGCTGGTTGTGGTAGACAAAAGTGCTGGAGAAACTCAGCGGGTGCAGCAGCATCTACGGAGCAAAGGAAATAGGCAACGTTTCGGCCCGAAACCCTTCTTCACTATGGAGCGAAGGAAATAGGCAACGTTTCGGCCCAAAACCCTTCTTCACTATGGAGCGAAGGAAATAGGCAACGTTTCGGGCCGAAACGTTGCCTATTTCCTTCGCTCCATAGTGAAGAAGGGTTTTGGCCCGAAACGTTGCCTATTTCCTTCGCTCCATAGATGCTGCTGCACCCGCTGAGTTTCCACAGCACTTTTGTCTACCTACGATTTTCCAGCATCTGCAGTTCCTTCTTAAGCAGCAGGTTGTGTTACCTGATACTGTGATTAAAGAAAAGTAAAGGAACAAACTGTACTCCGATTATTACCCACAGCCCAGAGAGACTGGAATAATCAAAGCAAAAAAAAAACCGAGGGTTACAAAACTAATAAGCAAGGGCATTGGATACGAACTACCTGAGCTCCAACTGCAGAATGCAACAAGAATGCGAGTGAAAAGATTTTGGCCATTAAAATATAGTGTGATATCGTGAAGGTCTGAAAGAAAGCCTTCAGTTTTTATCCTCTGAAGTAACAGACAATGACAGCGTGATCACAAAGGCATCAAACAGATTTGAAAGGAAAGGAGTTCTCCTTTGGAAAACCGACAAGGCTTTGATCTACTTGTAGATCTACAGTTGATTGCCAAAGCTTGGGACATGGATTCAATAGTCTGATAATCAGAAGTGATGTATATTCTGGCAGCAGGACAATATGAAGTCACCTTCGTGAGCCTGGCTAGCAAACCACGTTATGTCATCTATGAAGACAGCGGTAATCGACTCCATATTGTGAGGACTGCCATCACCCACAGTGGAGAAAGCGGGGCACAGGGCAATCTGGGCAATTCAAGAGTCAAGTCAAGAGTCAAACACTTTAACTCTCCTTCCCATTCCCACACTGACCTTTCTGTCCTGGGCCTCCTCCATTGCCAGTGAGGCCAAACGTAAATTGGAGGAACATCACCTCATATTTTGCTTGGGCAGCTTGCAACCCAGCGGTATGAGTATTGATTCTGCTAACTTCAAGTAACCTTTGCATTCCCTCTCTCTCTGTCCCTCCCCCAACCTAGTCATTGTACTAATTTCACTGTCGTCCTGCTGAGTTTCACTGTTTGTATCCACCCGTTATCACCTTCTCCACAGCCAACAATGGACCATTGTGGGCTCCATCTTTCCTTGATCATCGTTGCTGGCTTTGATTTCTCCTTTGGCATATCTTTCATTAATTTGTTCTTTGTACCTTTTCATATATCTCTCGTTTCCCTTTCCCCTGACTCTCAGTCTGAAGAAGGGTCTCGACCCAAAACGTCACCTATTCCTTTTCACCAGAGATGCTGCCTGACCCGCTGAGTTACTCCAGCATTTCGTGTCTATCTTTGGTGTAAACCAGCCTCTGCAGTTCCTTCCTACACCTGCGTGTCTCCACATGTCCTCCAGGGGACTTTTGCACAAAATAAGTCCCCAATACTACAATTGCTGGTAGGAACCAAAATGTATGTGGGATGAGGCTGATCAAAATCCCACACTATAATAATGGTAATACAATTAGTAGTCAAATAATATTAGACTCGGAGTCCAGCAAACACATTGCTCCTGCAGCCAGGCAAGGTCAACTCTGTTGAAGGAACACCTGCTTGATGTTTCATTGTCAACGTGTTGGTACGAGGGCAACTAATGCTGCCCTATTTTAATTCGGTAAGAGCACATTCATAAGGTTTAGGAGCAGAATTAGGCCATTCGGCCCATCAAGTCAACTCCGCCATTCAATCGTGGCTGATCTATCTTTCCCTCTCGTCCCCATTCTCCTGCCTTCTCTCCATAACCCTTGACACTAATCAAGAATTTGTCAATGTCCACCTTCAAAAATATACATTGACTTAGCCTCTGCAACTCTCTGTGGCAATGAACTCCGCATGATTCACCACCTCTGAATAAGGACGTCCTCCTGAAGTGTCCCATCGATCTCGAGGCATTGCAGTTGAACCAATCCGTCATCAAGGGATATAGAAACATAGAAACATAGTAAATAGGTGCAGGAGTAGGCCATTCGGCCCTTCGAGCCTGCACCGCCATTCGATATGATCATGGCTGATCATCCAACTCAGTATCCCATCCCTGCTTTCTCTCCATACCCCCTGATCCCTTTAGCCACAAGGGCCACAACTAACTCCCTCTTAAATATAGTCAGTGAACTGGCCTCAACTACGTTCTGTGGCAGAGAATTCGACAGATTCACCACTCTCTGTGTAAAAAATGATTTTCTCATCTCGGTCCTAAAAGACTTCCCTCTTATCCTGAAACTGTGACCCCCTAGTTCTGGACTTCCCCAACATCGGGAATAATCTTCCTGTATCTAGCCTGTCCAACTCCTTAAGAATTTTTTAAGTTTCTATAAGATCCCCCCTCAATCTTCTAATTCTAGTCTGTACAAGCCGAGTCTATCCAGTCTTTCTTCATATGAAAGTCCTGCCATCCCAGGAATCAGTCTGGTGAACCTTCTCTGTACTCCCTCTATGGCAAGAATGTCTTTCCTCAGATTAGGAGACCAAAACTGTACGCAATACTCCAGGTGTGGTCTCACCAAGACCCTGTACAACTGCAGTAGAACCTCCCTGCTCTTATACTCAAATCCTTTTGCTATGAATGCTAACATACCATTTGCTTTCTTCACTGCCTGCATATGGGGGGAAAAAGCAGGAACGGGGCATTGATTTTGAATGATCAGCCATGATCATATTGACTGATGGTGCTGGCTCGAATGGCCTGCTCCTGCACCTATGTTTCTATGCGCCATCGATGCTCTCTGAAGATGGTGAACCAAAGGGCTAGGGTGCGGGATCTCTCCACAAATGTTGCCTGACCCGTCGAGTTCCTCCAGCGCTTTGTGTTTTGCTCAAGATTCCAGCATTTTCAGTTCCTTGTGAATGTTATTGTTTTGACGTCTTGCAATTGAACGATCCCTAGAAGACAAGGCTCACTTTTTCTTTGGGTGGTCATGTAAGGGAAGAGTAAACAACTAACGGCAAGTTTGAAAAAATGCACACCTCCTTATTCAGGGACAATTTCTTCCCAGCTGCCATCAGGTAACTGAACCATGCTCCCATCAACTAGAGAGCAGTCCTGACTGATCTATCTCATTGGAGAGCTTTGAACTCTTTTTAATCGGACTTCATCTTCCACTAAATGTTGTACTCTTTATCCTTTATCTGTATTCTTTGCACGGCTTATTGTAATCACGCATTGTCTTATCTTTGACTGGATAGCACGCAACAAAAAGCTTTTCCCCGTACCTAAGCAGACGTGACAATAATAAACTGAACAAAACAATATATTCCAGCAGTCTTTCAAAATTTGCCCTATTGAAGCAGCTGCAACATTGAACATTTAACGTAAGTGCCTGAGGATCGATCGATTTTGATCCCACCGCTTTCATTTCAAGGGCCTCACTACTTGAAATGGGTGAAAGAGAGTCAGGACCTTCTGCATTCTAACCAACTCCTATTTCCATTAAAGACAGTGGAAGTTCCAATGTGGATTGAGAGACAAAGTCAACATTAGCAATCGAGCAACCATCCGACAAGTGGCAAGAGTAATTGGCAAAATGGTAGCAGCATTTCAAGCTACACAATTAGAACCCCTGCACTATCAGAACCTACAAAGGGCAAAAGTACAGGCGTTGAAACGACATGCAGGTCACTTTGACCGAACCATGAAACTACCCATTGAAGCAATATCAGAGTTACAATGGTGGATAGAACACATTTGGCATAGTTCCAGCCCTATCATCATCAATAACCCAACATTAATTATACAAACAGATGCCAGTGCTCAAGGCTGGGGAGCGACTAATACCATATCATATAACCATATAACCATATATCCAGCACAGGTGGTAGATGGACTAACCTAGAATCATCTTTACTACAAACACTGGGCATAAATTACTTGGAAATGTTGGGTGCGTTTTATGGTTTAAAAGCATATTCTACGGATATGCACCATCTGCATGTTCGTTTACAAATTGATAATACCACGGTGGTGGCCTATATTAACCATGTAGGCGGAATAAAATCGATATCATGTGACAATTTGGAGAAAACGTTCCAAACGTTCTACAACAAGCCGCTAGCAGAACCTGTGTTATTTGCAGAAAGAGTTTTAGAATCTGCAAAAATATATAATTTAAGCCCGGGGGAGCATTTTGTCTTTTGTTATTGTTTAATAGATACCATTATTGTTTACAAACAGATTATGGTTGATTACGATAACATACTTCCTCCCTTGAATGTCTTCAGCAGCGAGTGAAGTATGAACTGTTACACGGTTTGAAATCACAGAGCTTTAAAATCTTCTCGTAGTCACTCACGTGACTCCGAAGTAAAATAGTAAGATTAAACGAGAACTTACCAGTTTGAAGTTTGATCTGTATTTTATGAGGAGTTACGATGAGGGATTACGTGCCCTCCGCTCCCACCCTCAATTATAGATCAACTGGTATCTTAGTTCTCATTTTCTTTACTATGTTTATTTCAATTATTGTGTTTCCTGTGATTCCACACCGCTGCTTTGAAGAATGCCACGCATGCGTGCTTGACGGGCTCTTCACGTAATCCCTCATCGTAACTCCTCATAAAATACAGATCAAACTTCAAACTGGTAAGTTCTCATTTAATCTTACTATTAAACACTACAACCTCCAAATAAGCTCTGAACTACATAGACTTGGGGAGATTGTTTCTGTCTTTGCACTATTTATTTATTTTAAAACAAATTTTGGGTGGCACGGCGGCGCAGCGGTAGAGTTGCTGCCTTACAACGCCGGAGAGTCGGGTTAAATCCTGACTACGAGCGCTGTCTGTACGGAGTTTGTACATTCTCCCCGTGGCTGCGTGGGTTTTCTCCAGGTGCTCTGGTTTCCTCCCACGCTCCAGAAAACGTACAGGTTTGTAGGTTAAATGGCTTCGATAAGGATTGTAATTGAGCCCTAGTGTGTGTGAGATATTGCTAGTGCACGGGGATCACTGGTCGTAGTGGACTCGGTGGGCCGAAGAGCCTGTTTCCGCGCTGTATCTCTAAACTAAACTAAACTAAACTAAATATGACAATTAAAAACTCTTGACTGAGCGAAGGTTTTCAGTGAAACGATCGCCGAGCCTGCGCTTGGTCTCGCCGACACATAGGAGTCCACACCTAGAACAGCGGATACAGTGGATGAGGTCGAAGGTGGTGCAAGTGAATCTCTGCCTCACATGAAAGGACTACAGCTGGTTGTGGTAGACAAAAGTGCTGGAGAAACTCAGCGGGTGCAGCAGCATCTACGGAGCAAAGGAAATAGGCAACGTTTCGGCCCGAAACCCTTCTTCACTATGGAGCGAAGGAAATAGGCAACGTTTCGGCCCAAAACCCTTCTTCACTATGGAGCGAAGGAAATAGGCAACGTTTCGGGCCGAAACGTTGCCTATTTCCTTCGCTCCATAGTGAAGAAGGGTTTTGGCCCGAAACGTTGCCTATTTCCTTCGCTCCATAGATGCTGCTGCACCCGCTGAGTTTCCACAGCACTTTTGTCTACCTACGATTTTCCAGCATCTGCAGTTCCTTCTTAAGCAGCAGGTTGTGTTACCTGATACTGTGATTAAAGAAAAGTAAAGGAACAAACTGTACTCCGATTATTACCCACAGCCCAGAGAGACTGGAATAATCAAAGCAAAAAAAAAACCGAGGGTTACAAAACTAATAAGCAAGGGCATTGGATACGAACTACCTGAGCTCCAACTGCAGAATGCAACAAGAATGCGAGTGAAAAGATTTTGGCCATTAAAATATAGTGTGATATCGTGAAGGTCTGAAAGAAAGCCTTCAGTTTTTATCCTCTGAAGTAACAGACAATGACAGCGTGATCACAAAGGCATCAAACAGATTTGAAAGGAAAGGAGTTCTCCTTTGGAAAACCGACAAGGCTTGATCTACTTGTAGATCTACAGTTGATTGCCAAAGCTTGGGACATGGATTCAATAGTCTGATAATCAGAAGTGATGTATATTCTGGCAGCAGGACAATATGAAGTCACCTTCGTGAGCCTGGCTAGCAAACCACGTTATGTCATCTATGAAGACAGCGGTAATCGACTCCATATTGTGAGGACTGCCATCACCCACAGTGGAGAAAGCGGGGCACAGGGCAATCTGGGCAATTCAAGAGTCAAGTCAAGAGTCAAACACTTTAACTCTCCTTCCCATTCCCACACTGACCTTTCTGTCCTGGGCCTCCTCCATTGCCAGTGAGGCCAAACGTAAATTGGAGGAACATCACCTCATATTTTGCTTGGGCAGCTTGCAACCCAGCGGTATGAGTATTGATTCTGCTAACTTCAAGTAACCTTTGCATTCCCTCTCTCTCTGTCCCTCCCCCAACCTAGTCATTGTACTAATTTCACTGTCGTCCTGCTGAGTTTCACTGTTTGTATCCACCCGTTATCACCTTCTCCACAGCCAACAATGGACCATTGTGGGCTCCATCTTTCCTTGATCATCGTTGCTGGCTTTGATTTCTCCTTTGGCATATCTTTCATTAATTTGTTCTTTGTACCTTTTCATATATCTCTCGTTTCCCTTTCCCCTGACTCTCAGTCTGAAGAAGGGTCTCGACCCAAAACGTCACCTATTCCTTTTCACCAGAGATGCTGCCTGACCCGCTGAGTTACTCCAGCATTTCGTGTCTATCTTTGGTGTAAACCAGCCTCTGCAGTTCCTTCCTACACCTGCGTGTCTCCACATGTCCTCCAGGGGACTTTTGCACAAAATAAGTCCCCAATACTACAATTGCTGGTAGGAACCAAAATGTATGTGGGATGAGGCTGATCAAAATCCCACACTATAATAATGGTAATACAATTAGTAGTCAAATAATATTAGACTCGGAGTCCAGCAAACACATTGCTCCTGCAGCCAGGCAAGGTCAACTCTGTTGAAGGAACACCTGCTTGATGTTTCATTGTCAACGTGTTGGTACGAGGGCAACTAATGCTGCCCTATTTTAATTCGGTAAGAGCACATTCATAAGGTTTAGGAGCAGAATTAGGCCATTCGGCCCATCAAGTCAACTCCGCCATTCAATCGTGGCTGATCTATCTTTCCCTCTCGTCCCCATTCTCCTGCCTTCTCTCCATAACCCTTGACACTAATCAAGAATTTGTCAATGTCCACCTTCAAAAATATACATTGACTTAGCCTCTGCAACTCTCTGTGGCAATGAACTCCGCATGATTCACCACCTCTGAATAAGGACGTCCTCCTGAAGTGTCCCATCGATCTCGAGGCATTGCAGTTGAACCAATCCGTCATCAAGGGATATAGAAACATAGAAACATAGTAAATAGGTGCAGGAGTAGGCCATTCGGCCCTTCGAGCCTGCACCGCCATTCGATATGATCATGGCTGATCATCCAACTCAGTATCCCATCCCTGCTTTCTCTCCATACCCCCTGATCCCTTTAGCCACAAGGGCCACAACTAACTCCCTCTTAAATATAGTCAGTGAACTGGCCTCAACTACGTTCTGTGGCAGAGAATTCGACAGATTCACCACTCTCTGTGTAAAAAATGATTTTCTCATCTCGGTCCTAAAAGACTTCCCTCTTATCCTGAAACTGTGACCCCCTAGTTCTGGACTTCCCCAACATCGGGAATAATCTTCCTGTATCTAGCCTGTCCAACTCCTTAAGAATTTTTTAAGTTTCTATAAGATCCCCCCTCAATCTTCTAATTCTAGTCTGTACAAGCCGAGTCTATCCAGTCTTTCTTCATATGAAAGTCCTGCCATCCCAGGAATCAGTCTGGTGAACCTTCTCTGTACTCCCTCTATGGCAAGAATGTCTTTCCTCAGATTAGGAGACCAAAACTGTACGCAATACTCCAGGTGTGGTCTCACCAAGACCCTGTACAACTGCAGTAGAACCTCCCTGCTCTTATACTCAAATCCTTTTGCTATGAATGCTAACATACCATTTGCTTTCTTCACTGCCTGCATATGGGGGGAAAAAGCAGGAACGGGGCATTGATTTTGAATGATCAGCCATGATCATATTGACTGATGGTGCTGGCTCGAATGGCCTGCTCCTGCACCTATGTTTCTATGCGCCATCGATGCTCTCTGAAGATGGTGAACCAAAGGGCTAGGGTGCGGGATCTCTCCACAAATGTTGCCTGACCCGTCGAGTTCCTCCAGCGCTTTGTGTTTTGCTCAAGATTCCAGCATTTTCAGTTCCTTGTGAATGTTATTGTTTTGACGTCTTGCAATTGAACGATCCCTAGAAGACAAGGCTCACTTTTTCTTTGGGTGGTCATGTAAGGGAAGAGTAAACAACTAACGGCAAGTTTGAAAAAATGCACACCTCCTTATTCAGGGACAATTTCTTCCCAGCTGCCATCAGGTAACTGAACCATGCTCCCATCAACTAGAGAGCAGTCCTGACTGATCTATCTCATTGGAGAGCTTTGAACTCTTTTTAATCGGACTTCATCTTCCACTAAATGTTGTACTCTTTATCCTTTATCTGTATTCTTTGCACGGCTTATTGTAATCACGCATTGTCTTATCTTTGACTGGATAGCACGCAACAAAAAGCTTTTCCCCGTACCTAAGCAGACGTGACAATAATAAACTGAACAAAACAATATATTCCAGCAGTCTTTCAAAATTTGCCCTATTGAAGCAGCTGCAACATTGAACATTTAACGTAAGTGCCTGAGGATCGATCGATTTTGATCCCACCGCTTTCATTTCAAGGGCCTCACTACTTGAAATGGGTGAAAGAGAGTCAGGACCTTCTGCATTCTAACCAACTCCTATTTCCATTAAAGACAGTGGAAGTTCCAATGTGGATTGAGAGACAAAGTCAACATTTCAGATTATTGACCATCCATCGGAATTTTTGATAGTTTTGCATTTCCATTGTAAGCAATATGTGAAGGTTCTTTTGAGGCCTTTGTTATACCCTTGAATGTTCTACCTGTTTATCCTGTATCTGTATACTCTGGACCGCTTGATTGTAATCATGTGTAGGCTATTCTTTGACTGGATAGCAAGCAACAAAAAGCTTTTCGCAGTACCTCGGTACATGTGGCAATAATATACCAAACTAAAAGAAGGGATACGTATCACGGCCTACAGTTGGAAGTTGTGTCGCCCAGGGCAATTTTGGGCACCATATCTGAGGAAGGATGCGCTGGCTCTGGAGAGGGTCCAGAGGAGGTTTACAAGAGTAATCCCAGGAATGAGTGGGTTAACTTAGGATGAGCGTTTGACAGCACTGGGCCTGAACTCGCTGGTGTTTAGAAGGATGTGGGGGGACCTCATTGAAATGTACCGAATAGTGAAAGGCCTGGATAGAGTGGATGTGGAGAGGATGTTTCCACTAGTGGGAATGTCTACGACTAGAGGTCACAGCCTCAGAATTCAAGGAAGTTCCTTTAGGAAGGAAATTTAAATTGCCCCTGGTATGTAGGGGATGGATTTGAAAGTGGGATTACATGGAGTTAGTCTCCCAGATTCTGCCACCCACCTACACTGAAGGCTATTTAGTGGCCAATTAACCAACCAAGCTCCATATCGTTGGGATGTGGGAGGAAACCAGAGCACCCAATAGATACCCACACAGTTATAGAGGGAACACAAACTCCAAACAGGCAGCATTTGAGATCAGGTGTTTACCTCAGACTATTTGTTAGTTTTAGAGCATGGTAACAGGCCCTTCAGCCCATCGTGTCTGCACCAACCATCAATCACCCGCCCACACTAGTTCCATCTTATCCCTGCACACTTTGAGCTATTTAACAGAGGCCAGTTAACTTTAATAAGAACTGTCACGTCTTTGGGATGTGCGAGGAAACTGGAGCACCCGGAGGAAACCCACACGGTCACAGGGAGAACGTGCAAACTCCACACAGCCAGCACCCGGGGTCAGATTGTGTCGCCACTTTTTGCAGGAAGTTTGGCTTCCATTGCTGCTTCTGTCAGGAGTACGTACTAAAAGAGGGATGGTGGAAGGGAGGGGGTCGTAGGAGAAATGGGTGGGCAATGTGGTGGGGAGGGGAGGAAAGCGGGAAAGAGAGAGGCGGTTGCTGCTGTACTTCACTCAGAGCTGGATCAACGGCCCTCGAATTGAAGGTGAAGCCAATGGTCCCCGACGTCTCGTCAATCTTTGTTCATGTGCCGATCCTGAAAAAGACTTCACAGTTAATATAGTGCCTTTCAAAACAAAGTATTCACATATCACATATTCTTAACTCATTCAAAGGTATTGCGCGTTTAAAAATAGCTACGCCTTCTATCTGAGTGACAAAGTGAAGTGCAGGGCTGTAGTGAGCTGGGCAGAATGTTACCAGGACCAGACTGAGTTAAAGAGAAACTGAAGCGTTGCCAGAGAGGTTTTCTGATTCCCTCCGGTTACCTTGGTGGGAAAGGAGATGGAAACCTCGAACCCTCAGTCATCCCTCCTCCTCCTCCTCCCTGCTCCCGTCCGGCAGAAGGTACATAAGCGGTAGAGCTTCTGCCTTGCAGCAGCAGAGACCTGGGTTCGATCCCGACTACGGGTGCTGACTGTATGGAGTTTGTACGTTCTCCCTGTGATCACACTCCAAAGACATATTGTACAGGTTTGTAGGTTAATTGGGTTCGGTAAAATTCTAAATTGTCCTTAGGGTGTAGGATAGTGCTAGTCGTACGGGATGATTGCTGGTCAGCATGGACTCGGTGGGCCGAAGGGCCTGTTTCTGCTCTGAATCTCATGTCTAAAGCTTGAAAGCATGCACCACCAGAATTCTTCTTCTTCTTGCGTATGGCGTGCACAGCCTAAAGTTGTAGGACAACTTGTTCTATTTAATCTTACTTGATTGAGCACGCCAGGTTGATTGCATTCGTCGAAACAGGGTGGACCACATGAAGGTTGCAATCTCCCACCCCACCACCAGACTTAAGAACTGCTTCTACCCCTCTATTATCAGGCTTCTGAATGGTCCTTCCATAGGCTGGGGATGCTGTCCGATTCACCTCTACCCCATTGTGGACATTGGACTTTGTCTATGGAACGATGCGCCACATTGCTGAGAATTATATTCAGCATTTTGTATCTTACCTTTGCTCGATCTACTACGTATGATTGCATTTATGTACAGTCTTTATGAACAGTATTATCAGATTGGAGAAATTGAGAGTTTTGGGGAGAAGGATGGAGAATGGGGTTGAGAAAAAAAAATAGATCAGGTATGATTGAATGGCGGTGTAAACTTGATGGGCCGAATGGCCTAATTCTGTTCGTAGAACTTATGGACATGAACATACAAAGCAATGCTTTTCACTGTACCTCGGCACACGTGACAATAATAAACCTAAACCACATGTTTAGGTTGCAGTAGTCTATGTGTAGCCTACCAGAGATGATAGTTCGCTACAGAACATCATTAATTTTTTCTGTAGAGTTAAAACACCTTCAGCTTGCACTGTACAAAACTGAAGAAGAAAGATGTTTTTTTTAAAATGGGAGCAATTTTCCATTTGCAGACAATAAATAGGATTGATTTTGTTTGCAGGAGTTAATTAAATGTCCATTCTGCACAGAAAGTCGCCGATCAAAGGATGTGTAGGAAGGAACGGCAGATGCTGGTTTATAGCAAAGATAAGACACAAAGTGCTGGAGTAACTCAGTGGGTCAGGCAGCATCTCTGGAGAAAAAGGAATTGTTAATGTTTTGGGTCGAGATCTTCTTGAGACGAGAGGTCTGAAACTAGACTATGGAAAGGTACAGAACAAATCAAAGCTAGCACCGATGGCCAAGGAGCCCGCAATCCTGCTTGAGTTCTGAAGAAGGGTTCCGACCTGAAACCTTACCTGTCCTTTTTGGTGATTTGTTCTTTAATTTGTTTAGTAATCTTTTCCGATAACGCTTTTTTCAGTAGACTTTAGGCTTTAGAGATACAGCGAGGAAACAGGCCCAGCGGCCCACTGAGTCCGTGCCGACCAGCAATCATCCAGTGCACTAATATGGGCCTGTCCCACTTAGGGGATTTTTCAGCGGACTGCCGGCGATTGTCAAGTTGCCGGCAGTCGCCTGAAAAACCGGCAGCTGGAACGGTGACTGTCAGAGTGGAACACACACACAAACGCATCGCTTCCTTCACCAGCTCGTTATGCAAGCAGGGGACAGGGCAAGCGGGGGGGAGTGCTGTCTAAAAAATTCACACGGTGCAAAGCCAAGGTGATACAGACACACACCGCGATGAACAGGAAGGTTGGCGCTGTAAAAAGACGGCTACTCACAGTGTACGGTAAGTCCTTTAAAAGAGGGGGGAGGGGGTGGGGGAGAAGGGGGGAGAAGGAGTGGAGACAATTTTTAAGAAGCCAGAGATACACGGCTGTGAAGCTCGGCGGACATTTAACATTACCGGTCGGTTATCCTTGGTTCTGAAAACTACTGCTTACCTTTTTTCCCCCCATGAGCCAGTGAAATTCACTGGTCAGCACCGGCTACGACCTACGAAAACGTCCGAGAACCTTCAACCTCCTGGCAACCCATTAGGACCTCCTGGCGGCCCACCTACGGCTCGAGAATTCTCGCTACTCTCCATGGCGGCTTCATTCTAGTCGCCGCTAATTTTTCAACATGTTGAAAAATTCATGGCGACCATAATGAGGCCGCGACTAGTTACCAGAATCACGACCATGAAGGCGACTGCCCGGCAACTACCCGCGAACATGAGGCGACCATGTGGCGGCTGCATAGTCTCCTGCAGTCGCCTAAAAAGTCGCCTAAGTGGGACAGGCCCATAACGCTATCCTGCACACTAGAGACAATTCACAGTTTTACCAAAGCGAATTAACCTACAAGTCTTTGGAGTGTGGGAGGAAACCAAAGCACCCAGAGAAAACCCACACGGTCATGGGAGGAAGGTACAAACTCTGTATGGACAGCACCCATAGTCAGGATTGAACCCGGGTCTCTGGCGCAACTCTAAGGCTATGCAGCCGTGTCCCCACAATATCTACATATAACTGATTTATTGGAAGCTAATTTTTATTATTAGAAACATAGAAACATAGAAACATAGAAAACAGGTGCAGGAGGAGGCCATTCATTGCGATCATGGCTGATCGTCTCCAATCAATAACCCGTGCCTGCCTTCTCCCCATATCCCTTGATTCCACTAGCCCCTAGAGCTCTATCTAACTCTCTCTTAAATCCATCCAGTGATTTGGCCTCCACTGCCCTCTGTGGCAGGAAATTCCACAAATTCACAACTCTCTGGGTGAAAAAGTTTTTTCTCATCTTAGTCTTAAATGACCTCCCCTTTATTCTAAGACTATGGCCCCTGGTTCTGGACTCGCCTAACATTGGAAACATTTTTCCTGCATCTAGCTTGTCCAGTCCTTTTATAATTTTATATGTTTCTATAAGATATCCCCTCATCCTTCTAAACTCCAGTGAATACAAGCCTAGTCTTTTCAATCTAGGTATGTAGCGTTGGACACTTCGATTTGTGGACATCCTATTTACTAATGGACAAAGGAATCATGAGATGCTTAATCCACAAGTGAGTCTGGAATGTGTTTGTAGGATTAAATCTGCACAATTAAAATGTGAAGTGTTCAGTCTTGTTAACAAAATGTTATTATTAGTCGATAATCCTTGTGTCCACATGCATGCCTTAACAGCACATTGTGTCCCATCTCACTTCCCAAAACTGCCAGAAAATACTATACCTACAGATTGTGAGGACCAAATTAAAGCACTATGTTGGTGCTTTTGAAAACAATGAGCATATATTTATCGGCTTCAAAACGGAGTCTATCCTTCTCATCATGTTGTCAAAAGAACAACTTTTCTCAAAGCAAAATGACAATTGTTTTTTTTTTTGTCAAAGTGCTTTTTATAGAATCACACTCTATATCGCACGTGGAGTTCTGTATCACCACGGCATCTGGACGTGCGATTTACCTGTGAGAATTAAACTAAGATTGTGGGGAAGTTTGTTGTGTTCGTCCCTAGATTAAACACCAAATATCAGGAGAGAGATTAGGCCCATCGAGTCTACTCTGCTCCTTGAGTTGTAGGACCCTTTTGTGAGGTAGAGGGCCCTTCAGCCCATCAACTCTGTACTGACGATCAGGCATCCATTCCTGAAGACTGAATGGTGATAATCCTGGCAGACTGTACGTTCTCCCTGTGGATTTATCTCCGGTTGCTCAGTTTTCTCCCACGTTCCAAAGACGTGCAGGTTTGTAGGTTAATTGGCTTCTGTAAATTGTCCCTCGTGTGTAGGATGGAATTAGTGTAGGGGGTGAGAGCTAGTCGGCTTGAACTCGGTGAGACAAAGGGCCTGTTTCCACGCTGGGTCTCTAAATTAAACTAAACTAATTACCAGGGGCCTGGTTATGGAGAGCCATAGAATAACACGGTGTGGAAACAGGCCCTTCGGCCCAATTTGCCCACACCGATCAATGTGCCCCATCTACACTCGTCCCACTTGACTGCATCTGGCCCATACACCTCTAAACCCGTCCTATCCATGTACCTGTCCAAATGTTTCTTAAATATTGTCAAAGTACCTACCTCTACTACATCCTCAGGAAGTTTTAAAAGAAAATTGATGCCCCTGAGGCTCCTATTAAATTATTTCTCCCTTCACCTTAAATCTATGTTCTCTGGTTCTTGCTCCCCCTACTCTGGGTACAACACTTGGTGGTCCAAAGGGCTTATTTCTGCGCTGTATCTCTAAAGTCTAAACATAAAGTTTGATGCTATGCAATTTCTAATCCTTCAGAATTATTCAGAACAGAATCTACATAACTACATTTTGGAGACATGGGCGGCACGATTGCACGGCAGTAGAGTTGCTGCCTTAAGGGCCTGTACCACTTGGCCGTCATTTGCGCGCCATTTACGCAAACTCCAAAAATTTGGTCGTCGCGCATGGAGAGGCGTGGAGGAGTATGGAGTTGCGAGCGGTATCGCGCGGCGCTCCAGGATTTTGTGCTGCACCAAATCTTCGCGCGCCACCGGCGTGGCGTATCGCTTACACACGCGGACGTACTGCAGTCGCACGCTGACGTCCTGACCTCGTACGTGTAGTGCGTGGTGACGCATGATTACGTCACCGTGCGTTACCATGCGCCACCGCCCATACGCAGTCGGCCACAATGAGAAAATAATTACGCCGTAAGCACCAATGTTTTCAGAGTAATGCCTTCAGAGTAACGTCTCAATAAGTATTTTTGAAACATCCTTAGTTAAGGATGTTTCAAAAGTTAACATCCAGGTAACGATTGCAGATTTTATATCCTAAAAGAACACTAGTAACCAAATTAAAAAAAAATAAATAACCAACAACAATTTTACTAACACCATTTAAAAAAAAATTTGCAAACTAATTCTTAAATTGGGTTCAAACCCTCAAACTGCTATAATGGAATACAATATTGTGTTTGTTGGGAGTAATTCAGAAAGTTTAAAAGTAAATGAATTTTTCCAGCAAACAATAATTTTATCAATGTTTCACTTAACAAATTATGTCAATACGCTGACTAATTCTACTTGCAGAGCAGATAAAATATTTGAAGGCGCATGATGACGGTTGATGACGCGCGCGACCGTCGCGCGTCAGTCACTACCGGCCTGTCAAGTAAATGACGGCCAAGTGGGACAGGTCCATTACAGCGCAAGAGACCGTAGTTCAATCCTGACTATGGGTGCTGTCTGTTCGGAGCTTATACATTCTCCCACGCTCCAAAGACGTGCAGGTTTGTAGGTTCATTGGCTTCTGCAAATTGTCCCTAGTGTGTAGGATAGTGCCGGTTTATGGGTGATCGCCGGTCTGCATGGACCCGGTGGGCCGAAGGGCCTGTGTCCACGCCATATCTCAAAACGAAATTAAATATACATTCTTGGCCGACGAGCATTTACAACAGGGATTTTAATCCCTAAAATATTTGACGAGGGAACCTTGCTGGAAGAGTGCAGGCATGTTGACAGTGCATGAGGTTATTAATGTGCAAGTCAACCGGTGAATGCAAGGTCTAGGAGACCAAGGGAGTCACGCCACAAATCTCTCGGGCTTGCCACTCCATTTACTCGACACCACCATTTGCTTCCCACAAACTGCATCTCAGCCGTGCTGCTATTTTAAAGAACCTTTTGGGATTTCCCCATTAATCGCCCATCAAACCTGTGGCCTAGCAACAAGGATAGTTAACTGTGTAGGTGAAGGTATCATCACATCTAATATGGTTATGTGGAAGAAGTATTTTAATGGATCATTTTAACAGATACCTCACAGAGACCCAGGCTCGATCCTGACTGCGGGGGCTGTCTGCTTGGAGTTTGTACATTCTTCCTGTGACCTGCGTGAGTTTTCTCCGGGAAGCTCCGGTTTCCTCCCACACTCCAAAGACGTACAGGTTTGTAGGCTAATTGTCTTGGTATAATTGTAAAATTGTCCTTAGTGTGTGTACGATAGCTACACACTAGTATGCGGGGGTCGCTGGTCGGCGCGGACACGGTGGGCCGAAGGGCCTCTGTATCTCTACACTAAACTAAACTTGATTGGTAAGGATATTGAGGGTTATGGAGAGAAGACGGGAGAGGGGAAGATAGATCAGCCATGATTGAATGGCGGAGTAGACTTATTGGGCCAAATGGCCTAATTCAGGTCCTCTGACTTGTGAACTTAGGAAGGTTTTCCAATGCCAAATTAACCAAGCATAAATTGTCATTCTCTAAAGGAAATTCTGAATTAATAAATTCCCTTTCCATCCATTTTATAATCAAGTCGGGGGGAGTTCCCCCCGCCACGGGTACCATGCAATCCCGTGCTACCTGCTCCATGGTCGGATAGTCGGCGACTAAACCGTCTCCCCCACCTGGTTTGCCAGGTGAGGAGGGGGCTGTGGAACCCCAGCAGGACCTGTAAAAGGGCGGATGAGCTCCTAGCGAGTCAACGGCCATCCACACTTCAGTAGAAGTTGCGATCACTGTCGTACATAGCATTGTAAGGCACCGTGCCCGTTGATGTTTTCAACGATGAAGATGACGATGATGATGATGAGCAAATATTTATGCACAGGTTGAGATGGAGGGCCAGGTGTTAGTTGTTGTAAAGAACCCTTTATTTGCATTTGCAATTGGAACTGGCACTTTATAACGACTGAAACAATGGTCTGGGGCTGTTGCCAAGCACCTGGTCTGGGCAATGTTAAACATATACTCTACACATGCTACATCAACATAAACTGTGCAACAGGAGAAAGAATGGAAGCCAAATGAGGCAATAGCAATGTTCCATCTGCTCTTTCTTCACTGCATGGTAAACCCAGGGCAGAGCCTCAGGTTAGCAATGTCCTACAGATCGGCTACCATTAGTCATGCATGTTGGCAGTAGGATTAAAGGCGCAGGCTATTTTCTAAAGGGGGAGAGGATTTGGAAATCGGAGGAGGAAAGGGACTTGGGAGTGCTGGTGCTGGATTTCCAAAAGTTTAATTTGCAATCAAAGATAGACACAAAATGCTGGAGTAACTCAGCGGGACAGGCAGCACCTCTGGAGAGAAGGAATGGGTGATGTTGTGGGTCGAGACCCTTCTTCAGTTGGTTTGGTAGTAAGGAAGGCAAACTCAATGTTTTCCCACCGTGTGACTGACTCCATGGGTGTTTTGATGGTTGGTGCAAGCTGGTCCGGTGGAAGGACCCGTTTCTGTACTCAATAACTCTGTCATCTACCTGCAATCTCCCTTTCCTCCCACACGATCTTATTCAAAATCAACCTCTGATTGAAAGAATCTGCATGAAAACAGCCTCCCGCAGTGTGGAGTCATGCACTTTGGTCGTAGGGATAAAGGCCTAGATGATTTTCTACAAGGGAAGAACATTCGGAAATCTAAGGTGCAAAGAGACTTGTGGGGGCTGGTGCATGGTCCCAAAAGGTTAATTTGCAAGTTCTCAAGTAAGGAAGGCAAATGCAATGTTAGCATTTATTTTGAGAGGACCAGAATATGAAAACTGGGATGTAATGTTGAGGCTTTGTAAGGCACTGGTCAGACCGCATTTGGAGTATTGTGAGCAGTTTTGGCCCCCGTATCTGAGGAAGGATGTGCTGGCATTGGAGAGGGTCCAGAGGAGCTTTACGAGAATGATCCTGGGGATGATTGGGTTAATAACATATGATGAGCGTTTGACGGCACTGGGCCTGCACTCGCTGGGGCTTAGGAGGATGAGAGGGAACTTACCGAATAGTGAAAGGCCTGGATGGTGTGGATGTGGAAAGTATGTTTCCACTAGTGGGAGAGTCCAGGACCAGAGGCCATGGCATCAGATTTAAAGGACGTTCCATTAGGAAGGAGATGATAAGGAATTTTTTGAGTCAGAGGGCGGTGAATCTATGGAATTAAATGCCACAGATGGCTGTGGAGGGCAAGTCAATGGATATTTCTAAGGTGGAGATTGACGGAGTCTTGATTAATAAGGGTGTCATGGATGGAACCCGGGTCTCTGGCGCTGTAAGGCAGCAACTCTACCGCTGCGCGTATGTGCCTTCCTGACTTCAAAACGAACACAAATGAGTGAACCTGACAGGCTAGTCTAGTCCCAATAGCACAACGCAGTGGTGCCTCTACGAGCGCTATCACCTCATGGTTCCTACGACCTGGGTTCGATACTGACCATGAGTGCTGTCTGTGTAGAGTTTGCATGTTCTCTCAGTGACTGCGGAGGTTTCCTCCCACATCCCCATGAGATGCTCAGATTATTTTATTGTCATATACATAGGGTGCAAGAAAGTTTAGTTTGACTTATGAGTTAGTTCATTGTCATCTGTACCAGGGTACAGTGAAAAGCTTTTGCTGCATGCTAACCAGTCAGCGGAAAGACAATACATGATTACAGTCGAGCCATCTGCAGATTACAGATACATGATAATGGGAATAACATGAATAATGTTTAGTGCAAGATAAAGCCAATAAAGTCCGATCAAAGATAGTTCGAGGGTCTCCAATGAGGAAGATAGTAGTTCAGGACCACTCTCTAGTTGGTAGAATGTTTCAGTTGCCTAATAACAGCTGGGAAGAAACTGTCCCTCAATCTGGAGGTGTGTGTTTTCACACTTCTGTACCTCTAGCCTGATGGAAGAGGAGGGGAAGGGTGCGACTTGCCCTTGATTATTTGTTTTCGTTTAGAGATGCCGACCAGCGCTCACCCGAATACTAGTTCTATCGTACATAATTCATCCTGTATTTCCTTGTGCATCTGCACATGTGCCAATAAAACCCCATTGATGTCAACACGCCAAATTTACAGATAAATTAATGACGCCATTGCTGTTGTGTCGACTCTACCCTGTCCCTTATTTACAGTGCCCTCCATAATGATTGGGACAAAGACCCATCATTTATTTATTTGCCTCTGTACAATGCAATTTGAGATTTGTAATAGAAAAATAATCACATGTGGTGAATGTGCACATTGTCAGATTTTATTAAAGGTCATTTTTACACATTTTGGTTTCACCATGTAGAAATTACAGCAGTGTTTATACATAGTCCCCCCATTTCGCTGTAATGTGACTTATCCAAATGCCACAGGTCTTCACATAACATTCATTGCCGCACGAGATCATTCGGAAGCTAGCTCAATCGTACCCTGTCCAAGGTTAACTTTCTGTCTATATTTATGAATTCAAATAACAACGCAATTTTAGCGATAACACCATTTTGTTTTGAAAGCTGGAAGGCCTATGCAACTATTTATCAGTGCAATGCATATAGATTTGTGATAATGAATTATCTTGCATACAAACATTTGAAAAAATATATAATCTTGATGGTGTCTTTTCTGTCATTCAAATTACTTGTTTACAGCCAAACCTTTTGGTCAGTGTGGGAAGTGGTGCACAGAAAGATCCCACCAGTCAGAGTGAAGGAGCACCGTGCTTTGAGGTGTTTTGTTAAGAGTTGCTCTGTTAATTATAATTTAGCTGCTGGTGTCTCCCCTCCTTGAAAATGAAGAAGAGTATGCAAAGTGACCTGTTCCAAAATGTTCTTCCTAAACTGCTGTGATGTTGAGCTTGAGTTTAGTTTATTGTCACGTGTGCCAAGGTAAAGTGAAAAGCTTTGGCTGCATGCTAACCATTCAGCGGAAAGACAATAGATGATCTGTAGACGTTAATTCAGAGATACAGCGTGGAAATAGGCCTTTTGGCCCAGCAAGTCCGTGCCGACCAGCACTAACCCACACACTATGGACAATTACAATTTTACCAAAGCCAATTCACCTGCAAACCCGCATGTCTTTGGGAGTGTGTGAGGAAACCAGAGCACCCGGAGAAAACACTCATGGTCACGTGGAGAACGTACAAACTCTGTACAGATCATAGTTAGGATCGAACCCCGGGTCTCTGACGCTATAAGGCAGCAACTCTACCGCTGCGACACTGTGCTGCCCCTCTTGTCCTGGAAGTGTTGTTGTTTATCCTCAAAGATTGTGGTCTACGGATCAGAAACTCACGGAACAAGTATCAGAGGGGAAGCTGACTGAGGTCCAGGCGTATGGAGATGGGTTTGGGTGGGATTATGGTGTTGAAGGCAGAACAATAGTCAATAAGATGGAGTCTAACGTAGGAGTCCTTGGTGTCTCGGTGTTCCAGAGATGAATTTAAGGCCAGGGAGATGGCGTCTACTGTCGACCTATTGCGACAGTCGGCAAACTGCAGTGGATCGAGGTGGTCTGAGAGGTTGAATTTTATTTAGTTACGAGATACAGCGCGGAAACAGGACCTTCGGCCCACCGAGCCCGCACCGACCAAAGATCCCCGCACATTAATCTTATTGAAACATATAAGATTGTTAAGGGTGTGGACACGCTAGAGGCAGAGTCCAGAACCAGGGGCCACAATTTAAGAATAAGGGGTTGGCCATTTAGAACGGAGACGAGGAAACACTTTTTCTCACAGAGAGTTGTGAGTTTGTGGAATTCTCTGCCTCAGAGGGCGGTGGAAGCCGGTTCTCTGGATACTTTCAAGAGAGAGGTTCAGGATATGCTAAGGGCACGCAACAATGCCTTTAAATCCAGGGACACTTCTGCTTACAGTGCGGCCAGGTCGAACCTGAACAAAGGCATAAAAAAGGCCAAAGACTTCCACAGGCAAAGGGTAGAAGACCACTTCAACACCGCGGACACCAGAAGCATGTGGCAGGGAGTCAGGGACATCACCGACTACAAGAGCAGCCCCGCCTGCCCCCACGGTGATATCACACTGGCCAACGAACTAAACACCTTCTTTGCCCGGTTCGAAACTGGCAACACCACCAGGAGTGGAATAACCCCGGCCATGGCGGAGGGACAGGCCTTAACACTGAGCACCCAGGAGGTACAGTGCGCTCCAGGGAAGGATACAGTGGAGTCCAGGGAAGGGTACTAAAGGACTGTGCTGTACAGCTGGCGGAGGTATTCACGAGAATCTTCAATCTGTCTCTATCCCTGGCAATGGTCCCCAAGTGCCTGAAAACAGCCACCATAGTGCCGGTGCCGAAAAAGTCCAAAGTCACCAACCTGAACGACTACCGCCCGGTTGCCCTAACTCCAATCCCAATGAAGTGCTTCGAAAGGCTGGTCCTCTCCCATATCAAATCCAGCATCCCTGCCTCACTGGACTCCCATCAATTTGCATACAGGGCAAATAGATCAACAGAGGATGCCATCTCTCTGGCTCTTCACACTGTCCTGACTCACCTGGACAGACAAGGCACGTATGTGAGGATGCTCTTCATTGACTATAGCTCTGCATTCAATACAGTCATCTCCACCAAGCTCACCACCAAACTCCACCAGCTAGGCCTCAGCTCGCCGATATGCGATTGGATCCTGAACTTTCTGACGGAGCGACCGCAGGCAGTGAGACTGAGCCCCCACCTGTCCTCCACTATCACCCTGAGCAGCGGCACACCACAGGGCTGTGTACTAAGCCACATGCTCTACTCCCTCTTCACTCACGACTGTGTCCCTGCATTCGACACCAACACCATGGCGGACTGGTGCGCTCATAACAACTTGTCACTAAACACCTCCAAGACCAAGGAGCTGATTAGTGACTTCAGGAGGTCCCATAATGGAGAATACGCCCCAATCTCCATTTACGGGGAAAGTGTGGAGAGAGTGTCCAGCTTTAAGTTTCTGGGCACTCACATTTCAGAGGACCTCACATGGTCCACCAACACCGCTGTGCTGGTCAAGAAGGCACAGCAACGACTGTTCTTCCTGAGGACATTAAAAAAGACTGGTCTGCCCCAACAGCTGCTGACAACGTTCTACCGCTGCACCACAGAGAGCATATTAACGTATGGCATCTCTGTGTGGTATCTCAGCTGCACGGAGGCGGAGAGGAGAGCTCTTCAGCGCATCGTCCACAGAGCGCAGAGGATCATTGGGACAGAGCTACCAGCTTTGGAGGGCATCTACCACACACGGTGCCTCAGGAAGGCCATCAGCATCCATAAAGACTCATCACACCCTTGTAACGGACTGCTTGAACTACTTCCCTCCGGCAGACGTTACAAGGCCTTCTACGCCCGAACCTCCAGACTCAGAAACAGCTTTATTCCAGGAGCTATAGCGGCTCTGAACCGGCCCTGCTGAGTGCCCCCCCACCCACCCCCCCTGGACAGTCTCCCTCGGATGGTCACGTCACTCAACTTGCTTGCTTATTTATTTATTTTACTTTTCTTGTACATCGGTGGAGCTGCATACTAAATCTCGTTGCACTGACGTGCAATGACAATAAAAGATATTATTATTATTTTTGTTATTATTATTCTATAATTAAAAGTCTAATCTTGACCACTTCCTGTTTGCGATTGTATTGATTTTAGAAAAAATGCTACCACGTACAGCTGTGATTTTTGGCCCCTACTCAGAGTCCCCTCCGCTCATCAGGTGCCGATGATTTTCCCATCGATGAAAAATAAAAGAGTTATTAGTGTTTTAAAAATGTTTGAGATTCTCTCTCCTGTCAATCATGCCATGAAGGCCACGCCCCTTCTGGTAGGAGGTGGAGGGACTATAAAACCTAGAAGTGTGGCGTGGCTCAGTCTCTACAAGATGGAGGAGGGAGAGGTCACGACTCACTGTCTTTAGTGGCCTTGCACCCTGCTTGAAATGGTATGAAACTGCATTTGAATTTGGTGGCCTTGCACCCGGCTAGAAGTGTAAGAAACTGCACTTGAATTTGGTGACCTTGCACCCTGCTTGAAATGGAATTTCAAGGTATAGCCGTGAGTCAACTGTCAGCCCACCAGTCGTGAGTGAGTGAGCTGCCAGCACAGCTTGAGTGACTGAGTCGCCAGCCCAAGAATCCATTCGGCACACAATGTCCATACTAACCCTCTGAAACCATATCCCTTCAGCCTACAACACCCATACTAGCGCTCCAGAAAGCCCCCCTCCCCCACTGGCTACCAATATTGGAATTGATGGAGAGGTGGAATATGCGTTGGGGGACCAGCCCTCCCGTGTGATGCTGGGACCAACGGGTCCACTTAGTCTAGTTGCTTCATAAATGTTGCGATAGTCCCCGCCTCAACTACCTCCTCCAGTAGCTCATTCCATACACCTACTACCCTCAGATTCTGGTAAAATCTTTCCCCCTTCACCTTAAACCCTCTGGTTCTCGATCCCCACTCTGGGTAAGAGATTGTACGTCCACTCGAATTATTCCACTCATGATTTTATACATCTCTCTCAGATCATCCCCCATCTTCCTGCGCTCCAGGGTGACCCAGCCTGCTCAACCTTTCCCTATAGCTCAGATCCTCGAGTCCTGGCAGCATCATCGTAAATCTTCTCTGCACCTTTTCCAACTTAACAACATCTTTCCTGCAACATGGTGCCGTGAACTGAACACAATGCTTTAAACACGTCTCATGTAACTGCAACATAACCTCCCAACTTCTATAGTTGATATTTTATACTCTTCAGTATGGACCAGCATTTGCAGTCCCTTTCTACACCTATCCATTCAAAAGGAGTTGTGTATGTTTGTGAGTCCGTTATTGCTGTTAAAATATATCGACTAAGTTGTTATGTTGAGGTAGCGCATTATATATAAAACAATCTTTACACATGATTGGTATAATCAAGGGTTGTTCTGTGAAAATGCTTCCATTTACAAAGTTGTGAATTTCATGTTACAATTGTACAGAATAAAGTGAACTGGCTACATTATAAAATACTATTTATTTATTTTGCAATTATTTACTTTGCAATCTGCTTTTTCACGTGTGAAAATAATCAACACTTAAAATAGTAATGTAATGGTAAGTTTTATATTTCATATTTTATATGTCATATTTCATAGGGTGGTGAATCTGTGGAATTCTTTGCCTTCTGACCGTATAATTTATAATTTAAATTTATAATTTTGTATTTTATATTTTTATATTTTATATTTTATATATTTTTTTTAAATTCTATATTTTATAATTTAAAAAAATATATATATTTATATTTACATGTATATTTACATGTATATAATATTTTATATTATATTTTATAGCAATAAAATGGTAATGGTGACAACATTTTGCCGTTTAAAAAAAAAAGGTGATTATACATAATTTTTTTTCAATGCAACATGTTGAAAAATGCCCGCGAGTAAAAAAGGTCGCCATGGAAAGAATCAATACTTTTTTTTTTACTCGTAGGTTTAGTCGTAGTAGGTCGTAGTCGGTCGGCATGTTAGTCGTAGGTAATGCGAGGGTAGTCGAAGGTAATCGAAGATAGTTGAAGGTAGTCGTAGATAGTCTTCGTCATAGTCGAAGGGAGGTCGAAGGAGATCGAAGGAGGTCGTCTTCACTCTCCACTATTCGGTGTCCAATTTTCCTGAAGTTAGTCGTAGCTAGTCGAAGTTAGCCTTCAACATAGTCGAAGGAGGTCGAAGGAGGTCTTCTACATAGTCGAAGGAGGTCTTCAACATGACATTTTTTCAAACTCTCCTAAACTCTTCTAAACTCGGCCAATTAGGTCGCCCAAGTGGGACAGCCCCTTTTGTGAGTATTAGGTGCAGTTCTGTTCGCCCATATCCACCTGTCACTTGTTGAACTTTGTCCCGTCCTCCATCTCTTTTCCAGCTATCTACCACCCCCCCGCCACCCCCGCTACAATCAGCCTGATGAAGGCTTCCAATCCAAAATGTCACCAATTCATTCCCCTCAAAGATGGTGCCTGACCTATTGAGTTACTCCTGAACCTTGTTCTTTTCCTTAAGATTCTAGTATCTGCAGTTTCTGGTGTCTCCTTCCCTGAATTAATTAGGGGGAAACTAATGTTTTTAATTTTGTAACCTAAGGGTGGCAACGGTAGAGTTGCTGGCTTACAGCGCCAGAGACCCAGGTTCGATCCTGATTCGGTGCTGTCTGTATGGAGTTTGTACGTCTCCACGTGACCTGCGTGGGTTTTCTTCAGTGCTCCGGTTTCCTCCACACTCCAAAGACGTACAGCTTTGTTGGTAATTGTCTTCCGTAAAATTGTAAATTGTCTCTCGTGTGTGTAGATTAGTGTAATGTGCGGGGATCGCTGGTCTGCCTGGACTCGGCGGGCCGAAGGCTGTTTCCGTGCTGTATCTCTAAACTAAACTAAACGTGGGTAATTACTAGCTTATTCGGTTGGGGTGGGGTGGAGATGAAATCAGGTCTCCCATGTTTTGTTTGCATTAAGCCTGTTGAGCAGTTCCTGTGATGAGCTTACTTTAATTATACGCAGTTAATTAAGTATAGTCTCACCAGATCCTACTTGGCTGGAATCATCGAGAACGGTTGAATTCCTTCCTCTGTGCTGTGATATTCTATGATTGTAAAATTCTGCCTCATTATCTGCACCAGAGAGGTGAAAACATACCTGTCAGTCAAATGGTTTTGTCTCCTGAAGATCAAAATGCAAACCCACCCCAGATTTCAAATGCCAATGTAATTGACATCACAGGGGCTCTGGCTTGATGTTGAATTCTTCCGACCGCTGATTAACTGAACTGTCTCTGCAAAAGTTCCCTGTCAGCTTCAAAATGGCGATCTCAGCCTAAAATGGTCTCATTAACGTGACCTTTCCAACACTCCCTGTTCCTCGAAATTAAAGTGAATTGGATTAACATTGGCCTGGGAAGCACATGGTGCTATCAGTTAAAACGAGATTCAATATGTGAACTTCTATACACTGAAACGCCGGCATGTCATCAGTCCGCTCCCGTTCCATTTTACCCTTGGAAGTAATTCGGAAAGTAAAAATGAATGTTGTCGCCGGGCTTGGTTTGCCTGTGGGCAGTTTGCTTTTATTAACAGTGTTAATAGTTAATAGAAGATATTTCCACCAGTGGGAAAGTCTAGGACTAGAGGTCACAGACTCGGAATTAAAGGACGTTCCTTTGGGAAGGAGATGAGGAGGAATTTCTTCAGTCAGTGTGTAGCGAATCTGTGGAATTCTTTGCCACAGAGGGCTGTGGAGGCTGTCAGTGGGTATTTAGAAGGCAGGGATAGATAGATTCTTGATTAGAATGGGTGTCAGGGGTTATGGGGAGAATAGGGTGAGATAGATCAGCCATGTTTGAATGACGGGGTAGACTTGATGGGCCTAATGGCCTAATTCTGCTCCTATCACTTATGGCCTTATGATCTTATAACAGCGGGGAAGGATTTAGGATTTGAGTGCAGAGAGAATGAGGCCATAATCGTGGCTTTGAAACTGTGAAGAATGGTGAACGCAGACATTGGTAACAACAAAAGCATTTAAAATGTTTAAATGTTGTTACAGAATGAGTTTAGTTTATTGCCATGTGTACCGAGGTAGAGTGAAACGCTTTTGTTGCGTGCTAATCACGTATTGTCTTTTCGCTGACTGGTCAGCACACCACAAAAACGACAAAAGCTTTTCACTGTATCTCGATACGCCTGACAATAAACTCAACTGAACTAATCAGTCAGCGGAAAGAAGATACATGATTGCAATTGGGCCATCCACAGTGTAGATACATAGATACATAGATACATAGAAAATAGGTGCAGAAGGAGGCCGGCCATTCGGCCCTTCGAGCCAGCACCGCCATTCATTGTGATCATGGCTGATCTTCCCCAATCAATAACCCGTGCCTGCCTTCTCCCCATATCCCTTGATTCCACTAGCCCCCAGAGCTCTATCTAACTCTCTCTTAAATCCATCCAGTGATTTGGCCTCCACTGCCCTCTGTGGCAGGGAATTCCACAAATTCACAACTCTCTGGGTGAAAATGTTTTTTCTCACCTCAGTCTTAAATGGCCAGAACTGTGGCCCCTGGTTCTGGACTCGCCCAACATTGGGAACATTTTTCCTGCATCCAGCTTGTCCAGTCCTTTTATAATTTTATATGTTTCTATAAGATTCCCCCTCATCCTTCTAAACTCCAGTGAATACAAGCCTAGTCTTTTCAATCTTTCCTCATATGACAGTCCCGCAAGAGGAAAGAATTGCAGGAGGGAAGGAGAAAAGATGCAGGCAGATGATCAGGGCTGGGCCAGTTAGATGTTCAGAAGATCCTTCTAAGCGGGAGAAGGGAGAGGTTATTCAGTGCCTGGAACCCACTCTGGCAGCTCAACAAGAACATGGCAGATCTTCACCATGAACTGAAGAAGTTAAGAGTCAACTACTGTGGGTCTAGCGGTAGCGTTGCTGCCTCACAGCGCCAGAGACCCGGGTTCGATCCTGAATATGATAGATTCAGGTTTCAGATATCTTAATCTGTGGCCCCAATGTCGAAGGTAGACACAAAACGCTGGAGTAACTCAGCGGGACAGGCAGCATCTCTGTGGAGGAGGAATAGGTGACCCTCTTCGTCTGCCGCAATGTCGATACTGTCTGTGGGATCCTGTGGACATATGACTTGATTGAGCTGCTCTGTATGTGTGTGCAGGGTTTGTCCGTGTGCATGTAGGAGTGTGTATGTGTGCGTGTAGAGGCATGTTCTGTTTGGTTTAGGTTAGAGATGCAGCGCGGAAACACACCGAGTCCGCGCCGACCAGCGATCCCCGTTATCCTACACACACCAGGGCTAATTTACGTTCATACAAGCCAATCACTACGTTCATACAAGCCAATCACGGGGCGAAGGTACAAACTCCGCACAGACAGCGGCAGTAGTCGGGATCGAACCCGGTTCTCCGGCGCTGAAAGGCAGCAACTCTACCGCTGCGCCACCATGCCACATGTGTGGTGAGTGGGCAAGCATTAGGAGGGAAGCGTTGAGTTAAGTGTCTACGGCCCTTGCCCGTCACCCACTGCCCATTGCCTCTCCCCAGTAGTCAGACAGGGCCCCAAGATAGCTATGAAACAGTCCCGTCGGGCCAACTGAACGATGAAACCCAGTCATGTCGCTGTGCCCACTCGTGCTGCCTGAGGGCACAGGTAGCCACAATCTTTACAGCCTTCAAATGCTCCCCTTCTCCCACATTCTGCACCAGCATGTGGAGAAGCAACAGTCAGGGCGGCATGGTGGCGCAACGGTAGAGTTGCTGCCTTACAGCGCTCACAGCGCCAGATACCCGGGTCCGATCCTGCCTACGGGTGCTGTCTGTACAGAGTTTGTCCGTTCTCCCCGTTGCCCGGGTGGGTTTTTTCCCCGAGATCGTCGGTTTCCTCCCACACTCCAGAGACGTACAGGTTTGTCAGTTAATTGGCTTGGTCTAAATGTAAAAATTGTCCCCAGTGTCGGATGGTGTTAGTGTGTGGGGATCGCTGGGCGGCGCGGACTCAGTGGGCCGAACGGCCTTATTCTCTAAACTAAACCAAAGTTAATGCACTAAAATCCAGCGGGAAGAGGTTTTGGTGGGAAAGGAAAAGCAATTTTTAAAAGAACAGAGGTTGATTAGATTGTCAGGAAGTTTGAGTAGCTTGGCATACTAGCAAGAGCCACTGCACAGCTTGTTTCAAAAGCCTTCCCTCAGTAATTAACACCGCAATCAAAATGAATGATTGAACCTGACAAAGAGATATTTTGTCATGCACAATACTGGACAGGCTCATTGTACATGTTATCTGCTGGGATAATGTGACACATTTATCTTGCATTAGCAACAGCACAAACATCATTTCGCTTGAAAGATACCTGAACATCATCATTATTCAACCACTTGCATGGCCCCACTTTGCATTTCCTTACAGAAATACAGAAGGAAAAAATTTATGCGGCTGTAAAAATGTGTTTTCTTTCCTCCTCCCATGCATGTTCATTCAAAGCAAAACACGATGGTAAAGATGTTCCACATTGATTGAAAATGGTGCCCTTCTGCTGGAAGAGGGTTCTGCCAAATGTTCTCAGTTGTTTGCAACCACCTGTTTCATTCGGAAACCACGATTTGAATCCAGGCTGCGAAGATCAGCTTGGATGTTTAGTTTAATTTGGAGATACAGCGTGGAAACAGGCCCTTCGGCCCACCGAGTCCATGCCGACCAGCGAATCCCGCACACTAACACTATCCTACACACACTAGGGACAATTTTACATTTACACCAAGCCAATTAACCGACAAACCCGTACGTCTTTGGAGTGTGGGAGGAAACCGGAGATCTCGGGGAAAACGTACACGGGGAGAACGTGCAAACTCGGTGCAGACAGCGCCCGTAGTCGGGATCGAACCCGGGACACTGGCGCTGTAAGGCAGCAACTCTGTCGCTGCGCCACCCTGCTAAAGTTAGCTTGGTATCTGATCAGCTGTTGCCCTGCACATAGGCAGCCTTGACCCAATCCTGACACAACCCACTGCGGTACTGAAGGACGTCATCACCTCCACTTCCTTCGAAAATTGAGGAGATTCGGTATGTCAACAAATATTCTCTTGAACTTCAAGAAGGAACTGCAGATGCCGGAAAATCGAAGGTAGACAAAGGTCTACCCTCTCTTGAACATCTACAGGCGTGGGGTAGAGAGCTTATGGACTGGTTACATCATGGCCTGGTTCAGCAACTCGAACGCCCAGGAGTGCAGGAGGTTACAAAAAATGATAGATGCTGCCCGGTCCATCACAGGCACTGACCTCCCCACCATCGAAGGGATCTACAGGAGTCACTGTCTCTGTCTCAAGAAGGCAGTCAGCATCATCAAGGAACGTGTCAAGGAACATCTTCAAGGAACAAACAAAGTGTGAAAACGCACACCTCCAGATTTAGGGACAGTTTCTTCCGGGCTGTTATCAGGCAACTGAACCATCCTACCACAACTAGAGAGCAGTCCTGAACTACGATCTACCTCATTGGTGACCCTCGGACTATCTTTGATCGGACTTTACTTAGCAATGTTACAACATTTTGAGATTTTAAAAATCAAGTCTGCAATTTATCCCATCAGATAAAGCATAAAAAGAAGTTTAATTTGACACCTAATTCACTTTCATATCTTCAGTATTAAAAAAGTTATGGCCATTTTCATACTCGGAAATTAGCATCTTGTTCCCTATTGCTTTTCCATTGACTTAACACAAAAGCTGTGATCAAGGACAGTCAAAGGCCCATAACTTTCTTAAAAATTAAGAGAACTTAATGAAATTTTCAGTTATTATAGATTGAAGCATTCTGAAACAAATATGAAACAATCTTACTTGGATGACCTGAAAATAAAGCATGTAATTAGTTAGTTACCCAATTGTAGCTAATTACAAAATTCAATTACTAGATCTAAATATCTATCCATTTCTTAAGAAAAAGTTAACATTTTTAAAAAGCCTAAGTGTCCAAATAACATTCACACAAGAATTCACAATATAACATTATTTTTAAATCTCATTGTCATTAATTTATAGGCCAAATGGAAGGAATTTTGTGTTTAATTCCTGTAAATTAATGGCCATTTAAATCATCTTGCGAGTGGGATTTTGTGGAACGCGCTGGTTTGGAACGCTGCGGTTGCACTGAATTAAACCCCAATATCGGCAGGAAAAATACTGCCGGTTGGTATATTTAAATAATCACATTTTCGCAACTTGAAATTTTTATTAAAGGCATCCTAAGAAGCAAGTTTATATGAAAAAATAAACGGTCTACCTTGCCTTGTCCCATGCGCGAAATCCGTCCCGTTGTTGGCGTTGACGGCATTTGAAGATGATTTTAATTTAACTCCAACAATTAAATTATAAAGCGCTAATTTTAATAAACTTAATAAAACGGCAGTCGAAGCGATTTTTCTTCATCAACTATTTAGCCTGTTCAAGATCGTTTAGAACAGGCTGCCGAAATATCGCATTTTAAACCCGCCCCCCTCTCAAAGGCGCCAAAGTCATTAACTACCGCCCTATCTCAAACCTCCCCTTTCTTTCAAAAACCCTGGAGCGTATCGTCGCGTCACAACTTCATTCCCACCTCCTCGCATATAACCTATTCGAACCCCTCCAATCTGGCTTTCGCCCCCTCCATAGCACAGAAACTGCTCTCCTCAAAGTCCTCAATGATCTCCTTACCTCTGCTGACACTGGCTCCCTCAATATCCTCATCCTCCTCGACCTGAGTGCAGCCTTCGATACCGTCAACCACAACATCCTGCTCACCAGACTTAGGGACCTTGGCATTGAAGGTTCTGCACAGCTGGCTCCGTTCCTACCTTTCCAACCGATCCCACTTCATCTCTCTCCATAACCACACCTCTGCCACAGCCACTGTCACTCAAGGCGTTCCCCAAGGCTCCGTTCTTGGTCCCCTCCTCTTCATCATCTACATCCTCCCCCTTGGTCATATACTCCGTCACTTCAACCTGGACTTCCACTGCTATGCTGATGACACCCAGATCTATCTCAGCACCAAGTCCCCCCACCACCCCCCTCTCTCCCATATCAACTCATGCCTATCAGCCATCAAATCTTGGATGCAACTCAACTTCCTTAAATTAAACAGTAGCAAAACAGAATTTCTCCTCATTGGCTCCAAATCAACACTCACTAAAATTAACAACCCCACTCTCACTATTGACGGCACCACTGTCTCCCCATCTCCTCAGGCACGCAACCTTGGCGTGATCTTTGATTCAACCCTCTCCCTTGAGCCTCACATCCGCCATGTTGCCAAAACATCATTTTTTCACCTCTGCAACATTGCAAAAATCAGATCCTCTCTCACACCCCCCGCTGCTGAAAGACTCATCCATGCCTTCATCTCCTCCCGACTGGACTACTGTAACTCTCTTCTTTTCGGAATCAATTCCAGCAACATCAACCGACTCCAACTGGTTCAAAATGCAGCCGCTCGACTCATTACCCACACCAACTCCTGGCACCACATCACCCCAGTTCTCAAAGAACTTCACTGGCTTCCCATTTCCCACCGGATCACCTACAAAATCCTGGTCCTCACCTACAAAGCCCTCAACAACCTGCCCCCCCCTTATCTCATTGACCTCCTCTCCCCCTACCAACCCTCACGGTCCCTCAGATCCACATCAGCTGGTCTCCTCTCCACTCCGAAAGCAAACCTCTGCACTTTTGGAGGCAGAGCCTTCTCCAGGGCAGCTCCCAGGCTCTGGAATTCCCTCCCACAACCGGTCCGAAATTCTGAGTCCCTCACCATCTTCCAGTCTCGCCTCAAGACCCATCTCTTAGTCCCATGTTCCCCTCCCCTCTGTCTTACTGCTCTATTTTGTTTTGTTTATTCCTGACTCTCAATGTAAAGCGACTTTGAGTCCTGAAAAGCGCTATATAAATAAAATCTATTATTATTATTATTAAAGTCGCGCACACGGGCAGTGACAGAACTGCAGCGCCGGTGAAGGTAAGTTTTGTAACATACCTACTTTACTGGCTTTACCTTGCACTAAACGTCATTCCCTTTATCATGTATCTGTACACTGTAAATGGCTCGATTGTAATCATGTACTGTCTGGTTTGCATGTAACAAGAGCTTTTCACTACACCTTGGTACATGTGACAACAAACTAAACTAAACTGAACTGGTACCCTCACCAGCCTGGCCTCGCTCTCATTTCACTCCTGCCATCGGGAAGAAGGTACAGGAATCTGAAAACCATGACCTTCTGTTTCAGGAACCTTCTTCCAAAGAACCATCAGGCGCTTGAACGCTATAAACGCCAACTAAACTACTAGCTGTTTTGCTTGCATTAGGGACCTTGGCCTTTTTTGCACTAATATTGTTATTTTTTTGTTTGTTGTGCTATCTCAAAGCACTGTGATTCATGTCTTGACAGTGGTGTTGCCATGAAAATGATGGAACAAAGGCCTATTTACAAGTTCACAAGTTATAGGAATAGAATTAGGCCAATCGGCCCATCGTGTCTACTGTGCCATTCAATCATGGCTGATCTCTGCCTCCTAATCCCATTTTCCTGCCTTCTCCCCATAGCCCTTGACACCCGTTCTAATCACGAATTGATCCTGTTTGTTCAGATGCTGCCGCACCCGCTGAGTTTCTCCAGCACTTTTGTCTACCTAATCAAGAATTTGTCCATCTCTGCCTTAATAATATCTACTGACTTGGCCTCCACAGCCCTCTGTGGAAATGAGTTCCACAGATTAACTACCCTCTGACTAAAGAAGTTCCTCTTCACCTTTTTAAAAGAGCACCATGTAGCGGCACCTGCTGGCGCACGCAGGTATCGAACCCGGCGTTCGGAAGCCGTGGTCACATGACTCGGGAGGGGCTGCTGTTTTCGCGCGGTTTCACTTTCGCGCCACCGTTGTTTGCTGACCACCGTTGTGATCAGACGTGTATGCATAGACCTGTTGATTAAGGAGCGAGTTGTTAATAAAGATCGTTCAGAAAACGTAGTCGTCGTCTCTGCATCCGCTAAAACCCTTTAAATATGATGCTATGACCTCTGGTACTAGACTCTCCCACCAGCGGAAACATCCTTTCCACATCCACTCTATCTATGTCTTTCATTATTCTGTAAGTTTCAATGAGGTCCCCCGCCCCTCAACCTTCTAAACTCCAGCGAGTAGAGGCCCGGTGCTGTTAAGCGCTCATCATATGCTAACCCACTCTTTCCTGGAATCATTCTTGCAAAACAACGGTGGAATGAAAGATATCTTCAGAGAACTTTTACCACCCTCTCAGCCAATATTCAACTAGTGCCAAAGAGGGTTGTTATGGTCATTTCTTTCTTTGCTGAATTCAGAGTCTTACTGAAAACAATTTTATGTTCTGCGTTTTCCACTTTGCAAGAGCAACTGAACATCAAAGCAATTTGGAAATCATGAAACTTTGAAAGTTGCTGCATAAATACAACCCTTCCTTCCCCGAAAATCAAAAGAAGCTGCAGATGCTGGAAGTCTGAAACAAAAACATACAATGCTGGAAAGGTTCAGCGGGTCGGGCAGCATCTGCAAAAAGAGCAACGCTCATTGCTTCAGGTGCGCGAGGCTCCAACAGGGAAAAGGGAAGGGAGAAAAACACGTTAGTTTTCAGGAGGAGAGAAGGTGGGGGAGGGATGTATAGAACAATGGGAATATCTGTGACAGGATGAGTTGAAATAGCTTAACGTCGAATAGAGGTGTGAATTGTGAAGCAAGAGGAAGGAATTAGGTGGAATAAGAGGCGGAAGGGGTGAAAGGGTTTGTGAGTCCATGTGGAGGATAGGGAAGAAAAGAGGGGCAAAAATATCCCCAAATACCTTGATTCCATCCACTCCACCCTTGTCCCATCCTTCATCCGAGACACCCTTGCACACCTTTCAACTCTACAATAACTTTTAATTTCTAGGCCCCCATTGCCTCATCTTCATCATAGACATCCAGTTCCATTACATCTCCATCCCCATCAGGAAGGTCTCAAGTACAGTGGTGCAGCAGTAGAGTTGCTGCCTTGCAGTACAGCACCAGAGACCCGGGTTCCATCCCGGCTACCGGTGCTGTCTGTACAGAATTTGTTGTGACCCGCATGGGTTTTCTCCAGGTGCACTGGGTTTCCTTCCACACCCCAAAGACGTATAGCTTTGTAGGTTAATTGGCTTTGGTAAGTTGTGAAAAAATGTCTCTCATGTGTGTAGGTTATTGCTTTTCAGCGCAGACTTGCTGGGCCCTAATGCCCTGTTTTCACGCTGTATCTCTAAAGTCTAAGTCTAAAAGTGCCCTTCAGCTCTTCCTTGAACAGAGACCCAATGAATTTCCCTGCACTAACATTCTCCTCTGCCTAGCGGAACATATCCTCACCCTTAACAACGTTTTTTCGACCTGAGGTCGAATCGAACCGGTTCCCTGGCGCTGTGAGGTGGCAGCAGCGCCACTCTGCCTGCTCTTGATTGAGTTCCCTATGCAAGGATACTGCTTTGGTGCTTCTCTTTTAAATTGCGATTAGAATATCGGGGCGGTGAATCTGTGGAATTCATTGCCACAGAAGGCTGTGGAGCCAAGTCGGTGGACATTATTACGGCAGAGATAGATAGATTATTAATTAGTGCGGGTGTCAGTGGTCATGGGCAGAAGGCAGGGAATGGGGTGAGGAGGGAGAGATAGATCAGCCATGATTGAATGGCGGAGTAGACTTGATGGGCCGAATGGCCTAATTCTGCTCCTATCACATGAACATGAGGATTTCCAAAAATACCCTTTTAAAAGTCTGTTATTGAATCAAGAAAAATATCTTTCCGTAACTAAGATTTTGATGAATGATGGCCACTATTTATTGAACTGTCACATGTGCAACTCTTCGGAATAGTAGAAAACTGGTTCAGAATAATTATAAACTTTGCTTGTTGTTTGTTGGTCGTCTGATCCAACCGTCGCTAAACCAACGCTGACCTTGAAAGCAGGGTGCTGCGATACCATTGTTCCCCAGCTCAACCAGTGCAAATCTCACACACGGAGCTAATGATAGCATTGCCGACCTCTGATTACGTGTTATGTCTGGTTTCTGAACCGGTGTAGTCACCCTTTATCTTCAAGCAAAGCACAGAAATGCAGCGCCAGAGACCAGGGTTCGATCCTGACCTCGGGTGCTGTCTGTGTGGAGTTTGCACGTTCTCCCTGTGACCGCGTGGGTTTTCCTCCGGGTGCTCGTGTTTCCTCCCACACTCCAAAAAGACGTGCGGGCTTGTAGATTAACCGGCCTCTGTAAAATTGCCCCATAGTAGATGAGAAAGTCGGGTAAATATAGAACTGGGGAATCTGGGGGTGGCACAGCGGTAGAACTGCTGCCTTGCAGACGGCACCCGTAGTCGGGATCGAACCCGGGTCTCTGGTGCCGTGAGGCGGCAACTCTACCACTGCGTAACCGTGCTGCTAAAATGGCCATAAGTAGATCACTGATTGAAAGGCACCGGGGTGGCATTCCAACCGTGCTGAGAACACTTCCCCACTGGCGAGAAGTTGCCACATTTTGCAAAATGAGGATCATCATCCCTTGATAGGTTTTCTTGTGATGAATTACATTTTGTCATTTTGAATTAAAAAGGTTTTAATTCCCGGCACCATCTGTTTCACTCCAGTTCTCGTGTCACACCCCAATCTCACCAGGGCTCGAACATTACCACCTTTCCTTTGTGCTATCTTTAATTTTACTAGAGTTGTTTTTTTCTCTCAGTAACAAACACTCACTGTGGGGGAACTCGGATGCGTATTTGTTTAGAATGCTCGGTATGAGTAATACCCTTTCAAAAATAAAAATAGGCTGGGACAACGATGTTTTTCTGTTAATTTGTGTTTTAATTGCAGCAGAACTTTCAAGCACTTGGAAGATGAGGTTCTGTGTCGGTTCTGTTTAGTTTATTATCATGTGTACCGAGGAAAAGCTTTTGTTGCGTGCTAACCAGTCAGCGGAAATACAACACATGATTACAATCGTGCCATCCACAGTGTACAGATACATGCTAAGGGAATAACGTTTAATGCAAGGTAAAGCCAGTAAAGCTCGATCAAAGGTAGTCCGAAGGTCAACAATCAGGTAGGTAGTAGTTCAGGACTGTTCTCTAATTGCAGTAGGATGGTTCAGTTGCCTGATAACAGCTGGGAAGAAACTGTCCCTGAATCTGGAGGTGTGACAATAGACAACAGACAATAGGTGCAGGAGTAGACCATTCGGCCCTTCGAGCCAGCACCGCCATTCAATGTGATCATGGCTGATCATCCCCAATCAGTACCCCGTTCCTGCCTTCTCCCCATATCCCCTGACTCCGTTATTTTTAAGAGCCCTATCCAGCTCTCTCTTGAAAAGCATCCAGGGAACCCGCCTCCACCGCCCTCAGAAGTGTGCGTTTTCGCACTTCTATACCTTTTGCCCGGAGGGGAGAGGGGAGAAGAGGAAGTGGCCAGGGTGTGACTCGTCAATTTGTCCCACTAAATGGGGCCGGTGCAGGAGAGGGTATTGATTGACGTTGGTCAAACTGAAGAAAGGTCTCGGCCTGAAACGTCACCCATTCCTTCTCTCCAGAGATGCTGCCTGTCCTGTTGAGTTATTCCAGCGGATGTGTCTACCTTCGGTGTAAACCAGCTTCTCTTACACAGTGGGTATTGATTCCCTGTTTGACTATTGTCACACCTGACTTACTTGAATCATCTTGGCTGCATCTGAATGCGGTTTCATCTCCTGTCAGCGGTGCCAGTAAGTCATAATGAACAGGTGTCAAAGAAGGATTTTTGTAGCGTGTCACGTTTAATGGCACAGGAGCCTCTTTCGCCCCTGGGCTGCTGTTTATCCCCACACAGCGTGGATCTTCAGTCAGCACAAAGGCAGATAACCCCACCCAACAATCACAGCCACTGCAACATCAATTCAAAGCTACAAAAGATGCATAGGCGCATAAACAAAGTGGTCCAGGCGATTCCTGGTGGCACGGTGGCGCAGCGGCAGAGCCAGAGACCCAGGGTCGATCCTGACAACGGATGCTGTCTGTGTGGAGTTTGTACGTTCTCCCTTCGACCCCGTGGGTTTTCTCAGGGTGCTCCGGTTTCCTCTCGCATCAAAAAGGTGTGCAGGTTTGGAGGTTACTTGACTTCTGTAAATTGCCCTCAGCATGTAGGATGCAAAGGTGTAATAACATAGAACTGGTGTATGGATGATCAATGGTCGGCGTGGAGTCAGCGGGTCGATGGGTGTGTTTCAACGCTGCATCTCTGAAAACTAAAAAATAAACAAACCTTGCAAATTAAAAAAAGTGCAGGAGTACCTCAATGGATCAGGCAGCATCCCTGGAGAACATGGATATGTGACATTTCAGAGTCTGAAGAAGGTTCCCAGCTCAAAACGTCACTTATCCATTTTCAAGAGAGAGTTAGATTTAGCTCTTAGGGCTAAGGGAATCACGGGATATGAGGAAAAAGCCGGAACAGGGTACTGATTTTGAATGATCAGCCGTGATCATATTGAATGGCGGTGCTGGCTCGAAGGGCCAAATGGCCTACTCCTCCACCTATTTTCTATGTTTCTATGTTTCTCCAGGGATGCTGCCTGACCTGCTGGGTCACTCCAGCACCTTGTGTCTTTTTTTGTAAACAAGCCTCTGCAGTTCCTTGTTTCGAAATCTTGAAATCAACTTGTTTTTCACCAACAAAAAAGCAGTTTTAGGAACAAATCAGTTTTTGGTAACCTTGCGTCTTTATGGATGCATTAGTGATAATCCACGTCCTCGTGGATGCATTAGTGATAATTTTTCAAAACTCTTTAGATTCTGGAGTAGTTCCTGAGGATTGGAGGGTAGCTAATGTAACCCCACTTTTTAAAAAGGGAGGGAGAGAGAAAACAGGGAATTACAGACCAGTTAGTCTAACATCGGTAGTGGGGAAACTGCTAGAGTCAGTTATTAAAGATGGGATAGCAGCACATTTGGAAAGTGGTGAAATCATTGGACAAAGTCAGCATGGATTTACGAAAGGTAAATCATGTCTGACGAATCTTATAGAATTTTTCGAGGATGTAATTAGTAGAGTGGATAAGGGAGAACCAGTGGATGTGTTATATCTGGACTTTCAGAAGGCTTTTGACAATGTCCCACATAAGAGATTAGTATGCAAACTTAAAGCACATGGTATTGGGGGTTCAGTATTGATGTGGATAGAGAACTGGCTGGCAGACAGGAAGCAAAGAGTAGGAGTAAACGGGTCCTTTACAGAATGGCAGGCAGTGACTAGTGGGGTACCACAAGGCTCGGTGCTGGGACCCCAGCTATTTACAATTTATATTAATAATTTGGACGAGGGAATTGAATGCAACATCTTCAAGTTTGCGGATGACACAAAGCTGGGGGGCAGTGTTAGCTGTGAGGAGGATGCTAGGAGGCTGCAAGGTGACTTGGATAGGTTGGGTGAGTGGGCAAATGCATGGCAGATGCAGTATAATGTGGATAAATGTGAGGTTATCCACTTTGGTGGCAAAAACAGGAAAGTAGACTATTATCTGAATGATGGCCGAATAGGAAAAGGGGAGATGCAATGAGACCTGGGTGTCATGGTAAACCAGTCATTGAAAGTAGGCATGCAGGTGCAGCAGGCAGTGACGAAAGCGAATGGTATGTTAGCATTCATAGTAAAAGGATTTGAGTATAGGAGCAGGGATGTTCTACTGCAGTTGTACATGGTCTTGGTGAGACCACACCTGGAACATTGCGTACAGTTTTGGTCTCCTAATCTGAGGAAAGACATTCTTGCCATAGAGGGAGTACAGAGAAGGTTCACCAGACTGATTCCTGGGATGTCAGGACTTTCATATGAAGAAAGACTGGATAGACTCGGCTTGTACTCGCTAGAATTTAGAAGATTGAGCGGGGATTTAATAGAAACTTACAAAATTCTTAAGGGGTTGGACAGGCTAGATGCAGGAACATTGTTCCCGATGTTGGGGAAGTCCAGAACAAGGTGTCACAGCTTAAGTATAAGGGGGAAGTATTTTAGGACCGAGATGAGAAAAACATTTTTCACACAGAGAGTGGTGAATCTCTGGAATTCTCTGCCACAGAATGTAGTTGAGGCCAGTTCATTGGCTATATTTAAGAGGGAGTTAGATGTGGCCCTTGTGGCTAAAGGGATCAGGGGGTATGGAGAAAAGGCAGGTACAGGATACTGAGTTGGATGATCAGCCATGATCATATTGAATGGCGGTGCAGGCTCGAAGGGCTGAATGGCCTACTCCTGCACCTATTTTCTATATTTCTATGTTTCTATGTTTTAAAAGAAACTAAAATCCTTGCAGTTCAAAGTAACAATTATTTCAGATTGAGAATGCTGAATGCTGCTTTGTGGCGAAAGGTTTCGGTTCTTTCTTGCTGGATCAGAATTGGAACGAGCTACTGGGTTAATTAATTAAATGGTTTCGAGAGCACGCATGCGCAGTGTGGAAACACCAAGTCCGCACTGACCGGTGATCCCAGTACACCAGTTCTATCGTGCAGACGTGGGACAATTTCCAGAAGCCAATTAACCTATGAACCTGCATGTCTTTGGAGTGTGGGACAAAACCGGAGCACCTGGAGAAAACCCACGTGGGTCACGGAGAGAATGTACAACCTCCGTACAGACAGCACCCATAGTCAGGATCGTACCCAGACCTCTGGTGCTGTGAGGCAACTACTCTACCGCTGCGCCACTGTGCCACCCAAAAGGCTCTTCAGTGTCTGATCACAACATCCTACACCACAGCATTCTATGTCAGTATTTACTCTGTGAAATGGATACAACACCCTTTCCCCATTGCCTTATGTATTCAATTCCCATTTGCAAGCTACTATTGTATCTACTAACCCCTCCTAATTAGACAATGCAACTGAAACCCACTGCACAAAACAGGTCTCATCAAGTTGCCTTTTATTTGTTTGCCAATGCCTGCGCTGGTCACTAATCGTTCTGCCAAGGGAAACAGTTTCTTCCTTGGACTATCAGAATCGTCTGTTGGTTTGGGCACTTGCTGATTCCTCCATATGTGTTCCTCATCTACATCTTCTTAACATTGATTTGGATCTCCAATGCCTAAGATGCATAAGAGGGGTTATGGAGCAAAAGCAGGAGAATGGGGTTGGTAGGGAAAGGTAGATCAGCCATGATTGAGTGGCGGAGTGGACTCGATGGGCCGAATGGCCTAAATCTGCCCCTAGAACTTATGACACGATGATGATAGTTCTCGTTAATATCAGCATGCAGTCCATCTATTTATGATTCTATCTACAATAATGCGCAACAAGTAATGGGATTATCATGTCTGCACATAGTTAAAGTGCCACTCACAGATTTTGACTTTTTGTTCTAATCATCGCGCCTAACCAACTTCTGTTTCTTTCCAATTCCAAATATTTAGCAATGAGGGACTAATACTTTCATTATAATCTGTGCTCGTCCAAGGAAGGTGAAGCGTAGGATTCATAATAGACACAAAATGCTGGAGCAACTGAGCGGAACTGGCAGCATCTCTGGAGAGAAGGGGTGACATTTTGGTTCAAGACCCTTTTTCAGACTGCACTATTGTCAGTTCCTGCTTGTGTATAACTGATAATGTAACTGCAATAACGAAGTACAACATGCTTTTTTTTTAGAAATATCAAAATCAAATGCATTTTCTTCAGACTCTATTTTCTCACCTTAAATATAAATGTGTTCATTGTGACACAGTAACCAAGGGCTCTACCCATTCATCTTTTATATTATTTGCATGTTTCTTAAGAAAATAACACTTGAATCTTGGGACAAAATTTATCTTTGGGCCAATACCATTTCTCAATTAAATCAGTCCTGTCGGCTGACTCCTATTACCCAGAGTGGAAATGTTAAAGACTATAACGCATAGGTTGAAGGTGAAAGGGGCAAAGTTTAAAGGAGATGTGCGGGGAAAGTTTGTCTTACACAGAGAGTGGTGGGTGCCTGGAACATGCTGCCAGGGGTGGTGGTGAAGGTGGATACGATAGTGGCATTTGGATAGGAGGGATATGCAGGGAATGGAGGGATATGGATCACGTGCAGGCAGAGGAGATTAATTTAGCTTGGCATCATGTTTGACACAGACATTGTGGGCTGAATGGCCCATTCCTGTGCTCTATTTTTCCATGTTCTGATCTACTCAGTTTCTAGTAGTGTTCTTATTTAGTAAAATGCTGACGCAAGGTGCTGCAGATGCTGGTTCACAAAAAAACCCCTAAAAGTTGGAAGAGGGGACCCGACCCAAATCATGTTCGGCACGGACACCGTGGGCCGAAGGCTCTGTTCCTGTGCTGTTCTATTTGCTCTGTCCCATGTAAATCCAATTGTTCAAGCGGCTGTTGTCGGAATTTTGGAATGAGCAGCAGCTGTTCATGGAACTTGGAGACTTCAAGTTCAAGTTCAAGTGAGTTTATTGTCATGTGTCCCTGATAGGACAATGACATTCTTGCTTTGCTTCAGCACAACT
>CM075979.1:82126225-82174082 GCA_038087875.1 Malacoraja senta
GCCTGTGTCCACACTGTATCACTCTATGACTCTATGCAGGACATTGAATATGAATACAGCATCCTTATTATTCACCTTTGAAGGATGCACAAGAAGATAGACATAAAATGTTGGAGTAACTCAATGGGACAGGCAGCATCTCTGGAGAGAAGGAATCGGTGACGTTTCGGGTCGAGACCCTTCTTCAGACTGGTTGTACAATGCAGGAAATGACTCTTTTGGCTAAAGTTTCCTCCAAAACCAAAACATTGATTCCACAACGAGATTTTCAAATGTTTTGTATGATTGAACGGTAAATTTAGTGTCCTTCATATTCATAAGAAAGACCAGGATGCGATTACTTGTTTCCTCATAGGAAATAATATTATCAGTAGTTTTTTAGGCAATGTAGTTTAGTTTAGTTTGGAGATACAGTGCGGAAACACCTGGAATGACACCCATTTCACCCAATATCCCGCCCCCTTCCCCCATCCCCCATCCCCTTCCACCAATGCCGCTTCCTGTGCGTTCTCATTTCATGCCTCTTCTCATCTCCTGATCTCATTATCTTTTGTCTTTTCATCTCTAGCCATCTGCTAACCAAAACTCCCCTCATGTCTCTATCCACCTATCACATGCCTGTCTTTGTCCTGCTCCCACCCCTCTTCCGGCTTTCTCCCCCTTACTACAAGGGTCCCCCATCCGAAACATTGCCTATCTATTTTCGCCAGGGATGCTGTCCGACATGCTGAGTTACTCCAGCACTGTGTGTCTTGTTTACAACACCTCAAGGGTCAGTTTCTGCTCATTTGTGTTGTGAAGCGCAGATCTCTCTATCCAAAGCAAACATAGACACAGATTTATGTTTTCTGCCCAGTTACCTCCCGCTGTGCTGCAAACCGCAGGAAAGATTTACACTTGTGTCCGGAATTATTTAAGGCTGTATATATATTTATGGATTTCTTCCAATACAGCTGGAACTGGCTTACTTACTCGAACAATAATATCCTCAGACCATTGTTATAATGTACATGAAATTCTTCTGAGATAAACCAAGAATCGAGGATGATTTGGGAATTTTGGACCTTAATGCAGTGGTGTTTGGTCAGCAATGATGAAGACTGAAAGAAGGATTTACCTTTCCTGACAGCCTGTAGGATAATGGCTTGCTGCTTGTATATTAACTCTCTGTTGAATATCATCTGGTGTGACTTGGGCGAGGCTGTCTGAAGTTATAGTTTCTGCTGCAGCAGTGTGGGTGTAAAGGGTGAAATGTCACAGTCTTTGGATTGTCCTCCCCTGAAAAAGGCAACCAGTATCATCAAAGGCCCACAGCACCCTGGCCACACTCTCATTCCACTCCTACCATCGGAAGAAGGTACAGGAGCCCGAAAACTGTGACCTCTGGGTTCTTCCCAACAACCTTCAGGCTCTTGTCAAGAGAATTAAGAGTATTTTATTGTTCAAAGATGCAAAGGTTTGTAAGCTAATTGCTTTTGTAAGTTGATTTTATATATATATATATATATATATATATATATATATCCAATGCGCATAAGTTTTTAGGTTATATATTTATCAATTTACAGAAGCCAATTAACCTATTAACATGTGCGTCTTTCCAATGTGGGAAGGAACCGGAGCACCCGGAGAAAACCCACGCAGCCACATGGAGAACGTGCAACCTTCGCACAGACATCACCTGTAGTCAGGATTAACGCAGTAGTCAGTATTGTTTGTTTTTATTTATATAAACTAGACTAACTAGACTAGACTGTTGGGTCCCTGTCACACGGGAGGCCTGGTTCCCCAACGCAATATTCCACCACTCACCCATAGCCTCCAACTGCGCAGGCGAGGCTCACGTCTCCTTATCCCCAGCACTCTCTCCCCTTCCTCTTCACCCTCCCTCTTCTTTCCCCTCTCCTCCTCTCTTCCCCCAATCCCTCCCTCACCTCTCCCTCCCTCTACTTTCCCCTACCCTCAGTCACTCCATCCCTCCCTCCCTCCATAACTCCTCTCCCCTCCCTTTCCCCCTCCTATCCCGCCGATTGGAACAAAACCCATTGCACTTGCAACACAGGAGAATGGTGAGTAAGGTGGTGAAAACTCATAGCGCTATCTTGTACCATTTTTGCGCAAATGTTAAAACAACGCAAACCGGAAGATAACAAGATGAGAGTTTTAGTCATGTATAGATAGATAGATGATAGTGTGTAGGTTGCAAATGTGTTCTAACATAGAACCCGGTGGGCCGAAGACCATGTGTCTCTAAACTAAACTAAACTAAACTAAACTAAACTAAACTAAACTAAACTAAACTAAACTAAACTAAACTAAACTAAACTAAATTATCTGCCATGTGCTTATCTGTTGGATTGTAAAACACGCCATCATTCTTTTCTTTGTGTTGAAATTAAACGTCTGCTCTGAATAGTCTTTACAATTTCCCTGAACCTATTAGTAACATTGGGTTTTATCGCAAAGTCGCACATATTAATTCAATATCTAACTTGTGATGCCATTTTACGGTCGATAAAGAATTAGCTTAAAAATTTGCCCCGATCAGCAGTGCTAACCATGCACTATAGTGGCATCAGCAGCGTTTACTCTGCTTCCAAACTTCATTCTATTATCTGCAGTGGAATGAGTTTCAGAGATAAGCTGGAACACGCTGATGCTGCTATAGAGAGCCTCCAATATTACCGAGCAACGATGAATTTCTAAACATGACTTTTAACAGCTCTATTACTGTCCTACATTTCTTATCGTGATAATCCCTTTGTTCCGACATGAAGGACGGGATTGCGAGAGGAAAGTTAGTGTGAAGTCATTTCGTTTTTAATCTTGGACTTGCAGCTGTGCTCCAGGCGTGAAATAAGATAGAACTAGTGTGTACGGGCGATCGATGGTCGGCGTTCGACTTGGAGGGCTGACGGGACTATTTCCACGTTGTATCGTTCAATTACTCGTTCGATCAATCAATCAATCAATCAATCTAGTGGAGGAATTGCAATAGGACAGTGGCGCAGTGGTAGAGTTGCTGGAGAGCACAGTGCCAGTGTCAGTCACAGTGCCAGTGTCAGTCACAGTACCAGAGAACCAGGTTCGAATCTGACCTCGGGCAATGCTATTCTCCCTGTGACCGTGTGAGTTTCCTCTGGGTGCTGTGTTTTCCTCCCTCATTCCCACACCGTTCAGGTTTGTAGGCTAATTGGCTTCCGTAAATTGTCCCGAGTGTGTCGGATAGAACTAGAGTACGGGTGCTCGTTAGTCGCCGTGGACTTAGTGGGCCTGTTTGCACGCTGTATCTCTAAACTAAACTAGTCTCTTAGCTACCTGTGCACAATCCATATCCAAATGACTATCCGAAAGCCTCTTAAATCCCACTATTGTAGCTGCCTCCACCACCGATAATGCAACCTCGAATAGTGAAAGGCTGGATAGAGTGGATGTGGAGAAGATGTTTCAATTAGTGGGAGAGTCTAGGACCAGAGGTCATAGCCTCAGAATAAAAGGGCATAATCCTTTATGAAGTAGATGAGGAGGAATGTCTTGAGTCAGAGGGTGGTGAATCTGTGGAATTCATTGCCACAAAAGGCTGTGAAGGCCAAGTCAATTAATATTTGTAAAGCAGAGATAGATGGATTCATGATTGGTAAGGGTGTCAGATGGTATGGGGAGAAGGCAGGAGAATGAGGTTGAGAACGGAAGATTGAATAGCCATGGTTGAATGGCAGAGTAGACCTGATGGGCTGAGTGGCCTAATTCTGCTCCCATCACTTATGAACCAACACTGGCAATGCATTCCTGGCACTCACCACCCTCTGTGTAGAAAAGGTTCCCCCGAACATCTCCTTTAAACCTATCTCCTCTCAGCTTAAAGTTATGCCCACATCAATAATGTACCATTTAAACAAAAACGAATACATTAATAACATAATACTGGTGTAAAAAGAACCTGAAGTCCCTAGTGCAGCCCAAGTCAGTCCATAGAAGTTCATAGATGCTGAGGTTAGTGTTGTGTAGTGTTCAAGAGCCTGATGGTTGTTGAGAAAAGCTTCCATTGCACCTGATGATCATGGTTTTCAGGCTCCTATACCACCTTTCTGACGGTAGGAGCAAAATGAGAGCGTGGCCAGGGTGGTGAAGGTCATTGATGACATTAGATGGTGATGGGAAACTATGAGGACACAATTGGACACAGATGAGAGTTATTGGCAAGCATACTTTATGGTACAGTTGTATAAGGCATTGGTGAGGCCACATTTAGAGTATTGTGTTCAGTTTTGGTTACCATGTTATAGTAAGGTTGCTGTCAAGCTGGAAAGGGTGTAGAGAAGATTTACGAGGATTTTGCCAAGACTTGTGGACCCTGAGCTTTATAGCCCTGTCCCACGGTACGAGTTCATTCCAAGAGCTCTCCCGAGTTTAAAAAAAAATCAAACTCTTGGTAAACACGGAGAATGAACGTAGTGGGTACGTCGGAGCTCGGGGACGTCTCTTAGCGCTAACGGCAGGTACTCGGGAAGACTCGCTAACGGCACATAAGCACGGGAAGACGCGTGAAGATTTTTCAACATGATGAAAAATGTCAATGAGAGCCCCAAGTACCGACGAGTGGCCATTACCATAAATCTCCGCGTTCGATTCAGGGCAAACTCGGGAGAACTCTTGGAATGAATGCATACCGTGGGACAGGGGTTTTAGGGAGAAGTTGAGCAGGCTAGGACTTTATTCTTTGGAGCGCAGGAGGATGAGGGGTGATCTTATATAGAGATGTATAAAATGATGAGAGGAATAGATCGGGTAAATGCCTTTTGCCCAGAGTAGAAGAATTGAAAACCAGAGGACATAGGCTTAAGGTGAGGGGGAAAAGTTAATTGGAACCTGAGGGGTAACTTTTTCACAAAAAGGCAGGTGGCTGTATGGAACAAGCTGCCAGAGGAGGTAGTTGAGACAGGTACTCTCATAACATTTAAGAGACATTTGGACAGGTACATGGATAGGAAAGGTTTAGAAAGATAGAGGCAGGTAGGACTTGTGTAGATGGGGAATGTTGTTCCGTATGGGCAGGTTGGGCTGAACTAAACTACAAGGCCTACAAAATTGGCCACCTTTTTGATTTTAATTCAGAACTTAAAATTATGGATTAAATGTAATGATTTTCTCTAAGTTTTGAGCTTCTAAACTGGATTTCCAATGGAGATAAAATTGCTATGACTCGCATTAAAATCGAATCCATTAAAATGAATTCAAAGGCCATAGTTTTAACTATGATCATTTTAAGCAAGTTCTTGCCAAACAGTTGAACAGCCTCGGTGACATAATCTAATGTATCTGATAGACTGCAAATCTGGAATAGATTGATCATTTGTGTACCTCTGGTGATCTTGGCTTGACATGATGTCCCTGTCTTCTGACTACTGCAGCAGTGTTTCTGCAATAAAATGCGCAATCTAACCAAATTGGACCCAGTTGAAAAAATTCTACGAGCAAAAGCATGTGTCGGAAGGAACTGCAGATGCTGGTTTAAACCGAAGATAGACACAAAAAGCTGGAGTAACTCAGCGGATCAGGCAGCATCTCTGGACAAAAGGAATAGGCGACGTTTTGTAAGGTCTTAAGTGATAGGAGCAGAATTAGGCCATTCGGCCCATCGAGTCTACTCCACCATTCAATCATTGCTGATCCATCTCTTCCTCCTAACCCCATTCTCCTGCCTTCTCCCCATAACCCCTGACACAATAGACAATAGGTGCAGGAGTAGGCCATTCAGCTCTTCGAGCCAGCACTGCCATTCAATGTGATCATGGCTGATCATCCCCAATCAGTACCCTGTTCCTGCCTTCTCCCCATATCCCCTGACTCCGCTATCTTTAAAACCCCTTTCTAGCTCTTGAAAGTATCCAGAGAATCGGCCTCCACCGCCCTCTGAGGCAGAGAATTCCACAGACTCACAACTCTCTGTGTGAAAAGGTATTTCCTAGATTTCCTGGGGCACCTGGGTTTCGTATCGAGAGGAAGGGTCCCGACCTTAAACCTCACCTATTCCTTCTCTCCGGAGATGCTGCCTGACCAGCTGGGTCACTCCTGCTTTTTGTGTCTGCTATTTATATTTTCCTAATTCCTCTTTTCAAATCTTCACCATTGGAGTTGTACGGAATCACCTTGTGGAGCCTAAATGAGAGACAGGGCACATACATATGAAAACCACCCAGAGCTGAAGTATTGTAATAAGACTCTGCTCTATCGGAGCTGCAATCTTGCATAAACCATGAGTGTGGAAAAAAAAAAAGCTTCCAATATTTACCATGGGTAATGCAGTGAGCAGGGTGATAAATCCACCAGCATCTTCATGGGGCAGTTAAAAATTCCCACAGGATTTTAATATAGTGTTATGATGCATAGCATATGGTAACTGTATCCTTGAATAAGCAGGGGCCTCTCTCCTGCTCTCACTTCTCCCTTCCCCAGATCCACTCTCTAGCACACCGATCCCTGTTATAATTCAAATCATATTGCCTGCCTGATGTGCTCAGTAAAACGCCAGAGGAGTTGTTCTTTTTTTTTTAAGCTGTTTGCTCGCGGAAGTGTTTTATGTTTGTGCGTGTTTCCCATTCTCCTGGAAAGTTGTTTGCTATTCAGGCACTTGCTATTCAGGTGATGGGCACGCAGTGAGGCGTTGAAATGTGCGCGCCCTTGCAGGTTGGTTTGTTTCCCTAATAATATATTACATTGTGTGCCGATTCCTGAGGTAGTCTGACCAAATGCAGGCAGTCGGTCAGGGCAATGAAAGAGCGGAGGACGGAAGCCGAGGAATGTAGACAGAGGCGGCACTGATAATGGAGATCAAACGACTGCAGAAAGCGAAACAACAGTGCATGAATAAAAATCCATGCAACAATGGAAAGATAGGAGACTCTGAAAAGGAACTAGCAGATGCTGGTTTATGCCGAAGATAGAAAAAAAAGTGTATGAGTTTAGCTTATTGTCACGTGCACCGAGGTACAGTGAAATGCTTTTGTTGCGTGCGAAGCAGTCAGCGGAAAGACAATACATGGTTGCAATCGACCTGTCCACAGTGTACAGATAAAGGGAATAATGTGAATAATGTTTATGTGCAAGATAAAGCCAGTAAAGTCTGACGGTCTCCAACGAGGTCAATAGTAGTTCAGGACTGCTCTCTAGTAGTTGTTGGCAAAGATGGTTCAGTTGCCTGATAACAGCTGCAAGGCCACCCATCCTTTTTCCGTTACCCATCCAGGGAAATTACGAGCCAAGATTCATTTGCTGCCTCCAGCTACTTTTCTTCTGAAGAGATACAGCATAGAATCAGTCCCCTCAGCCCACCGAGTCTATGCCAACCATCGATCGCCCGTTCACACCAGATCTACGTTATCCCAATTTCACAACCACTTGCTACACAGTTACAGAGGCCAGTATAACTTAAAGGCCTGTCTCACGAATCTGCGGTCATTGGCGGCGAAACGGGAAGAATCTGCCGCCATAGACCGCGCACTCGTGAGAACGCACAATTCCGGGGCCGTGCGGCGGTGTTCCCAACACCGCACGGTGCTAAAATAAAACCTACACTGTTGAAAACTATATTCTTACCGCACAACCTCCACCAGTGATGCACGAGTGCGGCACGGCCGCCCGCACGGGCCGCCGCCAGTGTGGCTCGAGCCCCGTGCGTCAAACTTCCACTGCCACAGCCTCCGCCAGTGAGGCACGTGTGCGGCACGGCCGCAGGCACAGCCACCGCTACAGCGCCGCGATCAGGACGGCCGCCGCCACAGCCGCCGCTCGTGAGTCACGTGCGGCGGGCCGACGTCATCGCAGTCGGCCCGCCCTTTTTTTTACTTACCGCAAGCACGTGGGACCAGCCGTATTTGAATTACTCGGCCCCCGCGCAGCATCCGTGCGGCGCTCCCGTGGATAGGCTCGGCGCTCTCGCCGTTGCCGTGCGGTCCCCTCTACCGGCGACGCCGCGCTTCACCGCCGATGACCGCAAACAGGTAAGACAGAGCCTTTACAAGCCCGCACGTCTTTGAGACGTGAAATGAATCCAGAGGACCCGGAGGAAACCCATGTGGCCACAGGAGGAATGTGCAAACTCTACACTGACAGTACCCGAGGTCATGTTCTAACCTGGGTCTCTGGCGCTGTGAGGCAGCAGCTCTATCTGTAGGGGTAGGAGATGGTGGGCGGTGGGGGAGGGGTGTGGTGGCTCAGCTCCAAGTCCTTAGTAAAGAGCAAACTTTGGGTTCAACCCTGACTACGGGTGCTGTCTGTATGGAGTTTGGACATTCTCCCCCGTGACCTGCGTGGGTTTTCTCCAGGTGCTCTGGTTTCCTCCCACACTCCGACGATGTACAGATTTGTAGCTCAATTGGCTTGGCAAAAGTATAAATTGTCCCTAGTGTGTGTAGGATAGTGTCAGTGTGCGGGGATCGCTGGTCGGCACGGACTTGGTGGGCCGAAGGGCCCGTTTCCGCGCTGTATCTCTAAACTAAACTAAACTGAACTCTGTGGATTTTTTTATCTGCTGTATATTTCTCAAATGATCATATTCTCCTACAGGACGTATGTTAAAGCCAAACTTTTACTCGCTTGGTGATGAGATTTTACAAAAAGTTACATTATCAAAATCAACAATGTCTGCTGTCATTACTCAATGAATCTGACAGTGCCTTGAGATTTCAGTGTTTTATAGCTGAACACAAAAATCCTTTGGGTTCCCTCAGTGATCCTTATACTTCTTTATTAGGACTGATCTGTGCTGGAATCACAGGAACCAACTTTTTTTATAGGAAGGAGGCAGGTTGCAAAATACCCTGACAGTCTTATGGTTAATTACACATCTAAATGAGCTTTTAATGATGCGCTCAGTCAAGATTATCACTTTGCAAACAATCTGGCTCTTTAAAAAAAAACTTACATATGTACCTGTATATTGTAATTTTCCTCTGTGAATATTTCAAAAATAAAAGGCGTTCTAACTTGGTTTAATTTTTCATTCAGTTGATTCGGCTGCTGTCGTACACAAACACTGAAGAAGGATCCCGACCCTTCTCTCCAGAGATGCTGCCTGGTCCGCTGAGTTGTCTCAGCACTTTGCATTTATCTCAGGCAAACTCCCATCTTTATTCCATGCTCTGTGTAATATTTAAGAAGCTAACTAAAAACCGCTGCAGTAAAAAAAAATAAACAGTCGGAAGGACTCAGTGTGTCAATCGTATGTGAACGGGAAGGACTGAAATTGATTCCGAGTTTGGTATCTGTGAGATTTCCTTGACACAATGGGCTGATGAAGGGTCCCGACCCGAAACGTCACCCATACGTATTTTTCCTCCAGTGATGCTGCCTGACCCGCTGTGTTCCTCCAGCACTTTGGCTGTTGATGTCACAGCTGACCACCACTGTTCCATGAAGTAGACATCTGACCTGTTTAATATTGACAATGGGATGGGTGTCATCACACAGAAAGCTCGATCAGCCATGATTGGATGGCGGAGTAGACTTGAGCGGCTGAGTGGCCTAATTCCGCTCCTATCACATATGAACTTATGAAGATGCCCCATCTTCACTAGTCAAACCTGCCCGCGTTTGGCCCATATATGAATGAATGAATAAGTTTATTGGCCAAGTATTCACATACAAGGAATTTGCCTTGGTGCTCTGCCCACAAGCGACAACATTACATACAGTGACAGTTGGGAATGACACATAAGACATTAAACATTAATAATAAAACATTATTGATCAAACATGTGAATTAAATAAAATACCAGAGCAAAAGGTGGCGACAGACTTTTGGTTATTGAGTACAGTTACTACTCGTAGAAAAAAGCTGTTTTTTACTGGCTGTGTCAGTCCGGAGCCTCTAAACCTGTGGAATATATGCCTCTAAAGGGCCTGTCCAACTTGGGTGACCTAATCCACGAGTTCTGGCGAGTTTGCCCTCGACTCACTCGCACAAGGTCCTAGGAGTCTTCGTAACTCTCCTTCATGCTCGAGAGTGGTCTCCGCGTACTCGAGGCCTCAGTTAGGTCGCGGCGTTTTTTTCAATATGTTAAAAAATGCCCGCGAGTAAAAAAAGGTCGCCATGGAAAAAATCGATACATTTTGTACTCGTAGGTTTAGTCGTAGTAGGTCGTAGCAGGTCGGCATGTTAGTCGTAGGTAATTGAGGGTAGTCGAAGGTAGTCATAGATAGTCTTCATCATAGACAAAGGGAGGTCGAAGGGAGGTCAAAGGAGATCGAAGGAGGTCGTCTTCACTCTCCACTATTCGGTGTCCAATTTTCCCAAAGTTAGTCGTAGCTAGACGTAGCTAGTCGAAGTTAGTCTTCAACATAGTCGAAGGAGGTTGAAGGAGGTCTTCAACATGTCATTATTTCAAACTCTTCTAAACTTGCCAATAAGGTTTGCCCAAGTGGGACAGCCCCTTAAACCTGTGGAATTCTCTGCCACAGAAGGCAGTGGACGCCACCTGTCGTTTCCCTTATCGCTAACCAGTCTGAAGAAGGGTCTCGACCCGAAACACCACCCATTCCTTCTCTCCAGAAATGCTGCCTGTCCCGCTGAGTTACTCCAGCTTTTTATGTCTATCTTAGGTTTAAACCAGCATCTGCAGTTCCTGCCCAATTCACCGGATGTTTTCAAGAGAGAGTTAGATATAGCTCTCAGGGCTAATGGAATCAAGGGATATGGGGAGAAAGCAGGAACGGATGATCAGCCATGACCATAATTGAATGGCAGTGCTGGCTCGAAGGGCCTAGTCCTGCACCTATGTTTCTATGAAAACCTATCCAAATGCCTTTTAATGTTTGCCCGTTCTATAGCTCAATGTGTGCAAGAGACAGTGCAGAAGATAAAGGCAGACAGATCATTTTATCTCCTTTCATGTGGACAACTACTGCTTGCTGTGGTAACGAGCTTTGTAAGGTATCTGCCATTGTGATCTGTGAATGTAGCGTTTTGCGTTACATGCAGCAGCGGTTCACGGCAGCAGCATTTAAAGAAGCAATAAGACAATGTAGAATTGTGATGTATGTAATGATAACAAAAAAACATGCTGAAATTTGAGGTAATTGAACGTTTTCATTTGGAGAGAAGCCGTTGAATCCTATGATGTCTCAGGATATTGGGTGCACGAAGTGAATGGAGTGCTGACAACATCAAACACTTCTGACATTGAGATTTAGCCATGTGCACATCATGATTTAGATTATTTGTTACCTGCAAGCCCTGAATTCTTCCAAGCGCATTCTCCGAAACATTTGGCTATTTGAACAAATGACTTTTGCATAGAACAAGGAACCTTCCCCTGTCGGCTGTGATTATTAGTTACGTACGCTTCAATTTCTCACATGCTCCCTGGGGGCTATTCTCCATTTCCGATGGTGACAGGTTGAAAATAGTGTTATTTGCTGCTTCAAAATTGCCTTCCTGTGTTAACCCTTTCCATAGAGCACCATACTCTAGTGAAAGGCCTGGATAGAGCGGATGTGGGGAGGATGTTTCCACTAGTGGGAGAGCCTAGGACCAGAGGGACATTGCCTCAGAATTAAAGGACGTTCCTTTTGGAAGGAGATGAGGTGGAATTTATTTTAGCCCGAGGGTGGTGAATCTGCGGAATTTCCTTGCCACAGACGGCTGTGGGGGCCGTCAATGGATATTTTTAAGGCAGAGAAAGATAGAGTCTTGATTAGTATGGGTGTCAGAGGTTATGGGGAGAAGGCAGGAGAATGGGGTTAGGAGGGAGAGATAGATCAGCCATGATTGAATGGCGGAGTAGACATGATGGGCCGAATGGCCTAATTCTGCTTCTTTAACTTATGACCTTATGACTTTATACGGGAAACCATTTCACAAATATTAGCCGAAATCTAGATGCTGAGGTGTCATCTCGTGGAGAGAAGGGATGGGTGACGTTTCGGGTAGGGACCCTTCTTCAGAGTTATGTATGTTTCTGCTGATCTGGGTTAAATGAAAACCTCTGGAAAGCTGAAGGTTGTGGGGAGACTTGTTAGAAGTATATAAAATTAGGAGGGGCATGGATAGGATGGAAAAATCCATCTCAGGATGGAAAAATCAAATAACATCAAGGTGAAAAGGATAAAGTTTAAAAGAGATTTAAAAGTCAAATCTGGCAACTAGAAAAATAATTTTGTGGTGGTTTTGCAGATGTGACAATAAAATGCTGAGGAACCATTCAGATGTACGGGGCAACTTTATTTACACAGAGGGTGGTGAGTGCATGGAACGAGCTGCCAGGGTTGGAGGCAGGTACATTCCATTGTTTAAGAAACATTTGGACAGGTGCATGGATAGGGCAGATTTGGATAGGGCAGATTTGGGCCAAACGCAGGCAGTTGGGATGAGCGTAGATGGGGATAGATGGGGACAAGTTGTGTCGAAGAGCCTGTTTCCACACTGTATGACTCCTTGACTCTATCTACCCGCCTTAGGACCAATTTAAATCCAGCAAAAAAATCTACTCAGTACTAATTTCATGTTTAGAGGCTGATTGCTTTTTGCAGGGATTTCAGTGCTGAACGATCCATTCGATGAAACATCAATGTGTAGGAAGGAACGGCAGATGCTGGTTTAAACCGAAGATGGACTGCAAAAAGCTGGAGTAACTCAGCGGGACAGGCATCTAAAGAAGAGTCTCGACCTGAAATGTCACCCGTTACTTCTCTCCGGAGATGCTGCCTGTCCCGCTGAGTTACTCCACCTCTCTCTGGTGAAACATCAAATTGTCCCACTATGCCATAAGATGTTCTCAGAGAGATGTCGAGTGAATCTTCCCTGCCCAACATTCCTCTGTCAACAACATCGAAACAGATCACAAAAAAAAAAAAAAATACTCCTCCAGGGCAACAGAAGGGTCTGATAAATAGATGGACTGGTCATTTAATGGATTGACTTTGGTAGAATTAATCAGATTTCTTCATCAGCATAATACCCCAAATTAATTCATGTGCGAGTGCTTTGGGACATTCGAAAGGTGACTATGCTGACTATTTCCTTCATTTTTCTGTTTTTAATTCTAACGTAAACCCTTACAGCATTTTTACAAATCTGTTCCATGAAAGCGTTTTAAAGACCTGTGTGTGAGTCTGATGAGATTCATATGGTTGGTGGCATTTTGTCAATTGCTTTGGAGAATTACTCGGCTGCTATGGACCAGAGAATATGTTTTAATTTGGTTTCCCCCTTAGTTCACTCAGTCCTTATGCTTTGCAATCCTGCCGTCACTCAGCGTCCCTTCATCTTGATGATCTTTCCTTGGCTCTGCTCCTGGGCAAGACTTGAATGGCTCTTGTTTCCTCCAATCTGCCACCGTCCGACGTAAAATGATTTTGGGCACTCTCGCTCTAACTCCCAGTGGACGACGCAGACTTCTCAAAAGGCGTCGGGGAAAGTGAAATAAATTGATCATCTCGTTCAGAAGCCAAGAATGTGCCAGCAGGTAACGCTTTCTCCAATAGATTTAGGAGCGTGGCTGGTGGTTTAGACGGAGACGGAGACGGAGACAGAGAAATATAGCAAGTGCTAATTTATAGGCACCGTTGCTGTCCACCTCTGCTCCTTCCATCCAATTCCCGACTGATCAGGATGTCATTTCAGGAAGCAGGCAATATATTGGCAACCAATGTATTAAATCAAAGACGCGCACAGGTTTAGTTTTGTTTAGAGATACAGCGGGGAAACAGGCCCTTCGGCCCACCGGGTCTGTGCCGACCAGCGATTCCTGTACACTAGCAATATCCTACACTCATCAGGGACAGTTTACAACCAAGGCCAATTAACCTACCAACGTGTACGTCTTTGGGATGTGGGAGGGAAACCGGAGCAGCCAGAGAAAACCCACGCAGGTTACAGGGAGAACGCAGGAACTCCGTACAGACAGCACCCGTAGTCAGGATCAAACTCGGATCGCCGGCACTGTGAGGCAGCAGCTCTACCGCTGCTCCACCGTGCCGTCAATGGTAATAGTTCCACCTCTTTCCCAACTGAATAGCAACACTGTCATGAATCAACGATAGACACAAATTCCGCGCATTCCACTCTCTAGGCCCTCACCCCCTCATCTTCACCATGGACGTCCAGTCACTGTACACCTCCATCCCCCACCAGGATGGTCTCAAAGCCCTCCGTTTTTTCCTCGACCGTAGAAGCAATCTATACCCGGCCACTGACACCCTCCTCCGCCTAGCGGAGCTGGTACTTACACTTAATAACTTTTCATTCGACTCCTCCCATTTCCTCCAAATACAAGGCGTAGCTATGGGCACACGCATGGGCCCCAGCTACGCCTGCCTCTTTGTCGGGTACGTAGAACAATCCCTGTTCAATGCGTACCAGGGCCCCATCCCCGACCTCTACCTCCGCTACATCGATGATTGTTTTGGTGCCACATCCTGCACCCACACACAACTGACTGACTTCATCCGCTTCACCACCAACTTCCATCCGGCACTTAAATACACCTGGACCATTTCCGACACTTCCCTACCATTCCTTGACCTCACTATCTCCATCGCAGGTGATAGACTCCTTACCGACATCCACTACAAACCTACCGACTCCCATGGCTATCTGGACTACACTTCTTCCCACCCTGCTTCCTGTAAGGACTCCATCCCCCACTCCCAATTCCTCCGTCTACGCCGCATCTGCTCCCAGGATGAGGCGTTCCACACCAGGGCATCTGAAATGTCCTCATTCTTCAGGGAACGGGGGTTCCCCTCCTCCACCATAGATGAGGCTCGCACCAGGGTCTCTGCCATACCCCGCAACACTGCTCTCTCTCCCCATCCCCCCACTCACAACAAAGGCAGAGTCCCCCTAGTCCTCACCTTTCACCCCACCAGCCGTCACATACAACAAGTGATCCTCCGTCAGTTTCGCCACCTCCAACGTGACCCCACCACTCGCCACATCTTCCCATCTCCCCCTATGTCTGCCTTCCGCAAAGACCGCTCCCTCCGTAACTCCCTTGTCAATTCTTCCCTTCCCTCCCATACCACCCCCTCCCCTGGTACTTTCCCTTGCAACCGCAAGAGATGCAACACTTGTCCCTTCACTTCCCCCCTCCACTCCATTCCAGGACCCAAGCAGTCGTTCCAGGTGCGACAGAGGTTCACCTGCATCTCCTCCAACCTCATCTATTGCATTCGCTGCTCTAGATGCCAGCTGATCTACATCGGTGAGACCAAGCGGAGGCTTGGCGATCGTTTCGCCGAACACCTCCGGTCGGTCCGCAATAACCAACCTGAACTCCCGGTGGCTCAGCACTTCAACTCCCCCTCCCATTCCGTATCTGACCTCTCTGTCCTGGGTCTCCTCCATGGCCACAGCGAGCAACACCGTAAATTGGAGGAAATGCACCTCATATTCCGCTTGGGCAGTCTACACCCTGGTGGCCTGAACGTTGAATTCTCCCAATTCTGCTAGCCCTGGCTGTCCCCTCCCCTTCATCAGCCATCTGGTTGTCTCCTCCCCTCCCCCAACCCTCGGGCTCCTCCTCCTCCTTTTCCTTTTTTCCTTTCTTCTCCCCACCCCCTATCAGTCTGAAGAAGGGTTTCGGCCCGAAACGTTACCTATTTCCTTCGCTCCATAGATGCTGCTGCACCCGCTGAGTTTCTCCAGCATTTTTGTGTACCTTCGATAGACACAAAATGCTGGAGTAACTCAGCGGGTCAGGCGGCATCTCTGGAGAAAAGGAATAGGTGACGTTACGGGTCAAGACCCTTCTTCGGACTGAGAGTCAGGGGAGAGGGAAACTAGAGGTACAGAACAAATCAGAGCCGGTGCCGATGAACAAGGAGCCCACAATGGTCCATTGTTGGCTGTGGAGGATGACAATGGGATACGAATAGTGAAACTAGCAGGATGACTAGGGTGGGGGATGGACAGAGAGAGAGGGAATGCAAGGCTTACTTGAAATCAAGATTCATGCCACTATTTGTTTTAATTTACCACTGCAAGCTGCCCAAGCGAAATATGAGCTGTTGTTCCTCCAATTTGCGTGCAGCCTCACTCTGACAATGGAGGAGGTCCAGGACAGAAAGGTCAATGAGGGAATGAGAAGGGAGGTTCAAATGTTTGGAAACCGGGAGATCGCGTAGGCCTAGGCTGATTGAGCGAAGGTGTTCAGTGGAATGATCGCCCAGTCAGCGCTTGGTCTCAGCTGTGCAACCTGACTACACGACTCTCTACCCATCAACCAGCTCGGAGTTATTGATGGCGAACTCTTCACCAAACAGGCAGCAGCTTGTGACCACTTCTTCAGACAGTGTGCTTGCTTATCTTCTCAAGGGATGGCGTGGTGGGGCAGTGGTAGAGTTGCTACTTTACAGCGCCAGGGACCTGGGTTCGAACCCGACTACGGGTGCTGACTGTATGGAGTTTCTACATTCTCCCCGTGACCGCGTGGGTTTTCTCCAGGTGCTCCAGTTTCCTCCCACGCTGAAAAGACGTACAGGTTTGTAGTTTAATTGGCTTTGGTAGTTTAGTTTAGTTTGGATTGGTGTAAATGTAAAATTGTCTCTAGTGTGTCCATTGTGTGTAGGATAGTGTTAGTGTGCGGGGATCGTGGTCGGTGTGGATTCGGTGGGCCGAAGGGCCTGTTTCCGCGCAGTAACTCCAAACTAAACGAAACTAAAACTTGTGCTGTGCGGCTAACTTGATGTGGGTGTAGTGTTTCGCTAAACATGCGTGGAAGTGAAACTATCGAAATGCTCTGTTGCAGCAGTGCAGTCACTGGTAGCTGACTGTGCAGCAATGCAGCAATGCAGTCACTGATAGCTGACTGTGCAGCATTAAGAAACAATGTTTAAGAAACAAATGAAACCATTAATGGAGCTCCTCGAACTATCTTTGATCGGACCTTTCTGGCTTTACCTGGCACTAAACGTCATTCACGTTATTCCCTTTATCAGGTATCTATCTGCACACTGTGGATGGATCGATTGTAATCAGGCATTGATTGTCTTTCCGTTGACTGGTTAGCACTCAATGAATGAGGCCATTCGGCCCATCAAGTCTACTCCGCCATTCAATCATGCCTGATCTATCTTTCCCTCTCAACCCCATTCTCCTGCCTTCTCGCCATAACCCGCGACACCCATACTAATCAAGAATCTATCTATCTCTGCCTTAAAAATAACCGCTGACTTGGCAAAAATAACAGCCTTCTGTGGCAATGAATTCCACAGATTCACCACCCTCTGACTAAAGAAATTCCTCCTCATCTCCTTTCTAAAGGAACGTCCTTTAATGCTGAGGCTCTGACCTCAGGTCCTGGACTCTCCCACTAGTGGAAACATCCTCTCCACATCCACTCTGTCCAGGCCTTTCACTGTTCAGGTCTTGGTCTAACTATATTCTTCTAAGTTTGCAAAGAATGAGCAGCAGCAAAAGGCTTTTATTAAGTTGTGGGAGACTCGAGTTATAAATTACAGTTTCAGCATGTGCCTTCTGGAGTGTGTAGATACAAGGATAAGCAATGTATGAACAATAATGTTTTTATGAGGATTAGCATAAGCTTTGTGCTAACACACACATTGTTTCTGCTTAGTAGCTGCAATGTTGTCACATGTACCCAGGTACGGTGATAATCCATTTTTGCATACAGTTCAGAGAAAGTATTATTATACATAAGCATAATCTCAGTGTATAGGAATACTCCACTGAATGAGAATACAAGAGTTGCCATGTTAAGGGCCTGTCCCACTTGGACGACCTAATCCACGAGTTTAGAAGACCCTAGACGAGTTGAAAAAAATGTCAAGGCTGTGTTGACTCGCTGAAGTAAAAGACCTCCTACTTCCTACGACTATGTCTACAACCTCCTAAGACTATGTCTACGACCTCCTATGACCCCCCTTGACCTCAGTCTTCCACACCTAAGACCAACTACGACTAGCTACGAGTGGAAAATGATCACATGATACAATTATGTCATGTTTGCATTTTTTTTCTCGGGCCAGTTACCGACCTACGACTACCTACGACTACCATCACGACCTACTACGACCTACCTACGACCTACCCACGAGTAAAATGTATCCATTTTTTCCATGCCGACCTTTTTTTTACTCATGGACATTTTTTATCAGGCTGGAAAAAACGGCGCAACCTACTTGAGGCCACGAGTAAGCGGAGACCACTCACGAGCACGGGTAAGAGTGACCTACAACCTCCTACGACCTCATGGCGACCATGCTGCGATTATGAGTCAAGGGCAAACTCGGCAGAGGTGGCCAATTAGGTCGTGAAAGTGGGACAGGGGCTTAAGGGTGCCATTTTTTTCAAGATTCAAGCCCAAGTTATCTTGGAGTTCTTAACGTGGCCATAAAGGCCCGTTGTCCTGGCGATGGTCGGCCTTACCAATTTCAACCAAAAATGTATTCAATCATATACAACAATATTTACAAAACAAACAATACCAACACACCCATCACCAAATACAAAGTTACCAAAAAATCTCTGTACTAAATATTAAATGGCTATATTACAATCCTGGTCTAGGATGCCTTCAGCCCTCCCGCTGTGCCGAGCGGTCCCGGAAATCCCTCACGGTTCCCGTGGACACCGTGTGTTGCTTTTGGAGGGGCTCCCAGGCGCGAACATAACCCCAGAAAAGGGGTAACCAGCCGGGTTGGGCGGAGCCCTCTTCTGCCTGACGCTGTGCTCTACCAAATGAAGTTGTTGGTGTCTTCCACTGCCGCACCTCTGCTCTGTGGCGCTGTAGGCCGCCTCCAGTGCCTGTGCTCAGCCTCTTGGAGTGGAGCCTGATCCAATCGAACCCCAGGCTGCTGCAGGGCCTCCAGCGGCCCACTCCACCACGTCGTTGCTAAATTCCTGAAGGTCTACTGTCTTCTTCTGCAGTTCTTCCCTGGACCTGCATCTTCTGCTGAACCCGGTTAGGGGAAAGGTATTGCAGAACAATGGGGGTAATGTTTAGTTTAGAGATACAGCGGCCCCATAGCAGAAGCGTCCACATCGCGGGGCTGGAAACTGGAAGTATTCTGAGCTCATTCTACTACCGCCATCATCTATTGCAACAAGTGATGGCTCCCACTGATTGTCGCCGGAAGCTTGGGTCCTTTTCAGGACGGACGATGACAGCGATGCCAACATTTGGACCATGGAAGATGGAGACGAAAGAAGAAGAGATACAGCGCGGAAACGGGCCCTACGACCCACCGAGTCCACACCGACCAGCGATCCCCGCAAACTAACATAATCCTACACACACTGGCGACAATTTACCGTCTTTCCGAAGCTGATTAACCTACAAACCTGTACGTCTTTAGAGTGTGGGAGGAAACCAGAGCACCTGGAGAAAACCACACCGTTCATGGGGAGAACTTACACAAACTCCGTACAGACAGCACCCGTAGTCAAGATCGAACCCAGGTCTCTGGCACTGTAAGGCAGCAACTCTACCGCTGCACCAGTCAGAGGGTAGTTAATCCGTGGAACTCATTGCCACAGGGGGCTGTGGAGGCCAAGTCCGTGGATAAGGCAGAGATAGACAAATTCTTGATTAGAACGGGTGTCAAGGGTTATTTGGAGAAGGCAGGAAAATGGGATTAGGAGGCAGAGATCAGCCACGATTGAATGGCAGAGTAGACTCGATGGGCCGAATGGCCTAATTCTACTCCTATAACTTGTGAACTTGTGCTGTCCCTGTCTGGAAGTGTCATGAAGTACGTGGGAGAGAATCCCTTCAATAGAACCATGCCAAGCAAAAGGCATGTGCCGTTGGAACGCAGCAGGTTGGGCAGTATATGGGGAGGGAATGGACTGCTGATGCTTCCAGTTGGAAAACTTATGCAGAGTGGTGACATTTTGCGTTCCGAACCAAAACTGCACCTTTCTATTCTCTCCCCCAGATGCTGCCTGACACGCTGAGTTTTATGTTCAAGATTCCAGCACCTGCGGCCTCTCATGACAAACCAACATAGTTTCACCAGGTGGCGCTTCGATGGCAGCCTCAGCAACAGTCTGTCTGTCTTTTCATCTTTTTTTGTTATTTTTAGTGTGTTTTAAAAGTTTGTGTTAATGTTCTCTGGTTTGTTTTATGTGGGGGTTGTCGGGGGAAACTTTTTTACAATATCTTACCTTGCCGGAAATGCGATGGTTTTCCGGATCGTATCTCCGGTCGCTCTGCGGCCTAACATCGTGGAGCTGGAGGCCTTGCTCGGGACTGGCTTTGAGCCCCATCGCGGGGCGTGGACACCATCGGAGCCAATTCCTTGCCTGGGTTCGATGCTCCAACCGCGGCCTGCGGATTTCACCATCGAGAGCTCACAGTCTCGGGTCGAGACCGCCATCGGGAAGCTCCAAATGCCGCACGACGTTCGACCAACCCCGACCCGGGGTAGATCGCCCGGCGCGGGGGAGCTGAGATTCCCGCCCGATGCAGGAGCTTGATCGCGCCGACGAGGAGGCCCGCCGCAGGTTACGGGAGTAATATCGTCCCGTCAACGGAAGGTTGGAGGTCCCCGACCGCGGGAGAACAACGAAGGGAGAGATTGAACTTTTTTTCGCCTTCCATCACAGTGAGGAATGTGGAGGAGTCACTGTGGTGGATGTTCATGTTAAAATGTATTTTGTGTGTTCTGTTGCTTTTTATTGGTATGACTGTATGGCAAATCAAATTCCTCGTATGTTGCAAAACATACTTGGCTAACAAAATATTATTATGATTATGATTATGATTATTTCTTAAATACTCTACATAATATTTTGCTCTTTAATTAAAAAAAAAAACTAGCCCAAAAACCTGGGCGCTCTCACAAAACTAATTATGGCCACAGAGAGAATTAATCAGCATGAAAAGTTTGGTTTAATGACAGGTTCTCAAAATAAACTGCTTCTTTTTCCGTTATGAAGGTACTAAAAAACATCTTTCTTTAATTTACTTTAAAACTAACAATTTGCACCAATGTATCAAGTGAGTGGTTTGGTACAGATTAAAAAATATATATGTTTTTGCTTTTTTTTTAAAACAAGATTACCGAAGAGACAGACTCAACATTTTGGCTAAGATGCAAATTTTTTTGTGCTAATTTATTTACAGTTCCGTTATTCAAATTATGCCGAGATTAAAGGTGAAGGAGGAAAGATTTAATAGGAATCTGAAAGGTAACGTTTTCACACAAAAGGTGGTGGGTGCATGGAATGAGCTGCCAGAGGAGGTAGCTGATGTCAGGACAACAGCCTCCCCTTGAATGTCAAAAAAACTAAGGAGCTGATCGTGGACTTTAGGAGGGCACAACATGCGAGGACGTACATGCCACTGAAGATAAATGGGGATACTGTGGATAGGGTGAGCTGCTTTAAATACCTGGGAGTCCACATCTCAGAGGATCTGACATGGACTACACACACTGCCGCACTGGTGAGTAAGACAAGGCAGCGCCTTTACCACCTCAGGCAGCTGAGGAAATTCAGAGTCTCTCTGAGGATCCTCCAGTGCTTCTACTCAGCGGCTGTAGAAAGCGTCTTGTCCGGAAACATCACAATCTTGTTTGGGAACTGCTCTGCCCAGGACAAGAAGGCTCTGCAGAGAGTAGTGCATTCGGCCGAACGCACCATGGGAACTACACTCGCCCCTCTGCAGGAACTATACATCAGAAGGTGCAGATCCAGAGCCAGCAACATTATGGGGGACCCCTTCCACCCCAGCAACGGACTGTTCCAGCTGCTACGGTCAGGCAAACGCCTCTGCTGTCATGCTGTGAAAACAGAGAGGATGAGGAGTTTCTTCCCAGAGGCCATTAGGACAGTAAACTCTTATCTCACCAGGGACTAACATACTGTACCAATTTACTGTTGTGTTGTGTCTTTTTAAAACTGCTGTTTTTTTCTCACAAATATGTAATTACTGATTCTGTTCTATTCTGTTTTGTAGTTTTTTTGCACAATCCGCAAGCATTGCCACTTTTCATTTCACTGCACATCTCGTATGCGTATGTGACAAATAAACTTGATTTGACCTTGACTTGACCTTGATGCAGGGATATCGCAATGTTTAAGAAGCTATTAGACGGGCACATGGAAAGGACAGGTTTAGAGGGAAATGGGCCAAATGCAGGCAGGTTGGACTAGTGTAGCTGGGACACGTTGGCCGGTGTGGGCACGTTGGGCTGTTTTCACACCGCATCTCTGTATGAATCTATGACTCTTTAGTCTGAGGATAGTTAATCTGTGGAACTCATTGCCGCAGAGGGCTGTGGAGACCAAGTTAGTGGATATTTTTTAAGGCAGAGATCGACGCATTCTTGATTAGAACGGGTGTCAAGGGTTATGGGGAGAAGGCAGGAAAATAGGATTAGGAGGCAGAGATCAGCCCTGATTGGATGGCAGAGTAGGCTCGATGGGCCGAATGGCCTAATTCTACTCCTTGAACTTGTGAACTTGTGAACTCTGCTAAAAATGTCACAGCATATTTTCAATGCAGTTTTCTTTTTTTAATTATGTTTTCTGGTTTAGGGAATTGTCTACAACTGCAGCAAAGTAAATAATCTGGAGTGGAAAATTGAGCAGGCAGGTGAGATTAGTTCATCTCTGCATCATGTTCAGCACAGACATTGTGGGCCGAAGGGCCTGTTCCTGTGCCGTGCTTTTCCATGTTGTAAGAGAAACATTCTGCACATTTGAGTACAAATTTGAGCAAAAGTCTGAGCTCAGACTACCAATTATACCCAAACTCTTGGAGTGATCTTTCCTCAGGTCAAAGATTTGTTCCCTTAGCAAGCACTCCCCATTGCTTATTTTGCAGTTTACTATACATTAGGCATTTGTCCCTGGTAATAGAAGGAAGAATCGTTCAGCTGCATCTTCAACCTGTTTGTCATTAGTGTAGCCCTTTAACACCATCATCTTGTTTGAGTCCTTGGTGCATTTTTTGTAAAAAAGATTTCAAGAGACAAGATTTTGGGATGGCACATTAGTGCAGCCGCCGAGTTGCTGCCTTACAGAGAGACCAGAGAACCCGGTTCTATCCTGACTATGGGTCCTGTCTGTACGCAGTTTGTACGTTCTCCCTGTGATCGTGTGGGTTTTCTCCGGGTGCTCCGGTTTCCTCCAACACTCCAAAGACGTACAGGTTTGTAGTTTAATTGGCGCTGGTAGTTTAGTTTAGTTCAGAGATACAGTGCGGGAACAGGCCTTTCTGCCCATCGAGTCCACACTGACCAGCGATCCCTGCACACTAGCACTTTCCTGCACACACCAGGGACGATTTGCAATTTTAACCAAGCCATTTAGGCTCCAAACCTGTACGTCTTTGGAGTGCGGGAGGAAACTGGAGCATATTGGAGAAAACCCATGCAGGTTACGGGAAGAACGCACAAACTCCATACAGACAGCACATAGTCGGGATCGGACACCGGTCACTGGCGCTGGGAAGCAGCAACTCTATCGATGCGCCACTGTGCCAGTGTGTGTGGGTTAGTATACGGGGAATGCTGGTCAATGTGGGCTTGGTGGGCCGAAGGGCCTGTTTCCGTGCTGTATCTTGACATTAAACAACTAAACACTGGTCAAGCAGATCCAAACGCTTGTTGCATGAGTGGGATGAGTCGATGAAGAATTGTTTCAGTAACTGGAAAGGCCCAGCCAGACTGAAGTGAGTGTAGGTAAGAACTGCAGATGCTGGTTTAAATCGAAGGTAGCCACAAAATGCAGGAGTAACTCAGCGGGACAAGCAGCATCTCAGGAGAGAAGGAATGGGTGACGTTTCGGGTCGAGACCCTTCTTCAGTCTGAACCCGAAACGTCCCAAATTCCTTCTCTCCTGAGATGCCGCCTGTCCCGCTGAGTTACTCCTACATTTTGTGGCTACCTTCGATTTAAACCAGCATCCACAGTTCTTTCCTGCACACATGAAGAGAGTGCAGGATGGATATTGGTTGAGTTCCTATTTAAAACCGATGCCAGGAATCTAAAGAAGGGTCCCAACCCAAAACGTCATCTATCCATGTTCTCCAGAGATGCTGCCTGACCTGCTGAGTTAAGGGCCTGTCCCACTTTCACGACCTCTGCCAAGTTTGCCCTTGACTCATACTCGCAGCATGGTCGTCCTGAGGACGTAGGAGGTCGTAGGAGGTCGTAGGTAGGTCGTAGCAGGCCGTGATGCTAGTCGTAGGTACTCGTGGCATCAAGTAGGTCGGGCCGTTTTTCTAGCCTGATGAAAAATGTCCACGAGTAAAAAAAGTTGTGAATTAGGTCGTGAAAGTGGGACAGGCCCTTTATACCAGCACTTTGTGTTTTACACCAGATTCTAGCATATGAGATTCCTTGTGTAACCAGTGTTTGTCCAATTAGTAACTGTATGGCAAGAAATTGCAGAGATTTGTGAATGTGGTCCAGACCGTCACACAAAAACCAACCTCCCTTCCATTGACTCCATCTACACTTCACGCTGCCTCGGCAAGGCCACCAGCATAATCAAGGACAAGTCTCACCCCGGTCACTCCCTCTTCTCCCCTCTCCCATCAGGCAAGAGGTGCAGATGTGTGAAAACGCACATCTCCAGATTCAGGGACAGTTTCTTCCCAGCTGTTAGCAGGCAACTGAACCATCCCATCAACAACTAGAGAGCGGTCCTGAGCTACTATCTACCTCATTAGAGACCATTGAACTATCTTTAATTGGACTTTATCAGACTTTTGCTTTTCACTGTACCTTGGTACACGTGACAATAATACACCAAATTCAACTAAACTCCTTCAACTGCAAAAATGCAGAGAGGAAACGTACAGGGGGACAGCCTGATGCAAGGATCAGTGGGAGCACTGAAATGTGCCCTGTGATATACCCTAACATTGATTTGATTTTGTGTAGGAAGGAACTGCAAATGCTGGTTTAAACCGAAGACAGACACAAAAACACTGGAGTAACTCATCTCTGGAGAGAAGGAATGAGTGACGTTTCAGGTCGAGTCCCATCTTCAGACTGGTTTGATTTTGTTTTTTTCTTCTATGCCTCCTTTCTGAATCTTTGTACTTGGAACCTGGCGCATTTATAACATTTCCCAGTTGTGACAAAAGGTGAGAGGCGTGAAGTTTTAATTTCCATTCCCGCTTCACAGATACCTGACCCACTGTTTATATCGCAAAATTAAACTTGCTTTGATGAGAGAATAAAAGGATTTAAAGCAAACATAATCCAGGTCTTAATGATGACACGAGGGGAATGCATAATGTGGGCGGAAGCAGATCAATTTAGTCATCTTGAAGAAAAGCAGAAGGTTTCACAAATGAGAACATTTTTTTTCCCTTTTTAGAACATAGCGCATAGATCTCCGATCTGCCTCATTGGAGACATTTGAACTAACATTAATCTGACTGCAGTGCACTAAATGTTGTACATCTCTCGTTTTCACACCTTACCCTTCCATATCTCTGTGTCTCCCTCGCCCCCTGACTCTCAGTCTGAGGGAGGGTCCCGACACGAAACGTCACCCATTCCTTCTCCCCAGAGATGCTGCCTGTCCCGCTGAGTTACTCCAGCATTTTGTGTCTATCTTCGGTGTAAACCAGCATATGCAGTTCCTTCCTATATCCTTATCCTTTATTCTGTACACTGCGAATGGCTTGATTGTAATCGTGTATACTTTCCTTTGACTGGATAGTACGCAAACAAAAAGCTTTTCGCTGTACCTCGGTACACATGACAATAATAAAGTCTGCTACACTAAACAAACTAATTACATGGAGGCACAAGGAACTGCAGGTGCTGGAATTTTGCATAGAACACAAAGTGCTGGAGTAACTCAACCGGTCAGACAGCATCTCTGGAGGACATGGACTTTGTGTTCTATGTACATGTTCTCCAGAGAACCTGCCTGATCCGCTGAGTTTCTCCAGCACTCTGCGATCTACAACTATTACTTTACCACCACTGTATAAACACAAGTCTCCTGTGCTCTCGCTTGCCTCCAAAGATCAATGAAGTGGTAACTGTGTGACACAGATTTAAGTAATGTGCTCCATGTTATGTCGTCATTATTAAACAAGGATTTTGTTTGCTTTAACTTGTTTTTGTCCGATCTCACCAGTGCTTCAAGCCTCAATGTAAAGCTTTGTCTGCCAAGCGCAGGGTAATTCTTCAGTACATTAGTGAGTGAGTGCTCTTGATGTATTCAAGAGAGAGTTGGATACAGCTCTCAGGGCTAACGGAATCAAGGGATATGGAGAAAAAGCAGGAACGGGGGGCACTGGATGATCAGCCATGATCATATTGAATGGCGGTGCTGGCTCGAAGGGCCGAACGGCCTTCTCCTGCACCTATTTTCTATGTTTCTATGTTTTCTGTGCCAGAGGTGTTGTCTTTCCAATGAGTTTTTAAGCCCATTTAATTTTGCCATCGACTGTACACTCTCCCCCCCCTCCCCTCACCCCCCTAATCTAATTCCTGGAGTAGTCCATAAAAACATTCCCCGCTCCCAACCCACACCGATTTAAGTCCGGAATCACTGTTAACTCTCCTTCCTCAGATCTTGTACAATCTCTTTACCTTGGACATTAAAAGCCTGTACTCAAACAAAGAACCATTCAGGCATTTCAAAATATCTGGAAAAATCCCAGACACTGAGCAACCAGTCAAGCTCTGCTCGAATAATTTCTTCTGGGCCTGACTAAAAAAAGTTTCCAAATGATTCCAATGCCAAGGGCGTCACGGTGGCACAGCGGTAGAGTTGCTGCCTTACAGCGCCAGTTACCCGATTTCGATCCTGACTGTGGCTGCTGTCTGTACGGAGTTTGTACATTCTCTCTCTGACCACGTGGGGTTTTTTCCGGGTGCTCCGGTTTCCTCCCACACTCCAAAGATGTGCATGTTTGTAGGTTAATTGGCTTCGGTAAAATTGTCCCTAGTGTGTAGGATAGTGCTAGTGTACGGGGTGATCGCTGGTCGGTGCAGACTCGATAGGCCGAAGGGCCAGTTTCCGCGCTGTTTCTCTTATGTCTATAGTCGTAAGGTCATAAGGAATAGGAGTAGAATTAGGCCATTCAGCCCATCAAGTCTACTCCGCCATTCATTCGGCTGACCTATCTTTCCCCCTCAACCCCGATCTCCTGCCTTCTCCCCATAACCCCTGACACCCGTACTAATCAAGAATCTATCTATCTCTGCGTTAAAAATATCCATTGACTTGGCCTCCACAGCCAGTTCAGTTCAGTTTAGTTTATTGTCACGTGTACCGAGGTACAGTGAAAAGCTCTTGTTGCATGCTATCCAGTCGGCAGAAAGACAATGCATTGGAATGAATGCCACAGATTGACCATCCTGTTGAATTAGATTGAGGAGTCAAAGGAACAGTTTGAACTTGCAAGGGTTCTTCAAGATAATGAAGGGTTTTAAACATTGATCTTGTTTATCATCTTAACAGTGATTCCTGAACCTTATCAACAAGTAGATGTTACAACTGCAAAGACCATGTGAAATCTGAAATCCTTTCCTTTGGATTCTATCCTTTGACTCCCCGTTGGATTGCAACCTTGTCGTGGTCGGGGAGCTTGTGTGTCTCAGTGACCCCTAGAGCTATGCCAGCGGGAGATTCGTCTCCTGTTAGGGTCTCCCATGCTGGACAGGTCGAAGGGTAGAGGCGAGACGAAGAGCGATCCCCTGGTCCTCCAGGTTGGAGGTTGAGCACAGGGCTAACAACCCTGTCTCGTAAAAACAAATATGTTACAGAAACAGCAACTGAAGGAAACAATACTACTGAGTGGAGGACCTTTGTTGCTGCCCTACATGCCAGGAGGCATAATAGGCAGTAAATAAATAAGTAAGTAAGTACTATGCTTTGAGCTCAGAACAAAACCGTTCTCTTTTCTGTTAGACACAAGGAACTGCAGGCACTGGAATATGCGGCTAAACGCAAAGTGCTGGAGTAACTCAGTGGGTTAGGCAGCAATGGTGGAGGGTCTGAACCCAAAACATGGCCTATCCATTCCCTCCAAGGTTACGACACAAAATAGTGGAGTAATTCAGCGGGTCAGGCAGCATCTCTGGAGAAAATGGATAGGTGCAGATTCAGGTCAGGACCCTTCTTCAAACTGATTCCTCCAGCAATGTTGCCAGATCTGCTGAGTTCAGGTTTTTTTAGATTAGTTTAGAGATACAGCGCGGAAACAGGCCCTACGGCCCACTGAGTCCACGCCGACCAGCGATCACCCCGTACACTAACACTATCCTACACACAATGTTACCAAGCCAATTAACTTACAAACCTGTACGTCTTTGCAGTGTGGGAGGAAACCGGAGCTCCCGGAGAAAACCCGCGCGGTCACAGGGGAGAACGTACAAACTCCATACAGGCAGCACCCGTAGTCGGGACCGAACCCGGGTCTCTGGCGCTGTAAGGCAGCAACTCTACCGCAGCTACTCCAGCTCTCTGTATGTGGCTTTTTGTTTTTGTTTCTGTTTAAGTTTTTGCTTTCCTTTGTTTTGCTTCGTTTCTCGGGCTGTGCCAGCTTTCATACCTTTTCTAACTTTCGCATCTTTTCCGAGTTCTTTTCATGAATGCTCATTCCTGAGCTCGAGTGTATCGCAGTTTGAATCATCCCTTGTTGTGAACGAGCGAATCTTGCTGCCCTATCCCCTGGCTCTCTGTCGTCGGCCTCTTCCGATCAGCGCCTTGTTGCTGCCTGAACCACCTTACCATGGTCCACAGTCACGTTCACTCAGCAAGGGGCCGGACATAATTACCTGCAGCCCGGCATCTGCCTGACACGTAGCTGACATTTCGGCCTTTGTTCCCGCTCCATCTTATTGTGTGTCTTTTAATTCTGGCTCGCTGTCTTACCTCCCTTAATTACACGGCTCCATGAGTGAATCTACAACACACACACACCGGCAGGGCTCCATTTTCTCCAGGGCTCACACGTTGCAACTTTGCAGTAATCCAATTGAAAATGTGACGCATGGTGAATTTGCACCGCGCTCGCCTCGTAGGTGATTTTCACACAGGAGCGCCGCAGTAGCAGTCAATAATGCTACTTTGTGTTCTTGAAGATAATGAATGCCTTTGGTAAGGGTCATGCAGTTAATAGGAGTGAACAAGGTATTTCTGTCTCAGCTATTACTGAACCCTGGCATTAAAGGAGCTGTGCATTGCAGCTGGGGTTTTTTTTTTGTAATGTCGACGTCGTTGAAAAAAAAGAGCAGCAACTCCTTTGATGAATTAGAACGGCCTGCAAAAGAGTTGGGAAATAACTTCATCTCTGGGCGTCAGTGACTGACCTTTGGTACACAAAAGTGCTGGAGAAACTGAGCGGGTGCAGCAGCATCTATGGAGCGAAGGAAATAGGCAACGTTTCGGGCCCAAACCCTTCTTCAGACTGGTAGGGGGTGGGGAGAACAAAGGAAAAAAAGGAAAAAAGGCGGAGGAGGAGCCCGAGGGCTGGGGGAGGGGAGGAGACAACCAGAGGGCTGATGGAGGGGACAGCAAGGGCTAGCAGAATTGGGAGAATTCAATGTTCAAGCCCCCAGGATGTAGACTGCCCAAGCGGAATATGAGGTGCATTTCCTCCAATTTCCGGTGTTGCTCTACATCCTGGGGGCTTGAACATTGAATTCTCACAATTCTGCTAGCCCTTGCTGTCCCCTCCCCTTCATCAGCCCTCTGGTTGTCCCCTCCCCACCCCCAGCCCTCGGGCTCCTCCTCTGCCTTTTTTCCTTTTTTCCTTTCTTCTCCCCACCCCCTATCAGTCTGAAGAAGGGTTTAGGCCTGAAACGTTGCCTATTTCCTTCGCTCCATAGATGCTGCTGCACCCGCTGAGTTTCTCCAGCATTTTTGTGTACCTTCGATTTTCCAACATCTGCAGTTCCTTCTTTAACACAGTGACTGACCTTTGCCGTTCTCACCCCTCCTGCACGGTCGACTCCACTAGGTCCAGCAGTGAAGACGTTCACCTGAAGAAGGTTGGACTCGTGGCCCTTTGATAGAAAAGGCAACATCGCATTTATGCATGTGTAGGAAGGAACTGCAGATGCTGGTTTACAGCGAAAATAGACACAAAATGCTGGAGTAACTCAGCGGGTCAGGCAGCGTCTCTGTCGAGAAAGGCGAAAGATGGTTCCACTAGTGGGAGAGTCTAGGACTAGAGGTCGTAGACTCAGAATTAAAGGACGTTCTTTTAGGAAGGAGATGAAGAGAATTTTTTTTAGAATGGTGGTGAATCGGTGGAATTCTTTGCCACAAAAGGCCGGGGAGGAAATGTCAGTGGATAATTTTAAGGCAGAGATAGACAGGTTCTTGATTACTACGGGTGTCAGAGGTTATGGGGAGAAGGCAGGAGAATGGGGTTAGGAGGGAGAGATAGATTGGCCATGATTGAATGGCGGGGTAGGCCTGATGGGCCGAATGGCCTAATTTACTCCTATTCCTCATGACCTTATGACCATTGTGGACTCTGACTTTCCTTGATCACCATTGCTGGCTTTGATTTGCACTTGTCACACCTTTCATTTGTTCTTTGTACTTTTCATACCTCTAGTTTCGCTCTCCCCTGACTCTCAGTCTGAAGTAGGATCTCGACCCGAAACATCACCTATTCCTTTTATCCAGAGATGCTGCCTGACCCGCTGAGTTACTCCAGCATTTTGTCTCTATCTTCGGTGTAAATCAGCATCTGCAGTTCCTTCCTACGCCCATTGCATTTACACAACACCTTTCATAATTCCACAATTCCCAGAGCCTGTTTTGTAAATATTCAAGGGCACTTGAAGAGTTTTCAGCAATTCCTGTTTATATTTCATATTTCCACAGTCAGCAGTTTTGTTTTTAATTACATTTTAAATAATTCAGAGGCGGCACTGTAGCACATGTAGGAGAGCTGCTGCCTTACGACACTTGTGGCCAGGTTCGATCCTGACCTCGGGGACTGCCTGTGCAGAGTTTGCATGTTCTCCCAGTGACCAAACAAGTGCCCCTGTTGAGTTTAGTTTATTGTTGTCACGTGTACCGAGGTACAGTGAAAAGCTTTTGTTGCGCGCTAACCAGTCAAACAAAAGATTATACATAGTTACAATCAAGCCATGCACAGTGTGCAGATAAAAGGATAGAGGGTACAATATTTAGTGCAAGATAAAGTCCGATTAAGTTTCCTCCCTCACCCCAAAGCCATGCAGTTTGGTAGATGAATTGACCACTCTAAGTTGCCCATAATGCGTAGGTGAATAGTAGAATCTGTCAGGAGTCGTTAGGATTATGGAGGATGTGTTAGGATCCTTTTACGAGGATGTTGCCAGGCCTCAAGGTCCTGAGCTATCGGGAGAGATTGAGCAGGCTATTCCTTGGAGCGCAAGAGGATGAGGGGTGATCTTATAGAGGTGTTCAAAATCATGAGAGAAATAGATTGGATAAACATACAGTCTCTTGCCCAGAATAGGGGAATCGAGAACAAGAAGACATATGTTTAAGGTGAGGGCGGGAAAGACTTAATAGGAACCTGAGGGGTAACCTTTTTACACAAAGGGTGGTGGATGTATGGAACGAGCTGCCAGAGGAGGTAGTTGGGGCAGATACCATCTTACCGTTTAAGAGACATTTGGACAGGTACATGGGTAGGATAGGTTTTGAGGGTCATGGGCCAAGCGTGGACAGGTGGGACTAGTGTAGATGGGGCCTGTTTGGTCGGCATGGGCAAGTTGGGCCGAAGGGCCTGTTTCCACGTTATATGACTCTATGACTCTAATTCGGTTCTTGAAGCAAACTGCACAAACTTCATCCTAACCCGAGAACAGAATACTAGAGACCACCTTTTGCACTACCATGTTGTGACACTATGACTAATAAAAAAATGCAATTAGGATATGGATGATTGATGGCTGGCGCAGGTTCATTAGGTGAAAGGGGCAGTTTCTGTGTTAAATGACTGTCATCTCCCTGCAATCTCCCTTCCCTCCTACAAGATAGATCTATCTTGTTCAAAATCAACAGCTGATTGAAAATACAGCATGGAAACAGCCTCCCACAGTGGGGAGTCATGCACTTTGGTCGTAGGAATAAAGGCATAGACTATTTTCTACATGGGGAGAGGATTCAGAAATCTAAGGTGCAAAGGGAATCGGGAGTCCTGGTGCATGATCCAAAAAGGTTAATTTGTAAGTTGAATCGGTAGTAAGGAAGGCAAATGCAATGTTACCATTTGTTTCGAGAGGGCTAGAATATAAAAACAGGGACGTAATGCTGAGGATTTAAAAGGCACTGGTCAGACTGCATTTCGAGTATTGTGAGCAGTTTTCGGCCCTATATCTGAGGAAGGGTGTGCTGGCATTGGAGAGGGTCCAGAGGAGGTGTACGAGAATGATCCCAGGGATAATTGAGTTAACATATGATGGGCATTTGATGACACTGGGTCTGTACTCACTCGAGTTTAGAAGGATGAGGGGGAACCTCATTGAAACGTACAGAATAGTGAAAGGCTTGGATAGAGTGGATGTGGAGAGCATGTTTCCACTAGTGGGGGAGTCTAGGACCAGAGGGCACGGCCTCAGAATAAAAGGATGTACCTTTAGAAAGGAGAGGAGGAGGAATTTCTTTAATTAGAGGGTTTTAAATCTGTGTAATTCATTACCGCAGTTGGCTGTGGAGGTCAAATTATTGGGTATTTTTAAGGTGGAGATTGACAGATTCTTGATTAGTAAGGGTGTCAGGGGTAATGGGGAGAAGGCAGGAGAATGGGACTGAGAGGGAAAGATAGATTAGCCATGATTGAATGGCAGAGTAGACTTGATGTGCCGAATGGCCTAATTCTATTCCTATTACTTATAAACATGAAAATGGTGAAATATAATATGAGAAGAATTCATAAATACTGGCAATATCTTGCATTATCTTGCAGTCTATTGCAGTATCTTGAATTATCTTGCAGTGTATTGCAGTAGCTTGCATTATCTTGCAGTGTATTGCAGTAGCTTGCATTATCTTGCAGTCTATTGCAGTATCTTGAATTATCTTGCAGTGTATTGCAGTAGCTTGCATTATCTTGCCGTCTATTGCAGTATCTTGAATTATCTTGCAGTGTATTGCAGTATCTTGCATTATCTTGCAGTGTATTGCAGTATCTTGAATTATCTTGCAGTGTATTGCAGTATCTTGCATTATCTTGCAGTCTATTGCAATATCTTGCATTATCTTGCAGTGTATTGCAGTATCTTGCATTATCTTGCAGTCTATTACAGTATCTTGAATTATCTTGCAGTGTATTGCAGTATCTTGCATTATCTTGCAGTCTATTGCAATATCTTGCATTATCTTGCAGTGTATTGCAGTATCTTGCATTATCTTGCAGTCTATTACAGTATCTTGAATTATCTTGCAGTGTATTGCAGTATCTTGCATTATCTTGCAGTGCATTGCAGTATCTTGCATTATCTTGCAGTCTATTGCAATATCTTGCATTATCTTGCAGTGTGTTGCAGTCTTGACCAAGTCCACACCGACCATCAGTCACCCGATCACACTAGTTCTATGTTACCCCAATTTCTCATCCACTCCCTACACACAAGGGGCAATTTACAATGTCCAATTAACCTACACACTCAGAACGTCTTTAGCACGTGGGAGGAAACTGGAGCACCTGGAGGAAACCCACGGGGCCACATGGAGAACGAGCAAACACCGCACAGAGAGCAGGCGAGATCGGGATCAAACCCGGGGTCTCTGGCACAGTGAGGCTGCCACACTACCTGCTGCATCATCGCGGAGCTGTTCGGTGCACATGACGACGATGTTATTGCTGCAAGAAATCCTCCATTTCATAACTTTGCCTCGGCCTGTGTTGGCACGGTGCACAAAGTAGGTCCACAGGGATCCTACTAATGATCAAAGTGGACAAGACAACAGTAGTGGCAGGAGAGGTGTTTGCTTGATGGCCCAATTAAATTCCTCTGACTATGATAAAGCAACTGGAGCTCAACTTTCACTAATTGGTTTGGTGGGAGTGCTGTGTATTTTTATGGACAAGATAAATGGTGTCGCGATCTGAGGCCAAGTTGTCAATGTTCTCTCCAAACATGAACTAGTGGGCTAGAAGTTCCCCCGTTATCAGTATTTGGCCATTTACTAACTTTTGGCCACCTTTGGTTCGCCCCAGGAGCAGTGCGCTGTATAGGAAAGGCACATAGTGCCTTCATAACATGGCTAGTCCTCGTGATGGCTTCACAACCCACGATTAACGATTAACCCATGGGCGGTGCGATGGCGCAGCGGTAGAGTTGCTGCCTTACAGCGGCAGAGATCCGGGTTTGATCCTGACTACGGGTGCTTGTCTTTACGGAGTTTGTACGTTCTCCCCGTGACATGCGTGGGTTTTCCTCCGAGATCTCCAATTTCCTCTGACGCTCCAAAGACGTACAGGTCCGTAGGTTAATTGGCTTGGTATGAGTGTGAATTGTCCCCAGTGTGTGTAGGACGATTGTTAGTGTGCGAGGATCGCTGGTGGGTGCGGACTCGAGGGGCCGAATGGCCTGTTTCCGCGCTGTATCTCTAAACTAAATTAAACTAAATTAACCCACGCCGAAAGGACACAAAGTGCAGGAGTAACTCAGCAGGTCAGGCAGCATCTCTGTAGAACATGGATAAGTGACATTTTGGGTTTGGACCCTACTTTAGAGTGAAGAGTCTGAAGATGGGTGCCAATCAAAACGTTGTCTATCCATGTTCTCCAGAGATGTTGTCTGATTCACTGAATTACTCCAGCAGTAGAAAAAATGAACTGCTTGATGCTGATTCACAACAAAAAAAAGAATAAAAGTGCTGGAGTAACTCAGTGAGTCAGGCAGCATCTCTGGAGAACATGGATAGGTGACGTTTCAAATCAAAGCCCTTCTTCAGACTGATTATAAGGGGTGTTGGGTGGTAGAAAGCTGGAAGAGGGGCCACACTTTATGCTTCCAGTTCATCTGATTTGTGAAAGGAAGGAACTGTAGATGCTGGTTTATACAAAGATAGACATAAAGTGCTCGAGTAACTCCACAGGTCAGGCAGCATCTCCGGAGAACATTGATAGGTGATGGTTCAGGTCGGGACCCTTCTTCAGACCGATTGTTGGGGAGTGGGGAGGACTGGTCAGTCTGAAGTCGGGTCCAAACCTGAAACGTCGCGGATCCATGTTCTATAGAGATGCTGCCTGACCTGCTGAGTTACTCCTGCACTTTGTTTAGAGATACAGCGTGGAAACAGGCCTTTCGGCCCATCGTTTCCGCACCAACTAGCGATTCCCGCACACTAACACCAGTCCTACACACACTAGGGACAATTTACATTCATACTAATTATCCTACAAACCTGTACGTCTTTGGAGTGTGGGAGGAAGCCAAAGATCTCGCGGTCACGGGGAGAACGTACAAACTCCGCACAGGCAGGCACCCATAGTCAGGATCGAACCCGGGTCTCAGCCGCTGTACGGCAGCATCTCTACCTCTGCGCCACCGTGCCGCCCTTGAATTAATCGTTAATAGTGGGTTGTGAACCCATCTCGAGGACTAACCTCTCCAGAGATGGCTGCTTGACCTGCTGATTTACACCAGCACTTTGTGTCTTTTTTGTGTAAACCGGTGCCTGCAGTTCCTCGTGACTACCACGAAGTTGGTTGGAAGCTCTGACCCCATCACCTTTCCACGCAGACACTGAGAAAAAGCAAGAAGGATCTGTAGAATCTCATTCCATTTCATTGACCCTTGTACGTTTCAGACTGCGGTAGTGCCAGACAAATTCAAGCTAATATTTTATAACAGCTCTACCCAGTGGGCAGCTCCACTGATCATTTTAGAGATGCAGCCTCTCTAATGCAAAATATGCCAAGGTCAAGCAGACAATGGCTTCATTCAAGTGAAGATGGAATTTGTTTTTTGAGACACAGCATCCTCAAGTTAGCCTGTGGCCAGTGCTATTCCGACTGGGAAGCTTCCGGCCTCTTCAATCTGAATTTATACGGGCAATTTTACTTTTTATTTTTGCATTGGAACGACAAAAGGATTGTCTCTCTTTTGCAGTTGAAAGAATGATGACATTTCTGCGCTGGGATGTTTTATTCGAGTTAACACAAATTTTACGTCTATCTTGCAGTGCAGTGGAATCTGATTAGAACAATTTGAATGCCTGGAATGTTTTTTTTGACAGCTGACTTTGTATAAAGATAAATCCATTTTCTTCTTTTTTAAAATATTTTTATTTTATTAGAAGTAAGTACAGTAATATGGCACCAAGGTGCCTAATATATATTGACAGGTTACATTTTATATACAGCTTCTTATTTTTTTTTTAATAATGAAAGAGAGAAAGAGAGAATAGATAATAAAAGATAGAAAAACGTGTGATATATGGTGTGTGAAAAGGAAAAAGGGGGGAAGAGGGAAAGTGAAGAAAAGAAAAGGAAAGAGAAAGAGAAAGAGTAGAGAGTAGGAAATTAAGGAGATCATTATTTATATTCTTGACCATCCTTCACCCAGTCCTGAAACAGTTGGTTTCTACGATTTTGTTGCACCATATGCTTCCAAGAAGTCGATAAATGGAGACCAACTTGTTAAGAATTGGTCTGATTTATCTATTAGGAGGAATCGCATTTCTTCAAGATGTGCGGTGTCCAACATGTTTGAAATCCACATTTTAAGCGTTGGTATGGGCGTATTTTTCCAAAATTTAAGTATACGTTTTTTTGCCGTTATTAACCCATAATTAAAAAATGAATTTTGAAATGTGTTCAATTTGTTCCCATCTTCCGTTACTCCAAATATAATCATTTCAGTATTAGGTTCCATTTTTATCTTGAATAATTTTGTAAATATTTCAAAGATATCGCTCCAGAATTTATAAAGTTTATGCAGGAAACAAAAGAATGTGTTATAGTGGCATTTTGGGATAAACATTTATCACAAATGGGGGAAGTATTTGGATAGAATTTATTCAGTCTAGTTTTTGAATAATATAATCTATGTAAAATTTTAAATTGAATTATGTTATGTCTTACATTAATCGAACATTTGTGTATATATATCAAATACTTTTCCCATGTTTCTTTCGTGATTTTTATCATTAATTCTTGTTCCCAATCTTCTCTAAGTGCCTCTGTCGATGGTAGTTCTATATTTAAAATACTATTATATAAATATGATATTAATTTCTGTGAGTCAGCCTTAATATTCATTGCTTCTTCCAGTGGGTCTAAAGTTATATTTTGATATCTTTGTATGTATTTCTTCATGAAGTCGCAGATCTGAAGATATTTAAAATATTGGTTATTTTTCAGCTTAAATTCAAGTCGTCAAGTGAGTTTATTGTCATGTGTCCCTGATAGGACAATGAAATTCTTGCTTTGCTTCAGCACAACAGAACATAGTAGGCATTGACTACAAGGCATTCTATAAATATACACACACATGAATCAATATACTGATAAAGTGCAAATTTTAATTGTAATTGTTGGAATGATAACAGATTTCCCATTTCATACATATCACCAATCCTTTTAATTCCCATTCTTTCCCATTGATTATATGTTTTATCAATAAGAGATGGTTTAAATGAAGGATTATTCACTATTGGCGTTAACAATGATAGGTTTCTTAATTTTAAAGATAATTTTATTTGTTTCCAAATTCTTATTGTATTATGTATAATTGGGTTATTCTTATATATTGTGTTGTTCAGTTTTATCGGTGAGAAGAGGAACGCTCCTATGTTACAAGGAGAACAATCCTCTTTCTCCATTCTTCTCCATTCTGTCTGTTGGGTAGGACTGTCCAACCAATAAATTATATTCTTAATATGCACTGCCCAATAATAATACAAAAAGTTCGGAAGTGAAAGTACAAGTGTTTTTTAAAAATCCTATGTGATCTATAGTCCCAAATAAAATTGGTAATATTAGAGTCTAATTTTTTGAAAAAGTTTTGTGGTATATATAATGGTATAGATTGAAATAGGTATAATATTTGTGGTAAAAAGATCATTTTTATAGCGTTTATTCTGCCTATTAATGACAACGGAAGTTTCCAGAATTTAATCAACGCGTTCAGTTTATTTAATAAAGGCATAAAATTAGCATTAAATAATGCTTTGTATTTTCTCGTAATTTGAATACCCAAATACTTAAATTTTTCTGTTGCAATTTTAAAGGGGAATTTTAATAGGTGTGTAGATTCTTGAGGTTTTAACGTCATCATTTCACTTTTATTCCAATTTATTCTATATCCAGAAAAAACCCCGAATTCCTCTATCAAATTTAATAAGTTTGGTATGCTCGTTTGTGAATTTGTAATGTATAGAAGTATATCGTCTGCGTATAATGAAATTTTATTATTTGAGTCCTTAGTATTATATCCCCGAATATTCGGATGAGTTCTTATACTTTCAGCCAAGGGCTCTTTCATAAGGGCAAATAGCAGGGGTGATAAAGCACATCCCTGCCTATTGCCCCTCGATAATTGAAATTTTGGAGATAACATATTATTAGTTAATATTCTTGCTGTCGGTTTATCATATAATAATTTTACCCATACAATAAAATTCTCTCCCATATTAAATTTTTGCAGTACTTTATATAAATACTGCCACTCTACCTGATCAAATGCTTTCTCTGACAATTGATATATCTTCTTCCTCCGTTTTATGTGAGTACATTATATTAAACAGGCGTCTCAAATTATTAAATGAATGTCTTTTGGGTATAAACCCCGTTTGATCTGGATTTATCAAAATGTATTTACTCAATCTTCTTGCTAAAGTCTTTGCTAAAATTTTCTGATCTGTATTTAAAAGTGATATAGCTCTATATGAGCCCGGTTCTTCTAAATCTTGATCTTGTTTTGGTGTAAGTGTAATAGTTGATTCAGCTAATGTTTCTGTTAGTTTATTTTCTTTAAAGGCGTGAGTATATAATTTAAGTAAACGTGGAGCCGTTATCTCGTGAAATCTTTTATAAAATTCATTACTAAAACCATCTGGTCCAGGCGTCTTACCATTTTTCAACGATTTTATTGTTTCTCCCATTTCTTCAAGTGTAATCTGAGCTCCTAATACCTCTTGTTCCGAGAGATCAAGTTTTGGAAGATTACAGTTATCTAAAAAAATTATAATTTTACTATCTTCTATTTTAGTTTTAGATGTATATAGATTTTGATAAAATTGAGCAAATCTTTATTGTTAATATCCTTAGGTAATGTTAGTAATTCACCTTTCTCTGATTTAATTTTAGTGATAGTATTTTCCTTTTCTTGTTTTTTCAATTGACGAGCTAAGAGTTTATGTGGCTTATCACCAAATTCAAAATGTTCCTGTTTTGTAATTTGGAATAATCTTACTACTCTTGCCGATAAAATTCGATTAAGTTTAAATTTCAATAATATTATCTTATTATGTTTATCTGTAGTTGGATCTTTGGCATTATCTAACTCTAATTGTCCCATTCCCATTCCCACACTGACCAGGGCAAAACGGTCAGTGTGGGAATGGGAATGGGAGTTACAATGGTTAGCAACAGGGAGGTGATGTAGGCATTGGCGGACCGAGCTGAACACTTGCGATTGTGTTTTATCCAGACCAGTGATCCAGCCAGGCGTGAACTGGAACCACCATGATGGCCTACCATTAAATTGCAACGTTAATACATGGATGTGTATGAAAAAGGAGGGAGGAAGAAAGAGGGTGAAAGGAAGAAAGAGGGAGGGAGGAACATAATTATAATTATAATTCGAGCAGTCATAGAATCATAGAGTGATACAGTGTAGAAACAGGCCCTTCAGCCCAATCTGACCATACCGGCCAACAATGTCCCAGCTATACCAGTTCCACCTGCCTGTGTGTTTGGTCCATATCCCTCCAAACCTGTCTTATCCATGTACCTGTCTAACTGTTTGTTAAATGTTGTGATAGTCCCTGCCTCAACTACCTCCTCTGGCAACTTGTTCCATGCAACCACCACCCTTTGTGTGAAAAAGTTACCTCTCAGATTCCTATTGAATCTTTTCCCCCTTCACCTTAAACCAATGTCTTCTGGTCCTCTATTCCATTACTCTGGGCAAGAGACTCTTGCATCCACCTGATCTATTCCTATTATGATTTTATACACCTCTATAAGATCACCCCTCATCCTCCTGCGCTGCAAGGAATAAAGTCCCAGCCAACTCAGCCTCTCCCTATAGCTCAGACCCCCTAGTTCTGGCAACATCCTCGTACATCTCCTCTGTACCCTTTCCAGCTTGACAATAGTGGTGTGGAAGGAGCAGCCACAGAAGGTCATCCACCTCGTTGTAAAATATACTGAGTGACATCCTCCTTGTCCTTCCAAAGTGGACAATTGTACATGGCCACCATCCTTGAATGAAGGGACTCTCGTCTCAGTCCTGAATGTCCTCCTCTCCATCTATTTGTACATCAGGCACACAACGGAATCAGAGTAATCACTGTGAACCATCTTGGAGTCTACCATCTCGAAGACTGAACCTTTGGTGATGTTCTCCTCATTACCTTGGCACCATCTGACCCCCAATTCAGGCCAAACCATCGAGCAAAACCTTTCAAACTGGTTCTCGTCCCCTTTCCCGCTCTCATTTTTCCAGCTAATTTCATTTGCAAGATGCCCTTTACAAAAGCGGTTTTGCATCCGAAACAAATCTTCGAAACGGCGGTTTCTGAGCTACAGCTGACAGCTACGCAGAGGAAAGATACCTGGTCCTTTCTTCGAGTCCCAGTAGATAACACCTCACAGCTTCAGGGGTGACCTTTCCCCACAGGGCATTTTCCATTGGTAACTTCTGCACACATTTGTCACATTGGAAACAATCAGAACCAATCCTTTGACATAATGTCGTTCTTTGTTTGGTGAATGACGGCGATCCCAGTCACGCTATAGTGGCCGATTACACAGCTTATGCCCTGTGCTTGCGACATTTTGAATTGTTAAGATTTATACAGATGCAAGAATTTTAATTAGACAGTCAGGTGCATTGTCATTAACAAGCGGAGGTAACACGTCTTAATAAGTTGATCTCAGTTACTGGGAGAATGGTGAGATCTCCCTTGACCATGCACGGTGGCGCAGCGGTAGAGTTGCTGCCTAACAGCACCAGGGACACTGGTTCGATCCTGACTATGGATGCTGTCTGTACGGAGTTTGTACATTCTCCCCATGATCGCGTGGGTTTTCTCCGGTTTCCTCCCACACTCCAGAGACGTACAGGTTCGGAGGATAATTAGCTTCGGTAAAATTGTAAATTGTCCCTGGTGTGAAGGATAGTATTAGTGTACGGGGATCGCTGGTCGGCGTGCTCTCGATGGGCCGAAGGGCCTGTTTCCACGCTTTTTCATCTGGCCCTGACAAATGTGGCTGTGGAGGTCTTCTTCTTCTTCTTCTTGCGTATGGCATGCACAGCCTAAAGTTGTAAGACAACATGTTCGGTTTGATTTTCTGTTTGTATACACCAGGTTGATTGCATTCGTCGAAACAGGGTGGACCACATGAAGGTTGCAATCTCCTGCATAAATTGCAAAGGATGGGATTTGTGCCTCACGCCTTTACTATTTGTGCCGTAGTGCAAGCAGTTTAGTTTAGTTTAGAGATACAGCATGGAACCAGGGCCTTCGGCCCACCGAGTCCTGCAGACCAACGTGGAATTCTCTGCCTCAGAGGGCGGTGGAGGCTGGTTCTCTGGATACTTTCAAGAGAGAGCTGGATAGGGCACTAATAGCGGAGTCAGGGGATATGGGGAGAAGGCAGGTACAGATTGTGGATGATCAGCCTTGATCACATTGAATGGCTCGAAGGGCCGAATGGCCTACTCCTGCACCTATTGGCAATTGTCTATTGTCTATTGTCTATTGACCATCAAGTTCACACTAGTTCTATGGAGAGAAGGAATGGGTGACGTTTCGGGTCGAGATCGTTCTTCAGACTGAAGAAGGGTCTTGACCCGAAACGTCATCCATTCCTTCTCTCCAGAGATGCTGCCTGTCCCGCTGAGTTACTCCAGCTTTTTGTGACTATCTTCGGTTTAAACCAGTTCCTTCCTGCACACTAGTTCTATGTTATCCCTCTTTCTCATCTGCTCCCTATGCACACAGTACTGGGAGAGAAGAAACAGCCACACCACCCTGGCCACGCTCTCCTGCCACCGGGTAGAAAGGAGCCTGCAAACTGTAATGTCCAGGTTCAGGAGCAGCTTCTTCCTTGCAACTACCAGGCTATTAAACACTACAACCTCAAATTAGCATGGAAACAGGCCCTTCTGCCCACCGAGTCCGCGCCAATCAGTGATCCCTCCCCATACGCGAGCACTATCCAACACACTGGGAATAATTTACAGTCTTTGCTGCAACCAATTAACCTACAAACCTGTATGTCTTTGGAGTGTGGGAGGAAACTGGGACACGGAGAAAAGCAGTGGGAGAATTTTTCATAAGTTCATACGTGATAGGAGTTAGACCATTCGGCCCATCAAGTCTACTCCGCCATTCAATCATGGCTGATCTAACTCTCCCTCCTAACCCTAACTCCCTCCCTCCTGCCTTCTCCACACAACCCCTGACACTAATCGAGTAACTATCTTTCTCTGCCTTAAAAATATCCACTGATTTGGCCTCCCTAGCCTTCTGTTGCAATGAATTCCACAGATTCACCACCCTCTGACTAAAGAATTCCTTCTCCTCTCCTTCCTAAAGGAACGTCCTTTAATTCTGAGGTTACAACCTCTGGTCCTATCCATTGACTTGGCCTCCACAGCTTTCTGTGGTAATGAATTCCACAGGTTCGCCACGTACAAACTCCACACAGACAGCACCCGTCGTTGGGATTGAACCTGGGTCTCTAGCGCTATAAGGCAACAACTCTACTGCTGCGCTGCCGTGCCACCCCGAACCTCTAAATCTCTATAGTCTAAAGGTTTAGTGGAAAGATACAGCTGCAACAGCCTTGTTGTGTGTGACCGCCTTTGCTTGGGATTCACAGCACTGTCAGTTCCAGTCTATAGCAATGCAAGAGTGGCATGTTAACTGTGGACTGTGCTCCACCCAGCCTCCCAGAAGGATGCCATGTGATGGAGCTTCAACCAGACATCGTAAACAACCACAGTGCATTGCCATGTATAATTCGGCGTGGAGTGAGAATGATCTTGACAAGTGTTTTGGAGGGAAAGCTTCATTGGTCATGGGTATTGACAGAAGTTGTATTCCAGGTGTCTCTGATTCACTATCTCAGAACAGGGCTCGCTGCATGCAGATACCTGGTTGTACATTGATTTTGCGGCCAGCTCATGTCATGGAGGGATTACCATCCCCTGATCTGTTCTGCAGCTTCTGCCTGACTTGAGAGCATTGGTACAGCTTTAGTTTGTCTGAAGAAAGGTCTCGACCCGAAAAGTCACCCATTCCTTCTCTCCAGAGATGCTGCTGAGTTACCCCAGCATTTTGTGTCTATTTCCAAGCAGTTCACCGGCTGCTCTTTGCGATTGCTGCACATCATTTATTTATTTCTTCCATACTGGAATTTGCAAGTACGTTTTTTCTTTCCAGCTGAGCATGAACTATCTCAGTCTATCTTCGGTTTAAACCAGCATCTGCAGTTCCTTCCTACGCATCTTTAGTTTAGTTGAGTTTCGAGATACAGCGCCTAAACAGGCCCTTCGGCCCACCGAGTCCGCACTGACCAGCGATCCCCGCATGTTAACACTATCCTACACACACACTAGGGACAATATTACATTAACACCAAGCCGATTAACCTACAAACCTGTACGTCTTTGGAGTATGGGAGGAAACCGGAGCACCCGGAGAAAATCCACGCAGGTACAAACTCTGTACAGACAAGCACCCGTAGTCGGGATCGAACCCGGGTCTCTGGCTCTGTAAGTGCTGTAAGGCAACAACTCTACCGCTGCGCCAACGTGTCACCCTTGTATGAATATGGAATCTGACAAAATAAAGAGTGTGCGGTGAATTCCACGAGCTAGACAATGCTGATACAAGCATAGCATCGACCTAGACAAGTATAAACTGGCAGCTAGATCACGGCCCCGATCTTCTGAGTAAAAAACGTATTTTAAATGGATAGAGCAAAGCTCCAGGCAAACTGGTTGGGCAGCACACTGCAGAATGCTGAATCAGCAATGCTGCTTTTGATCTGCTTTTTTAAGTTTGCTTTTTCCTTTCCAGCAAGTCATGAATGCATTCAAAATACCTTTACATACTTCCACAATGCTCTTCAAAGTACATTTAGCAAGCAGTCTGAAAATACAGGCTTCATAATCCTGGTGCCGGAATCCCTATTGAAATTCTTCTCGACAGTTTTTCAGTAAGGTTACAGTTTTTGCACGAGGCAAAATATCTAAGTCGGGTCATGAATAAAAACAACTCTTAAATCTGCTTTTAAATCAGAAATTAATGGGGCAGAATTTCTGCTTTAGGATAATTGGTAATCCGTTGGCTAATTCCAGGCAAATAAATATCGCTATCTATATTTACGGTGGAGATAGAAACATAGAAACATAGGGTCTTGACCCGAAACGTCACCCATTCCTTCTCTCCAGAGATGCTGCCTGTCCCGCTGAGTTGCTCCATAAATGCTAACATAGAAACATAGGTGCAGGAGTAGGTCATTCGACCCTTCGAACCAGCACCGCCATCCAATATGATCATGGCTGATCATCTAAAATTAGTACCCCCGTTCCTGCTTTTTCCCCATATCCCTTGATTCCTTTAGCCCTGAGAGCTAAATCTAACTCTCTCATGAAGACATCCAGTTAATCGGCCTCCACTGCCTACTGTGGCAGGGAATTCCATAGATTCACAACTCTCTGGGTGAAGAATCTTTTACCTCATCTCAGTCCTAAATGGCCTATCCCTTATTCTTAAACTGTGACCGCTCGTTCTAGACTCCCCCAGATAGACATGGCCAAAAGGGAACTCGGGGAAATAAATTGTGATGTTTTGAAGATAGTCTACATTGCAGAAGTTAAGGACATCACGCTTGGCCAGGCCGACCCTTCATGGTCAGGTCAAGAATCATTCACTTACAACAACTGGGACTTGAAAATGGCGTCAAACTGGTGACTCTGTATACTGTGTCAGTGTACTACTGCTATACGCTTATACTGTATCTGAGAAGCTTATCTAACATGTATCTAAGTGCTTACTTATCGTGATACTTGTACTGAACTATATACAAAAATGAATTCCACTGTACCTCGGTACACGTGACGAATAAAGTACCATACCATAGAGATCTAAACATGCATAAAGGTTGATAAATCCCTGGGGCCTTATCGAGAGTATCCTAGGACATTGTGAGAAGCTAGGGGGACACTAGGAGGGACACTAGCAACGAAATTTGTATCTTTTGAGTTTAGTTTATTGTCACATAAACCGAGGTACACCAAAAAGCTATTGTTGCATGCTAACCAGTCAGCGGAAAGACCAACATGTGATTGCAATCGGGCCGACCACAGTGTACAGATACACGATAAAGGGAATAACGTTTAGTACAAGATAAAGTCCAAGATAAAGCCTTTGAGAGCCATGGGTGAGATGCCAGCAAACTGGAGGGTGGCTAATATTGGTTCCTCTATTTAAGAAAGACTGCAAGAAAAGGCCTGGGGACTGTAGACGTTGTATATATGGACTTCAGCAAAGCATTCGACAAGGTTCCGCTTGGTAGGCTGCTCTGGAAGGTTAGATCGCATGAGATCCAAGGAGTAAGTAGCTGAATGGATAGAAAACTGGCCTCGTGGAAGAAAGCAGAGGGTGATGGTGGAAGGTTGCTTCTCAGACTGGAGGTCTGTGATTAGTGTTGTGCCTCAGTGTTCGGTGCTGGGCCCATTGCTGTTTGTCATTATATCAATGATTTGGATGAGAACGTACATGGCAAGTTTGCTGATGATACAAAAGTTAGTGGTTTTGCAGATAGTAAAGATGGTTGTGAAAAATAGCAACAGGATCTTGATGGATTGGCCAGGTGGGCTGAGGAATGGTTGATGGAAGTTATGCAGAGACATGTGAGGTGTTGCATTTTGGGAAGTCTAACATGGGCAGCTGCATGGTTCCTTGAAGGTGGAATCGCAGGTAGATAAGGTGGTCAAAAGGCTTTTGGCATATTGGTCTTCATCAGTCAGAGTATTGAGTATCGAAGTTGGGAAGTCATGTTGCAGTTGTATAAGATGTTGGTGAAGTCGCATGTAGAGTATTGTGTTCAGTTCTGTGCACAATGTTATAGGAAAGATGTCGTTAAGCTGGAAAGGATACAGAGAAGATTTACGAGGATGTTGCCAGGGATGGGAGATCTGAGCTATAGGAAAAGGTTGAGTAGGCTGGGTCTCTATTCCTTGGAGCACAGGAGGATGAGGGATGATCTTATTGAGGTGTATAAAATCATGACAGGAATAGATTTGGTAGATGCACATAGTCTCTTGCCCAGAGTAGGTGAATCGAGGACCAGAGGATATAGGTTTAAGGTGAAAGGGGAAAGATTTTATAGGAATATGAGGGGTAACCTTTTGATTGTGGAAGGAAATCGGAGCACCTGGGGAAAACCCATGCGGTCACGGGGTGAACATTCAAACTCCGTACAGACAGCACCCGTAGTTAGGATCGAACCTGGATCTCCGATGCTGTAAGGCAGCAACTCTATCATTGCGCCACCATGCCACCCTAATTATTCTATAATTCCCACACACTCTGTTGCAGTCTCAAATATTGACAAACTATAATACTTTTTACTTTCTTACTTACTGGAACTCGGAGCATATGCAAGTCTTCCCATTTTGATTTAAACACAGGTCATACAAGCAAATGTTCATATAATACAGTCCTGGGTTTTTAAAAGTGAATATTCAGCATCTCTGGTCATCAATGGCACACATGTTGAGTAACTCCGGCATTTTCCATTTTTACCTCAGATTTCCAGCATCTGCAGCATTTTATTTATTTGTTTTGATTAGCTCCAGACAGTGGATTTCTACTGCTCAATTGACTACATCTCAATTCAGATATAGATATTGAAAAGCAAGCTTCTAAAAGGTACAGAGAATCATTGGGCAAACCTAACAAAAGGTTCTGTGGATGTTGGAAAGCCTAAGAAAGTGAAGCGCATGCATGGATCTAAGGACCCAGTGGAATCTGTTCGTTCTTCCACAGATGTTGTCTTGCATGAAGACCATCCCCTGGCGTGAGCTTAAAATCAAAATCAGAAGAATTTGTTTTTTAAAAGAGTAACTCAGCAGGTCAGGCAGCATCTCTTGGGAGAACATGGATAGGTGGCGTTTTGGGTCGGGACCCTTCTTCAGATTTAGAGGAACTTGTATTTGATTTAATGTTTGCTCCGAGTTCTGGTAAGTTATGGCGTAGGATAGGTCTTGAAGTTCACAATTGCATTAAGAGTCAAGAGGGTTTTATGGTCGATTGTCCCAGAAAGGACAATACTTGCAGCAGCACAACAGAATATGTAAACATGGTGCTCTGTAAACAATACAGGAAATGAGAAAAAAAAATCAGTATACAGTATATTTGTGTGTTCAGTATATGTGTGTGTGTATATATACAGATGTTTACACATATACTGCGCACACAAACACACACACACACATATATACACAGTATGTGTGTGTACAGTATATGTACATAAACATATTTATACTATATACACACACACACACACATTGAACACACACACATACAACATATATATCTTGAAAGCATTTCAAGAGAGAGTTGGATAGAGCTCTTAAAGGTAGCGCAGTCAAGGGATTGGGGGAGAAGGCAGGAACGGGGTACTGATTGCTGGATGATCAGCAACGATCACAGTGAAGGGCCAAATGGCCTCCTCCTGCACCAATTGTCTATTGTCTTATT
>CM075979.1:82174282-82223092 GCA_038087875.1 Malacoraja senta
ACCTACAAACCTGTATGCCTTTTGAGTGCCCTCACCTGTTTTTGCAGCTTTCCCTGCTCACCTCCTCCTACAGTGTCTGAAGAAGGGTCCTGACCTGAAACGTCACCAACCCATTCCCTCTACAGATGCTGCCCGTCCTGCTAAGTTACTCCCAGCACTTTGTGCTTTGCAGTGTATTTTAACGATTGTGTGCTTAGTCAATCTCTAATATGGCACGGTGGCACAGCGGTAGAGTTGCTGCCATACAGCACCAGAGACCCAGGTTCGATCCTGACCACGGGTGCTGTCTATACGGAGTTTGTACGTTCTCCCGTGACCTGCGTGGGTTTTCTCCGGGTGCTTTGGTTTCCTCCCACATTCCAAAAGACGTACAGGTTTGGAGGTTAATTGGCTTTGGTAAAATTCTAAATTGTCCAAAGTGTGCAAGATAGTGTTAAAGTGCGGGGATCGCTGGTCGGTGAAGACTCGGTGGGCCGAAGGGCCTGTTTTCCGCTCTGCATCTCTAAACTAAACTAAATTAAACCTGACAATCAATGTTGCTGGTGATTGGAAGACTACATCATGAGTAGGGCCAAACATACCTACACTCTTAAAATAAAAATAGTATCCTTAAGAATTCATAGGAAACATTTCAGACTAATGGGAATAATTAGATTTCCTTCCATTCTGTAGTGACAGGAACGGAGGCTTTTCTGTATTAACTTGTTCTTTTTGAAATGATTGGTGAGAGAAAAATCATGGTAATTATATAACAATTTTCAAATTCAATATCTAGGTTTTGAATCATTTTGATTTAATGCAGCACTGATCAAATTTGCTTTATATTATTGTGATATTGCAGCTATTAATATCTCACAGGTTACTGATGTAATGAGACTCTAATGTTACTTCACTTTGTTAACTACCTCCTTTAGACTGTGGGGGTCTTGACACTAAAGATTGGAGATTGAAGTGAAAATTACTTCTTTGTCACCTTCATCAAATGTGCTGCGTATTAATATCCATACACTGGACTCCTCTTCTTAATATTTGGTTCTGTACAGGTCAATAGCTTGAACGATGCGCTACAATATCATACACTATATTTATATTAGCGGATGGACGCACAGTGTCTCTTACCCTGAGTAGGGGAATCAAGAACCAGAGGACATAGGGGGAAAGATTTTACAGGAGATGTTGGGCCGAATGGCCTGTTCCTAGGTATGTTACAATACTTACCTTCAGCGGCGCTGCAATTCTGCCACTGGCCGTGTGCGCGATTTTGGCACCTTTGAGGGGGGGGGGGGTGGGGTTAAAACGCGGGTTTCTCCTACCTTGTCCTGTATTATATTTCGTTGGAGTGCCAGCGTTTGCTGAAAAATCGTTCCGACGGGCGTTTTGTGTATTTTTTATTTTTATTCGATCGGCAATGTCAGCGCTGGAGTTATTTTAAAATCAGCTTCGAAAGCCGTCAACGGGGACGGATTTCACACACGGGACAGGTAAACGAAAGCAGTTTGTTTTTTTGTATAAAAGTGCTTCTTAAGAGGCCTTTAATTCACATTTTTAAATGCGAAACAGTGATTCTTTTCCCCGAACTAACGGCTGAATTTTTCATGCTGATACGGGGTTAAATTCACCGCAAATCAACGTTCCAAATGATCGCGTTCCAGAAAACCCCACTCGCAAGATGATTTAAATGGCCATTAATTTACAGGTATTAAACATTCAATTCCTTCCATTTGGCCTGTAAATCCATGACAATGAGATTTAAAAATTACGTTATATTGTGAATTCTTGTGTGAATGTTATTTGGACACTTAGGCTATTTAAAAATGTTAATCTATTCTTTAGAAATTGATAGATGTTTAGATCTAGTAATTGAATTTTGTAATTAGCTACAATTAGGTAACTAACTAATTATATGCTTTAATTTCATGTCATCTAAGTAAGATTGTTTCATGTTTGTTTCAGAATGCTTCAATCTATAATAACTGAAAATTTCTTTCAGTTCTCTTAATTTTTAAGAAAGTTATGGGCTTTTGACTGTCCTCGATCACAGCTTTTGTGTTAAGTCAATGGAAAAGCAATCGGGAACAAGATGCTAATTTCCGAGTTTGAAAATGGCCATAACTTTTTAAATACTGAAGATATGAAAGTGAATTAGGTGTCAAATTAAACTTCTTTTTATGCTTTATCTGATGGGATAAATTACAGACTTTATTCTTTTAATCTCAAAATTTTGTAACATTGCTACTGTTCCCATGCTGTATGACTATGACTCTATGACTGTATAAGATTATGTCATAGGAGCAGAACCAGGCCACTTGGCTCATCAAGTCTGCTCTGCCATTCAATCATTATTGATCTATTGCTCAGTCTCAACTCCATTCTCCACCCCACTCCCCATAACCCCTGACACCCGCACTAATCAAGAATCTGTCAATCTCCGCCTTAAAAAATATCCATTGCCTTTGCCTCCACAGCCTTCTGTGGCAAAGAATTCCACAGATTCGCCAATTCATCTCATTCTTCCTCATCTCCTGCCCAAAGGAACGTCCTTCAATTTTGAGGCTATGACCTCTAGTCCTAGGCTCTCCCACTAGTGGAAACATCCTCTCCACATCCAGTCCATCCAAGCCTTTCACTATTCGGTAAGGTTCAATGAGGTCCACCCCCCCCCCCCCTGTCTTTCTAAACTCCAGCGGGTACAGGCCCAGTGCCATCAAACGCACATCATATGTTAACATCGTCATTTGGTTCTGTTGAGGGCAATAGCTTGAACAACAACATTCATACACTACTAAATCATGTTTTAAATATCAGGTAGATGCAGTGTCTCTTGCCCAGAGTAGGGGAATCGAGAACCAGAGGACATAGGTTTAAGGTGAAGGGGGGAAGATTTTATAGGAATCTGATAGGTAACTTTTTTCTCACAAAGGGTGGTGGTGTATGGAACGAGCTGCCGGAGGAGGTGGTTGAGGGCAGGGATTTTGCAATGCTTAAAAAGCAATTAGACAGGTACATGGATGGGACAGGTTTAGAGGGATATGGGCCAAACGCAGGCAAGTGGGACGAGTGTAGCTGGGACATGTTGGCTGGTGTGGGCTTGTTTCCAGGTATGACTGTGACTCTATGACTCAAATTACTTTGACTCACTTAAATGTTGTCAAAGCTAAAAATATTCTTCCTGATTTTTATGTTTCCTTACAATTTAATAGCTTAATTAGATTTTAATCTTCAAATATTTTGAATATTTATGGGTGTCATTCACAAATATAAGCGCTACAGAGCCACTCACAAATATAAGCTTTACAGAGAGATGCAGCACAGAAATAGGCCCTTCAGCCCATTGAGTCCATGCTGTTCATCAAGCACCCCCTAGTTACACTTATCCTCCCTCACCCACTTCATTCTTCCCAAAGTATCATGGCCAGGAACCACAGATGCTGGTATCATGGCCAGGAACCACAGATGCTGGTTTACAATAAAAGACCCAAAGTGCTGGAGTGTCTTCTTCAGCCAGACCCGAAACTCCACCTATCCGTGTTGTCCAGGAATGCTCCCTGACCCACTCCGTTACAGGCACAGTGTAGATGGGACGTGTTGGTCGGTGTGGGCAAGTTGGGCAGACAGGCCTGTTCCCACGCTGCATGACCCTATGACCCTGAACCCACGCCGTTACACGGTGAACGTGCAAACTCCACGCAGACAGCACCCGAGGTCGGGATCGATCCGTGGTCTCTGTGAGGACGCCGTCTGTCTGGCGCTGTCCAAGCAGCAGCACTACCTGCAGTGCCACTGTGCCTCCCAAATGTGGTACAATTAGATTGTGCGTTGGTGCAGATTAGATGGATTTATCTTCCACTGGTGCAGCAACTGGGGTCAATTGTAATGTCTATGGAACGCCCTTTCTTTCAAGTTATTTAATGAAGACGGAAAGGGGAGGAGATGGAAAGAAGTTCCGCAGAGATAGTTCCCTCTGCAACTCCCTGGTTACATCTTCCCATCTCAATAGACAATAGAAAATAGGTGCAGGAGTAGGCCATTCGGTCCTTCGAGCCAGCATTCACTGTGATCATGGCTGCTCATCCACATTCAGTTCCCCGTTCATGCCTTCTCTTCATATCCCGTGACTCTGCTATCTTTAAGAGCTCTATCTAACTCTCTCTTGAAAGCATCCAGATAATTGGCCTCCACCGCCTACCGGCCTCCACCGCCAACTGACTCACAACTCCCTGGGTGAAAAAGATTTTCCTCGTCTCCTTTCTAAATGGCTTACCCCTTATTCTTAAACTGTGGCCCCTGGTTCTGGACTCCCCCAACATCGGGAACGTGTTTCCTGCCACTAGCATGTCCAATCCCTTAAAAATCGTATATGTTTCAATAAGATTCCCTCTCATCCTTCTAAATTCCAGAGTATACATGCCCAGCCGCTCCATTCTATCAACATATGACAGTCCCGCCATCCCAGGAATTAACCTCCACCCCTTTCCGTTTTCCGCAGAGACCGTTCCCACCGCAACTGCCTGGTTAACTCGTCCCTTCCCACCCGAACCACCCCCTCCCCACGTACCTTCCCCTGCAACCGCAGGAGATGCCACACCTGTCCCTACACCTCCTCCCTCAACTCTGTCCAGGGACCCCGACGGTCCTTTCAGGTTAGGCAGAGGTTCACTTGCACCTCCTCCAACCTCAGCAACTGCATTCATTGTTTGAGATGTGGACTCTTGTCAATTGGCGAGACCAACCATAGACTGGGCGATCGTTTCGTCGAACACCTTCGCTCTGTCTGCCTGGACCTACCTGATCCGTTGGTTGCTCAACACTTTGATTCCCCTTCCCATTCCCACACTGACCTTTCTGTCCTAGGCCTCCTCTATTGTCAGAGTGAGGCCAAATGTAAACTGGAGGAACAGCATCTCATATTTAGCTTGGGCAGCTTACAACCTAGGGATATGAATATTGATTTCTCTAACTTCAAGTAACCCATGCATCCCCTCTCTCTCCATCCCTCCCCCACCCAAGTTGCCACCAGCTTCTCGTTCTCACCCATTGTTACATTTTTGCATATCTTTCATTCGTTTGTTCTATATCTCTCTACAATTCCATCTATATCTATCATTTCCCTTTCCCCTGACCCCCAGACTGAAGAAGGGTCTCGACCTGAAACGGCACCCATTCCTTCTCTCCAGGGATGCTGCCTGTCCCACAGTTACTCCAGCATTTTGTATCCGTCCGCGGTTTATACCAGCATCTGCAGTTCCTTCCTACAGTTTTGCAGGTGAATTGGCTTCTGTAAGTTGTCCCCAATGTGTAGCGTAGAACTAGTGTCTGTGGTGAACATTGGTCGATCGACACAAAATGCGGGAGTGACTCAGATGGTGAGGCAGCATCGCTGGAGAAAATGGATGGGTGCCATTTCTGGTCAGGACCCTGCTTCAGACCAGACTGCCTCTGGATTGCCTCCAGTGCTAACAGGTAGGGTGGAATAGTGTATGGGTGATTGTTGGTCGGTGTGGATTCGAAGGGTGAAGGAAGGGTCTGTTCCCACACTGTATCTCTAAACTAAATGCATAGCGGGTAGGCCAGTGACATTCCTGGCTCAGTGATTCACTTTTCCTTTAAAAGCTCACAGACTGACAACACTAACTCTCAAGAAAATGTTCTCAGTCAAATTCTGCTTCCCATTTGCTCTCCGCAGGGTCCATTTCCATGGTAGTTTCAGATTCGAAAATCTTCCTCTGGCAGGTATTCCATTAAAATCTTTGTAGCGCCTGTGACCCAAGATGGTTCTGTTTCCTCTTTCCTGGTTTATTGAACCAACAAAGGGCTGGAGATGATTGCATTATAACTCTTCTCCATCGTGACTGCATCTCAGAACTTTGCCGCTTATCTAGCCAGTGCAGGCAGCTGCTTTGCATTCATATATCTTACATTTTCATTTACCGCAGCACAATTCTTCATTCCCGTTATTTCCAATAATTATCTTAAAATCGTAACAAGAAGCCAATTTAAGTCGTAATGCTACTTCTGAGGTGCCTTCTCAAAGCTATTACCCTTGTGTGCTTTCCTTCAATTGCTTTTAAATGCTCTGAATGCTTCAGTTTTAATAGCCAGTTAGTCAAGTTCTTTTTAATGTAGGTACAAGGAACTGCAGATGCTGGCTTACGGAAAAAAGACGCAAAGTGCTGGAGGAACTCAGCCGGTCTGCCAGCATCTCTGGAGAACTTGGTCAGGCAACGTTTCAGGTCGGGTCCTTTCTTCAGACTGGTTGTAGTGGTGGGAAAGAGGGGGTAGATAGCTGGAAGAGAGATGGGGGGGGGGGGGAGGGTGGGGGGGGGGACAAAGTCTGGAGAGTGATAGGTGGATACAGGTGATGCAGTTGAGGGGGCGGGGGGTTTTGATGGTTGGACAAAGATCAGGGATGAAAACACGATAAGGGGATAAGGTTAGGGGAGGAACAAAATGTGAAGCCGGAGGAAGTAATATAAATGGAAGGGGTGGGGGGGGGGGGGGGGGGGGGGAGGGAGGGAGAAATGGGAGTGTATTAAGTGCATAAGTCATAAGAGCAGAATTAGGCCATTCGGCCCATTGAGACAATCATTCAATCATGGCTGATCTATCTCTCCCTCTCAACCCCATTCGCCTGCCTTCTCCCCATAACTCCTGACACCCATACTAATCAAGAATGTAACAATCTCCGCCTTGTTAGGGCTGGTGGTGGAGGCAGATTCGCTAGTGGTGTTGAAGAGGATTTTAGATAGGTACATGGAAGCGCAAGGTATAGAGGGTTGTGGATGATGTACAGGCAGATGGGATCACAATGGCATCGTGCTCGGCGCAAACATTGTTCCTGCGCTGTCTGTTCAATCTACAAATAATGATCTCCAGTCATTCACAATTGAATAATTTCCCATTGTCAAACTAAACTGCTGGGCCAAACACAGGGAGGTGGGACCAGTGGAGATGGGGCATCTTGGTCACCATGGGCTTGTTGAACTGAAGGGCCATTTTGCATGCTGTAGGAATCTATGATGTGCAGTCTTGCAAAGAGTGCGAGTCCCTAATAAGACTTTTCAAGCTGGAAAGGGTACAGGGAAGATTTACGAGGATGTTGCCAGGACTAGACGGTCTGAGTTATAGGGAGAGGTTGAGTAGCTGTCAAACTGTTTATAAACATTGCAATAGTCCCTGCCTCAACCAACTCCTCCGGCAGCTCCTCCCATACGCCCACCACCATTTGTGTGAAAATGGTACCCCTCAGGTTCCTATTAAATCTCTTCCCCTTCACCTTAAACCTATGTCCTCAGGTCCTCGACTCACCTACTCTGGGCAAGAGACCGTGCGTCTACCCGATCTATTCCTCTCATGATTTTATACACCTCTATAAGATTACCCCTCGTCCTCTTGCGCTCCAAGGAGTAGAGTCCCTGGCCAAATGCAGGCAGGTGGAACGAGTATAGATGCGACATGTTGGCCGGTGTGGGCAAGTTGGGCCGAAGGGCCTGTTTCCATCATGACTTGAAGTGGTTGATTTAAAACCTTTCTCTGTTTTATGCTGCCAAGCTTCAACCATGATGAGTGAAAATGCAGTGGCTTCATGCCTGGTGATAAGACCGATCAATTAAGAGCACTGGATTGCGATCATGTCAAAAGAGACTTCCAGCCACACTCTTGATTCCAGCACCAATCACATATATCAAGAGGGGCTGTCAGAGGTGAACGAGAAATGCAATCAAACTCAAAACAATTGGCTATAGAGGCAGGACCATAGAATTCAAGTTATTCTTTGGCCTTAAATTATGCAGCTACTCAACCTCTCCCTATTACTCAGACCGTCTCAAAACCATACTTAAAATACATTAACAGGCACAAAGTGCTGGAGTAACTCAGCGGGTCAGGCAGCATCTCTGGAGAACATGGATAGGTGACGTTTTGGGTTAGGACCCTTCTTCAGACTTTTAAAGTCTGAAGACAGACACAAAATGCATGTTAGGACCCTTCATCAGACTGAGGGTCCGGGGGGGGGGGGGTTACACTAGAAGTCTGTCTTAAGTCTGAAGAAGGGTCCCGACCTGAAATGTCACCTATCCATGTTCTCCAGAGATGCTGCCTGACCCGCTGAGTTACTCCAGCACTTGGTGTCCTTTTGTGTAAACCAGTATCTGCAGTGCCTTGTTCGTTGTAAAATACATTATTCACCTGCAAATGAGAAGCAACATATTGGAAAGCTCACACAAAAGAGGAACAACACAAAGAGAGAGAGAGATAGATAATATCTTTGGAAAACTTGATTTTATTTTAGCTTTGGAAGAAGCTAGCTTATTGGCAATGGGAGAGAGACGGTATTGAATAGGGAATGAGAGAAACACAGAATAAGAAACAGTTTAAGAAACAGTAAGACAGGTACACGGACAGGATAGATTTGGGGGTATACGGGCCAAATGCAGTTCAGTTCAGTTTATTATCACGTGTACCGAAGTACAGTGAAAAGCTTTTGTTGCCTGCTAACCAGTCAGCGGAAAGACAATCCGTGATTAAAATTGACCCACTAACAGTGTATTGATACATGAGAAGGGATTAACGTTTAGTGCAAGGTAAAGCCAGTAAAGTCAGATCAAGGATAGTCTGAAGGTAAAATTTAAGAAGATCGCAGTTAAAGTAAGCGATTGTAATATGAGCGATGGTAATATGTGCGATTGTAATATGAGCAATTGTAATATGTGCGATTGTAATATGTGCGATTGTAATATGAGCGATTGTAATATGTGCGATTGTAATATGAGCGATTGTAATATGTGCGATTGTAATAGGAGCGATTGTAATAGGAGCGATTGTAATAGGAGCGATTGTAATAGGAGCGATTGTAATATGAGCGATTGTAATAGGAGCGATTGTAATATGAGCGATTGTAATATGTGCGATTGTAATGTGAGCTATTGTAATATGAGCAATTGTAATCTGGGTTTGTAGATCAGCTTCTACGGCTAGCATGCAAATAGTCACCTGGGTTGGGCGCCATCTTGGCAGCAGGTGGGACGAGTGTAGCTGGGACATGTTGGCCGGTGTGGGCAAGTTGGGCCAAAGGGCCGGTTTCCACACTGTACCACTATGACTCAATGAGAATAACAATGCAAATTAAAGCAGAGACCAAAGAAATTCAGTGATAATTACTGAGACTAACATCAGAAAGATCGTTTGGATTAATATGCGAGCTAAGACAGTAGAATAACACCAGCGAGTCTTCACATGACCTTTTCTTCCCTTGACATTTTTATGCTCTTGTGATAGATGCTGGTATATTCACACATTCAAAAATAAGCTGTGCCTTGAAAGGAAACAAATTGGTATGTCCTCTTGCAAAGTTCGCTGTAATTCCATCATAAATCATTGTATCGGTTGATTACCTTCGAAAGGGGGGGTTTCAAAAATCGCACAGGATTTATTACGAAAGGAAATGATGAAAGAAACAGTTGTAAGATCTGTACAGTGATATATTTTTCCCTATCAGGATATTATTCCAATCGTGCAATAGATCAACCATCTGAAACTTAGTTTTTCACTCCGTGTTACAAGTATTGCAAAAAATGAGATGAGTATGTCAGAGCTGCGCGATGGCACAGTGGGAGAGTTGCTGTCTTCCAGCGCCAGAGACCCGGGTTTGATCCCGTCTGCGGCTGCTGTCTGTACGAAGTTTGTATGTTCTCCCTGTGACCGCGTGGGTTTTCTCCGGGTGCTCCGGTTTCCTCCCGCACTCCAAAGACCTGCAGGTTTGCAGGATGATTGGAAATTGCCCCGAGTGTGTAGGATAGTGCTAGTGTACGGGGTGATCGCTGGTCGGCGCGGACTCAGTGGGCCGAAGGGCCTGTTTCCTTGCTGTATCTCTAAATTAAAGTCTAAAGAGCTTGTGTGTGTGTGTGTATGAGAGTGTGAGCGTGTGTGTGTGTGTGTATACATGAGTGGGTGTGTATATGAGTGTGTGTGTGTATATGAATGTGTATGAATGTGTGTGTGTGTGTGTGTGTGAGTGTGTGTATATATATATGTGTGTGTGTGTGTGTGTATGAGTGTGAGACTGCATTAAAGTTAATTGTCTGATGTCAACGTTCATATATTTGACAAGAAATATTAGGAATTGATTTTCCTTGATAATGTCCTGGGTAATATTCATTAACATTATAGAATATCAATAATGTTAAACACTGTGGCTGGGTCAATATTTACTCATGTTTTTGTAGCATGAAACTGAAGTCCCAATGTATGAGTATAAGTGGTATGTATCAACCCAGCAATACACTGAGAGATACCTGTGGTGTTCCTGGTGCAGGTAAAAGCTCCTTTGCTGTGTATTCTCTTCAATTGCCTGGCATACCCCGACTGTCAAAATTAAATTTCACTCACCTTAAACCCATGCCCTCCTGTTCTAGATTCCACTAGATAGACACAAAGTGCTGGAGCAACGTGGCGGGTTAAATGCTTCTGATTTATTTGGGAAGTTTAAGCAAAGCTGCGGCCCCAGTTCAGAAGCGTCCACGTGGCGGGGCTAGAAACTGGAAGTATCCTGAGCTAATTCTGCCACCACCATCATCTATTGCAACAAGTGATGGCTCCCACTGATTGTCGCCCGGAAGCTTGCGTCCTTTTCAGGACGGACGATGACAGCGAGGCCAACATTTGAAACATGGAAGATGGAGACGGAAGAAGAAGAAGTAAAGCTGCGTGTGATTGCATTTTCTTTTAGACAAGGGGCGATTTATGAACTGAAGTGGTATCATTGAAGATAGACACAAAGTGCTGGAGTAACTCAGCGGGTCAGGCAGCATCTCTGGAGAAAATGGAAAGGTGAGGTTTTGGGATGGGAGCCTTCTTCAGACGGGACCATTGTGGGCTCCTTGGCCATCGGTGCCGGCTCTGATTTGTCCAGTACCTTTTCATGCCTCTAGTTTCCCTCTCCCCTGATTCTCAGTCTGAAGAAAAGTCTCGTCTATCACTGACCCGTTGAGTTACTCCAGCACTTTGTGTCTATCTTTGGTATATACCAGCATTTGCAGTTTCGTCCTGCGCTAGATTCCCCAACTCTGGATAAAACGACCCTGCAGTCACCCTATTTATTCCCCTCCTGATTTTATACATCTCTACAACTCTTGCTTTTTTAAATAATTCCAATTATGAGCTTAATTTCCGGAAAATTTGTGTGATCTCTGATTGTATTTCTCATTTTCTTACAAGGGGGCCATTTGGTCCATCAAGTCCATGCTGGCTCTAACAGCACTCCCATCAATCCCTCTCCCCTATTTATTTCCCTGCGACTATTTTCCTCACTCAAGTCGGGGAGGTGATTTTCCTCTCTGAAGTCTTGCCCAGAGTAGGTGAATTGAGGACCAGAGGACATAGGTTTAAGGTGAAGGGGAAAAGATTTAATAGGAAACTGAAGGGTAACTTTTTCATACAAAGGGTGGTGGATGTATGGAACAAGCTGCCAGAGGAGGTAGTTGAGGCAGGGCCTAGCCCAACATTTACGAAACAGTTAGACAGGTCCATTCCCTTTGTTCTATTTTCACACCTTACACTTCCTTATCTATGTATTTCCCTCTCCCCTGACATCAGTCTGAAGAAGGGTCTTGACCTGAAACATCACCCATTCCTTCTCTCCAGAGATGCTGCTTGTCCCACTGAGTTGCTCCAGCATTTGTGTCTATCTTCGGTACATGGATAGGACAGGTTTGGAGGGGTATGGCCCAAACGTGGGCAGGTGTGACTAGTGTAGCTGGGACATGTTGGCTGGTGTGGGCAAGTTGGGCTGAATGGCCTGTTTCCAGGCTGTATCACCTCTATGACTCTAAGTCCCACATCGACTCCCCCTCATTTTCCTGCCACCAACCCACATGAACGACACTCGACAGTCGCTAATCAACCTGCCGGCACACCTTTGGGTTGTGAGAGGAAACCGAGGGGTGGACGCACACACGGTCGCACGCACGCACACACACGTGGAAAAGACTCCAGAGAGAAAATGATTCAGTTGCATTCCTTGCAATTCCTTGCAAGAGGATTTGCAACACAAAGATGGACACAAAATCCTAGACACGATAACTATACCATACGATACGATATGGTGTAATACGGCTTTATTTATCCTAGGAGGGAAATTGCTCTGCCAACAGTCATAAAACACAAGGTGCATGAAACGTGAAATTAAAGTGATGACTGGAAAGGATTGGGGGTGTGCAAAGATTAGGGGGGGGGGGGGGAAGGGAGTCAGTCTACCCCACGACAGAGGGAGAGTAGTTGTACAGTTTGATAGCCACAGGGGAAAAGGATCTCTTGTGGCGTCTGGTGCTGCATCTTGGTGGAACCAGTCTGTCACTGAAGGTGCTCCTCAGGTTGACCAGTGTGTCATGGAGGGGGTGAACTGTATTGTCCAAGAGGCTCCGCAGTTTGAAGCCCACCTCCTATGAATCCACCTCCGCCTCCAGGACGGAGCCAGCCTTCCTGATGAGTTTGTTAATCCTATTGCCGTCCGCGGCTTTCAGCCTTCGAGTAACTCAGAGGGACAGGCAGCTTCTCTGGAGAGAAGGAATGGGTGACTTTTCGGGCCGGGACCATTCTTCAGACTGAGAGTCAGCCATTGCAGCACCTTGTAAATCATCAGATACTGAGGGCAAAGATACTAACTGTGAAATATGTCGTGCCAGGTCTGAGAAACAAATTGATTTGCATGATCATCTAAAAATTCACAAACAAAATATTTCAATGCGGATTCCTAATTTCTGGCAGAGGTGTCCACATTTCTCCACACGCATACTGGAGGAATAGAACCTCATATTCCACTTGGGTAGCACACAGCTTAATAGTATGGACATTGAATTTTCCAATTTTAGATCACCTTTGGCCCAACTTGCCCACACCGGCCAACATGTCCCAGCTACATTAGTCCCACCTGCCTGAACTTAGTCCATATCCCTCCAAACCTGTCCTATCCATGTACCTGTCTAACTGTTTCTTAAACAATGGGATAGTCCCAGCCTCAACTACCTCCTCTGGCAGCTTGTTCCATACACCCACCATCTTTTGTGTGAAAAAGTTACCCCTCGGATTCCTGTTACGTCTTTTCACATTCACCTTGAACCTATGTCCTCTGGTCCTCGATTCCCCTACTCTGGGCACGAGACTCTGTGCATCTACTCGGTCTATTCCTCTCATGACTGTTAAAACTGTGACGTGACTTGACAAGAGTTAAGAGCGTTGCTCTTTTGCGATGCTGCATGCAATAGCCGTGTCTTACAAGACAGCAGGAGCTGATCTTTACACAGAGATCTATATCTGGCAATTGACTGAATTCATTAAGACCCCATTGATAACAGAGGGAGCAGGAGCCAAATGAGATCCCTAAATCAAAGCTCAGCCCAAAGTGACAAGAAGCTGGGAACAAGTGTTTGGCTGCATTTATTGGAGACGCTTGTGGCATTTGACTCCTTCATCAGCTGACAAAAGGAGAGGATTTTAAAGACATAATTTATGTCGGTGCAAACAAATAATCACTGTATAAGCAGTTAACATTTACTGCAGTCAGGCCTTTAATAGAAAGAGATAACAGGATGTGAAAAATCACCAGGGTGCAGTCTGAGCCAGTATGGCAGGAGCTTTATCTGATTAACTGTCAGGCAGCAAAACAAGGCTGTTAGGAAGATTAGGAAGGAACTGCGGATGCTGGTTTACACCAAAGATAGACGCAAAATGCTGGAGGAACTCGGCGGGACAGGCAGCATCTCCGGAGAGAAGGCGCGGGAATGAGTGATGTTTCGGCACGAGACCCTTCTTCAGACAGAGTCAGGGAAGAGGGATTGAGAGATATAGGCGGCGATATAGAGAGATAAAGAACAAAGACAGTCTGGGCTGACTCCATCGTCAGAGTGAGGCCAAATGCAAACTGGTGGAACGGCATCTCATATTTCGCTTGGGCAGCTTACAACCCTGCGGAATGAATATTGAAGATAGACGCAAAATGCTGGAGTAACTCAGTGGGACAGGCAGCATCTCTGACGAGAAGGAATGGGTGACGTTTCGGGTCGAGATCCTTTTTCAGACTGAGAGTCAGGGGAGAGGGAAACTGGAGGTATGAAAAGGCACAGAACAAATCGGAGTCGGCATCGATGGCCAAGGAGCCCACAATGGTCCATTGTTGGCTGTGGAAGAGGTGATAACGAAAGGATACGAACAGTGAAACTAGCAGGATGACTAGGGTGGGGGAGGGACGGAGAGAGAGGGAATGCAAGGGTTAATTGAAATTAGAGAAAACAATATTCATGCTGCTGGATTGTAAGCTGGGCTGTGTCCTTGGGCAGCTCACAACCCAGCGGTATGAATATTGAATTCTCTAATTCCAGGTAACCGATTAGCAATCACGCGTACACTTGTTCGTTTGTACGTTTTTCCTTGTAACAGCGTGACAATTTACAGAAGCCAATTAACCTACAAATCTGCACGTCTTTTGAGTGTGGGAGAAAACCAGAGCACCCGGAGAATACCCACATGGTCACAGGGAGAACGTACAAACTCGGTACAGACAGCACCCATAGTTAGGATCGAACCCAGGTCTCTAGCACTTTGAGGCAGCGACTCTACCAGCTGTTCCACCGTGCCGACCTAAATGTTTATTTAATTTTGTGTGGTGCGGCGCAACACACGCACACACACACACGTGCACGCGCACGCACTCGCGCACGCACTCACAAGCGCACATACACGCGCGCACGCACACGCACACTCGCGCACGCACACACAAGCGCACACATACACGCGCGCACACACACATACACACGTGCATGCGCACGCACACTCGCGCACGCACACACAAGCGCACATACACGCGCGCACGCACACGCACACTCGCGCACGCACACACAAGCGCACACACACACACACACGTGCGCGCGCACGCACTCGCGCACGCACTCACAAGCGCACATACACGCGCGCACGCACACGCACACTCGCGCACGCACACACAAGCGCACACATACACGCGCGCACACACACATACACACGTGCACGCGCACGCACACTCGCGCACGCACACACAAGCGCACACATACACGCGCGCACACACACACACACACACATACATGCGCACACACACACGCGCGCACACACACACACACACACCACACACACACGCGCGCACACTCACCCCCACATACACCCACACCCACCCACACACATGCGCACGCACACACACACACACACACACACACACGCGCACGCACATGTACACATGCACATCTATTGAAGCTAGTGCACTGAACCACCCAGACTTGAAAATAACTCAGGCATGGCACGACACTGGAGCCGGAGCCAACAAGAAAGGAACCCAACTGGGTATCAAATCTCCCATAGTATTACTCACAGATCTGTTTAAAGACAGTATCGAGTTTTTGATTACTTGTTAGACAATAATAGAGGATTCCTATAACAACCGCATGAGTAGAATATTGACACAAACAGAGGCTACCATTTCACATGCCACAGGTATGTAACCAAATGCATCTATTGATATTTCAGCATGGAAAAATAACATTTGATTATCGATGGGGGGAGAACAAGGTGGGACGTGGCACGGATGCTTTGTTACTTTGTCAGCGCTCTTTATGTGGTGACTATTTGCATACCTTGGGCAAGCAAGCAACGGATTTCACTGTGACGTGTCACATGTGATAATAAAGCATTCATTGATTCAAAGTATTCATTCATTCATGCTCACTTAACTGCAGGATTGCCACTGTCAAAAAACCAACTGGATCACTGTTGTTCCTCAAGAGAAGAAATGGGCCTACATTACCAAGGTTGGTCCATTGTAACTCCAATTCTGAGAATGCGGTCGACTCTGAAATCCCCTCTAAAATGGATTATCACTCTGCCCAACGATACCATTCCCGTTATATTGGGACAAGGAAATGTTAAAAGCAGATAGATTTGGGGCGGCACAGTGGCGCTGCGGTAGAGTTGCTGCCTTACAGCTCCATAGACCTGTGTCCAATCCTGACTACGGGTGCTTGTCTGTATGGAGTTTGTACGTTCTCCCCGTGACCTGCGTGGGTTTTCTCCGGGATCTTTGGATTCTTCCCACACTCCAAAGACGTACAAGTTTGTAGGCTAATTGGCTTGATATAAATTGTACTATAGTGTGTGGAGGATAGTGTTAATGTGCGGGGATCCGCTGGTCGGCGCCGAATCAGTTGGCCGAAGGGTCTGTTTCCGCGCTGTATCTCTCAACTAAACTGTACCTCTAAACATCTTCTTATCGAGTCCACATCACGTGATTAGAAATTGTTCAGCCGGACCTGAACACACTTCTCGGCATCTGCATACAATGGTGTCTGTCTTGTCGCTTCTTGTGCTGCTTGTGCGTGGTGGTGGAAAGATTGGTGGAAACGGGGCCGCGACGTGAACGCTCTTTCCTTGACCCCCACCTCTAAACTAAGTTGCTGCCTTTCAGCACCATAGACCCGTGTTCGATCCTGACTACGGGTGTTTGCCTGTGCGGAGTCTGTCCGTTTTCCCCTGTGACAGTGCGGATTTTAAATCCGGTTGCTCAGGTTTCCTCCCACATCCCAAAGAAGTGCAGGTTGCTTTCCAGTTCCAGAGACGAAGTCCAATATCAGCAGTGGGGAGAGAGGTGAATGAGAGAGTACCGTGGCTTACAGCAGCACTGTTCAGAAGCTTGATTACAGAGGGGAAGAAGCTAATTGTTCCGGGATTGTATTTAATTTTACTTAAAGGTTATATTTAAATAGACGTTAAATACAGGTCTTGCAGCAATTTACAACACAAAAATAGTCCATTTGACCCTGTCTATAGCAGTGTTTCTGCTCCACATGGGCCTTCTTTATTTACCTCATTTTATCATCTGCATTTTCTTAATTCCCTTTCTCCTCCAAGTGTTTATCAAGCTGACCCTTACCTACACCAATGCTGGTTGTCAAAACCTCCGCATGCATGGGTGATTTACAAATCGTCACCACTCAGTTAAAACACAAGACGCTGTTCTGAACATGAACACACGTTAGACTTCCTTGAGAATTTCAAGACTGGGTGTTTTAAGGATTATTTTGGATTCACCCTCAAAAATACACCTGTAAAAAAGACACACGTTGAATGACAAGATTTTTTTTTCAAATCAATCAATAATTTAATATCATGGTGCGTCAACTCAACATTCACAATACTCACTCTGGCATTTGCTGAGTAATATGTTCATATTATTAACACGCATTGTTTTTAAAGCAACATCATTCAGAAAAAAAGGTTGAGAGGGCAATGTTACCTGTACCCCAGCGGTATGAACATTGACTTCTCTAACCTCAAAGCCCTTGCTTTCCCTCTCTCTCCATCCCCTCCCCTTCCCAGTTCTCCGAACAGTCTTACTGTCTCCGACAGCATTTTATCTCTGCTTGCTTTCTTGTTACCTGCTCCCAGCTAACAATGATCTATTCTACATTCTCCTTGAACTCCATTCCCTTTGTCCTGTTTTCACACCTTACACTTCCTTATCTATGCACCGCCCACTCCCCTGAAGAAGGGTCTCAACCCGAAACGTCACCCATTCCTTCTCACCAGAGATGCTGCCTGTCCCACTGAGTTACTCCAGCATTTTGTGTCTATATGCAAATTAATAACTATATGTGCAAAATCACCAAAAAATGTATTGCACAGAAAAAAAACATTTTAGCCCAACTGGTTAATACCAGTGTTTAATTACGTTTTCAGTTCAGTTAATTTCAGTTTAGTTTATCGTCTCGTGTAATACAGTGAAAAGCAATTTGTTGTGCGCTACTCAGTCAGCGGAAAGACAATACATGATTACAATCGAGCCATTTACAGTGTATAGATGATACAAGATAAGGGAATAACGTTTAGTGCAAGGTAAAGCCAGCAAAGGATAGCCCAAGGGTCACCAATGAGGAAGATAGTAGTCAAGCTTCTCCCCATATGGAATGGTATGGTTTCTTTATTGTCACTTGTACCAGGTACAGGGAATACGTTTTTGCATACAGCTCAGCAAGACTATCCCTGTACATAAGTAGAAATACCCCGGTCAGTACAGAACAGACCACTGAGTCCATATGCAAGAGGCCGCCATTTTGGCACCAATTTGCAGTCCCAGCTGCTGATGGGAACAAAGGCCCATTGCATCCGCCGACCGTATTTCGGACGTCCCGTGACCCAATGTCCCTCTCCAAGCCTGGCCCCACGTTTTAATGTGTAGGAAGGAACTGCAGATGCTGGTTTAAATCGAAGATGGACACAAAATGCCCGAAACGTCACCCATTCCTTCTCTCCAGAGACGCTGCCTGTCCCGCTGAGTTACTCCAGCATTTTGTGTCTATCCTCTGTTTTAATGATTCTTTTAGATTCACCCTCAAAATACACCTGTAAACCTGCATCATGCTTCTGTGCTGGTTTCCTCCCACAAACTCAAAGAGGCGTTGATAGGTTAAATGGCTACTGTAAATGCTTCTTTGTGGGTGGCAGGTGAATCAGAATGGAGTTTAATTTTTTTTTTTGATTGAGAGATACAGAGCGGAAACAGGCCCTTCAGCCCACCGAGTCCGCGCCGACCAGCGATCCCCGCACACAAATACTTTCTTACACACACTGGCGTCAATTTTACATTTATACCAAGCCAATTAACCTACAAACCTGTACGTCTTTGGAGTGTGGGAGGAAACCGAAGATCTCGGAGAAAACCAATGCAGGTCACGGGGAGAATGTACAAACAGCGTACAGACAAGCACCCTTAGTCAGGATCGAACCCGGGTCTCTGGCGCTGTAAGGCAGCAACTCCACCATTGGTGTTGAAGAACTTGAAAGAGAATAGCTACACCAAAGAAAGTGGTGGGATAGGATTAATGGGATTGTAAATTGTCCCTAGTATGTGTAGGATAGTGCTAGTGTATGGGGGTCAATGGTCGGTGCGGACTCAGTGGGCCGAAAGGCCTGTTTTTCTAAACTAAACTAAACTAAACTAAACCACAGGCTGCGGACCAGGTAATGGGAAGTGGGAGATACAAGGAACTGCAGATACTTTGTTTACAAAATAAGACACAAAGTGCTGGAGTAACTCAGCGGGTCCGGCAGTGTCCCTAGAGAACATGGACATGCGAGGTTTTGGGTCGGGACCCTTCTTGAGACAGCAAACATTGAGTGGACCCCTTACAACATAACTGCGTCTTTACATTAATTTATTACCCATAACAAATCAGATACATTTAAGAATGACAGCACTAAGACTCATAGTCACAGTGTTATGCAGCATGAAAACACCCCTTCGGCCCACTTTGTCCATGCCAACCAAGTGGACAATCTGGGCTAGTCTGATTTGTCTGGCCCATAGCCGCTAAACCCTTCCTATCCATACATCTTAGTACCTGTTGGCCAGCAGTGATGAGATGGGTCAAAGAACCTGTTCGTCTGCTGCATGACTCTACAATTCTATAACATTTTAAATTTAAGTCAGTATCAAAATGAAGACCCCTCAATTATAAGTCATAGAGCCATATAGTCACAAAGAAACAGGCCCTTTGGCCCAACTTGCCCACACCAACCAACATGTCTCATCTACACGTCCCACCTGCCCCCGTTTGGCCCGTAACCCTCTAAACCTGTCCTATCCATGTACCTGTCTAAATGTTTCTTTAACGTTGCGATAATACCTGCAACTGTCATCTATCTATCTATATTTAAAACTGTGTGTGTGTCTGTCTGTCTGTGTGTGTGTGTTTCTGTCTGTCTTGTGGGTGCCAGCCTTCCTTTGATTCGTTGCTACGCCAACACCACACGCAGAAACGCCGAGATTTTTTCCATTTCGGTAGAGATTTCACTTTTCATTCCAAGTATCCACTCCTGATTAAATTTCGTTGTGTTTATGTACACATTTTTAATAAAATTCTTCTCCCCCCCACCCCCAAAGTTTCAAAATGTTTTAAAAAACAGCTCTCACCCATAGAATGTTGGTCAACATTCCATCGTGTGATGTCACAATGCCCAATGCTCACAGATGTCCAATCGGAATGGATACATTTACATATGCCTTTGCAGCAGTCCCAGCCCCAGCCCCGCCCCCCCCACCCCCGCAGCCTGTGTCGAAGCGCGTCATCACGTGTGTGGGAATAGAGAAAGAGGATTGGGGGTGATAGGGAATGGGTAACAGATGGACTGTCCCTACCCCTCCCCCTTCCACTCTCCCTCCCCACTATTTCCCCTCTCTCCCCCCACCCCACTCCCCCTCCCCCTCCCTCCACACTCTTCCCCCTCCCTCCCCTACCCCATCTCCCTCCTCCCCTCCCTCCCCCATCCCTCCCCCCCATCCCCCACAACCCTTTCCCCCTCCCCCATCCCTCTCTCCCCCTCTGAACTGAAGGTTGGACTGAAATCGATAGTGGATTGAACTCAGTTCTGAACTCAGAGCTGAAGCCTTTCCATAATCGATGCAATGAATTATCATATGAGCAGAGATGCATTAGGTGGTGTTACAGAGTGGTTGTACCAGAGTCTTTGAGAAACAAAATTATGAATGAACTTCATGCCAAACATCCTGGCATAGTAAACATGAAGTCAATTGCCAGATGTTTTGTGTATTGGCCTGGTATTGACAGTGACATTGAGCAAATGTAGCGTCTGCCAAAATTGCCAGAGTAAACCACCAAAAACACCACTGCAACCCTGGTCATGGCCAAGTAGACCTTTTCAGAGAGCTCGTGTAGATTTTTGTGAAAAGGGAAATGATCACTTTCTGGTACTAGTAGATAGTCATTCCAAATAATAATAATAATAATAATAATAATAATGGGTGGGATTTATATAGCACCTTTCTAATACTCAAGGCACTTTACATCGCATTATTCATTCCCTCCTCAGTCACACTCGGTGGTGGTGAGCTACTTCTGTAGCCACAGCTGCCCTGGGGCAGACTGACGGAAGCGTGGCTGCTAATCTGCACCTACGGCCCCTCCGACAACCACCAATCACTCACACACATTCACACACATTCACACGCAGGCAAAGGTGGGTGAAGTGTCTTGCCCAAGGACACAACGACAGTATGCACTCCAAGCGGGATTCGAACCGGCTACCTTCCGGTTGCCAGCCGAACACTTAGCCCATTGCGCCATCTGTCATCCTGGATGGATTGAGGTTAAGCATATGGGTTCAAGCACTACTACTGAGTGTACCATTGAGATCAATTTTTGCATGCCATGGTTTACCGGAAGAACTTGTTTCTGACAACGGCCCTCGTTCAAAGAGTTCATGCAGTGGAATGGTGTAAAACACACACTTGTTCCCCCATACCATCCAGCCTCCGGTGGAAAGTTCTGTTAGAATTGTCACAGATGCTCTCAAGATACAGGTTTTGCAGTTCAAAGCTCAGCATGAAACATCGTTTGGCTAGTTTCTTGCTGAAGTACAGAACCACACAACACACAACAACAGGTTACTCACCTGCAGAACTGTTGATGAAGAGAAGGCTAAGAATACGCCTAAGTCTAGTTCAACCCAATTTGGCCTTGAGAGCTGAGCAAAAACAGTTAAGTTAAAAATGCCATTTTGACTCCCACATAAAGGAGAGGTACTTCAAGCCAGATGAGCAGGCTCGTGTTCTCAGCCCTCCCATCAAGTCCAGTCGAGACAAATGGGATGTTGGGAAAATAGTGGAAGTGTGTGGAACAAAAAGATACTTAGTTGAAGTTGGAGATAGGATCAAAAGTGTTCATGTTGATCAAATGATTCCAGACAAAGATGAACCAAAAACTGAGCATGGTCTTAATTCCTGAGTTTTTATCTGTAAGTGAGTTGGAAGAGACCACTGTGATTGAAACACAAAGTTCAGTTAGTACAGACAAAGAAACAGATTCCTCTGGTCAAAGTCAGGGTACTAAAACAGAGCCAAACAAGCCTACAGTTGAGTCAACACCTAAACCTGTTACACCTGTTACTGTTAAATGATCAGGCAGGATCCGTAAACCAGTAGTCAGATTAGGTTTGTAAATCAAGTAACTCACTGTATAAGTAAAACGAAAATGTGCAGATATGTAAAATAAATATATTATGTTATCATTCAGAATTTTATGAAAACTGGTTTAAATCGAGTATCACCAACAAAATTGTAACTGAGTACTTAGATTTAATACTTTAAAAAAGGAGAGCAGTGTAATGTATTCATACATATTCATGTTTATGTTAATGAGTTGGTGTTCAATATAAGCAGGGAATGTTGGGTAATAAATCTCTCTCTCTCATGATCCAGGTAACCTGCGTGTAAGTTATTATTCATTCTGCCGTCCGGAATATAACAAGGGGGAAATTTGGCCATCACTAAATCAGTTTAGTTTAGTTTAGAGATACAGCGTGGATACAGGCCCCACGCACCACCGAGTCCCCGCCGTCCAGCGATCACCCTGTACGCTAGTTCTACCCTACACACTAGGAACAATTTACAGAGGGACAATTAACTCCCCCATCTCTCTCTCCTTCCCCTCTCGATCTCCCTCTCCTCTCCCTCTCCTCCTCCCACCCCCATCCCTCTCTCCCCCACCCCCCTTCCCTCTCCCCCTTCCCTCCCCCACCCTCTTCCCTCTCTCCCCCACCCCCCTTCCCTCCCCCACCCCCTTCCCTCTCTCCCCCACCCCCTTCCCACTCTTTCCCCTCTACCCCCTACCCCTATCTCTGCTCTCTCTCTCTTTGATCTTTATCTCTGCCCTCTCTCTCTCTCTCTCTCTTCCACTCTGTCTGTGCACACTCTCTCTGCACCCCCCTCCAGACGCACCCGAGAGGTGAGGGCTATTCCTCAGTGGATAGGGTGGAGATGGGATAAAAGAAGCCAATTAATAAAATTAAGATAATATCAAGGGGTTTGATGAGTGGGTGTGTTAGTGGGTGCCAGATTCCCACCCCGCAACCGTGCTTTGGATGAACATACCCAACGGGGGGGTGGTTAGTGTGACGCCGCAGGCCCACCCCCCCCGCAAACGCGCGTTGGGGAAACAGAAGGACTATATGATAGGACTATAGACACTATAGATCTTGATGCAATTACCACTTTAAACAAATATTTGGACAGATTTATGGAGAGGAAGGGTTTAGAGGAAGGCTAGTCCCATTTGTGTGCCAAGCAGACAAATGGGACTAGCCCAGAATGCCAACTTGGTGGGCAAGTACAAGGTGGGCCGTAGGGCTGTTTCTGTGCTGCAAACTATATGACAAGATGCCCCATATAACTAGTCCCACCAGATTGCATTTGGCCCATATATTTCTAAACCTCTCCTATCTATGTACCTGTCCAAATGTCTTTTAAATGTTGGAATTTGGAATGCTATTTATTGTCATTCAAACCTAGGTTTGAACGAAATATCATTTACTACAGTTTTTTACATTACAAAAAAACCCAAGACCCACACTTAACACAGTTTACATAAACATCCATCACAGTGAATCTCCAACACCTCCTCACTATGATGGAAGGCAAAGTCTTATCTCTTCCCTTTGTTCTTCTCCCGCGGTCCAGCAGTCCAACTGCAGCGTCTAGGCAAACTGGGGCTCCGGTGTTAAAGCCCCCGGAGGGCGATGGTAAGTCCTGTGGCCAAATGTTGTGATGGTATCTGTTTCAACTGCCTCATCTGGCAACTCCTTCCATACACCCACCACCTTTTGTGTTCACAGGTTCCTATTAAATCTTTACCCTCTCACCTTAAACCTATGTTCTTAATTCTTGGATTGTGCTGGTCCAACTTTCCGAGAATGATCCCAGGAATGACTGGGTTGACATATGATGAGCGTTTGACGGCACTGGGCCTGTACTCGCTGGAGGTTAGAACGATGAGGGGAGGACCTCATTGAAACTTACCGAACAGTGAAAGGCCTGGATAGAGTGGATGTGGTAAGGATGTTTCCACTAGTGGGAGAGTCTAGGACCAGAGGCCACAGACTCAGAATAAAAGGACGAACCTTTAGGAAGGAGACGGGGAGGAATTTCTTCAGCCAGAGGACGGTGAATCTGTGGAATTAATTACCACAGAAGGCTGTGGAGGTCAAGTCAGTGGATATTTTTAAGGCAGAGATTCATAAATTCTTGATTAGTACAGGTGTCAGGGGTTATGGGGAGAAGGCAGGAGAATGGTGTTGAGAAGGAAAGATAGATTAGCCATGATTGAATATGATAGACTTGATGGGTCGAATGGCCTAATTCTGGAACTTATGAACGAGTCTCTTTACCTAGTCCTCTCCCGACAGCCCATGCTGCGTAACTCTATCACTACGACTCGAGGTGTTGTCATTCTTAAATTTATTCGCCATGTTTTGGTTAAGAAATCAATGTGAGGACGGCGTGATGTTTTAAGAGACTCGCTCCGTGCTTGCTGACTCACTTTGCGGTGCGGACTCGTACACAGTGGGACAGCTCTAAGCTGCTTGGTGGTTTTGAGCTAAATTAGTAATGTCAGGCAGAAGCTGTGATTAATGGGATCAGAGTTATCAGCCTGGCAAGGTGGTGATGGGAGGGAGAGCAAGCTACACAAACATTCCACGTAATCCGAACTGCTACACAAAGTCAGAGCTGAGGGGTGTAATGTATTCATACATATTCATGTAAATGTTAATGAGTTGGTGTTCAATATAAGCAGGGAATGTTGGGTAATAAATCTCTCTTTCTCGTGATCCAGGCAACATGCGTGTAAGTTGGCGACGAGGATGGGATAGAGTTTGTGAACTCATCCTTTTAATACAGTGCAGGACTGTTTTGCAACATGCAGCATTGTTTAACATATCAAACAGTAAATATGGAGCTGTGTCGCAGTTGTTTGCGAGCTGGACACAATAGGCCACAGATCCTTCTATGCAGGGGACTGTAGTTTAAAACAGCAGCTGGACAAATCGTCGAGAGTTTGTCAGGCTATCTCTATGTTGTGGCAGCGTCCACGGGTTACATCGGAGGCCTTGGCACTTTCGACAAGCGTAGAGAACAGTTCAGCTCCTCTATGGAGAGAGCAAACATGTTTTTCACGGCAAACAACATCAGCCATGATCACAATGAATGGCGGTGCTGGCTCGAAGGGCCAAATGGCCTCCTCCTGCACCTATTTTCTATGTTTCTATGTTTCTATAAATGAACAGTTAATCGATATGTGTATTGACACGGCAGCAGATTGTTCGGTCATGAGCAGAGACCTGTATGAAACAAAGTTCCCACAGACACCATTGTTTGAGAGTAAGGTCAAGCTGAGAACCTACTTGGGCAAAGTTTTGGAGACATGTGGACAAATGAAGTGTAAAGTTCAGCATAATGGTCAGTCAGTAACACTGCCCATCATAGTGGCCAGCTACAGAAATAACCCAACCCTCCTTGGAAAGGATTGGCTGAGTAGAATAGAATTAGACTGGAAGAACATTTTCAGCGTCGATTTGTCCAAATCATGTCTTGAAAACGTCATAGTCAATAGTCAATAGTCAGATTAACTATTGACTAGAGCGGAATGGAGTACTCGTCAAGACAGACCAGAGTAACTGGGCAACGCCAAATGTAGCCATACCCAAGGCCGACAAAACTGTTAGACTATGTGGTGACTACAAAGTCACAATCAACCAAGCCGTTGATGATGAACAATATCATGCGCCCAACCTCGCAAGATCTGTACGCAGAACTTAGAGTCTTCACTAAACTGGATTTGTCTCGTGCTTATGCCCAACTCAATGTCGACAAGGAAAGTCAACAGTACTTGACTATCAACACACATAAGGGCTTGTATTCATATACTGGTCAAAGCTGCCCTATGGTGCGAAATCCTCCCCGAAAATCTTCCAGTCTGTCATGGACAAAATGTTACAAGGCATTCCGCACTGTGTGTGTGCAACCAGGATGACCTACTGATATTCACAGAGGGCATGGTAGAACATCTGGAAATCCTCGAGCAAGTTCTCACATGACTGAACTGCCACAATGTCAAACTGCGACAAAGTAAATGTGCATTTGCGCAGTCAGAGGTGGTCTACCTTGGACTCAAAGTAGACGCCAACGGACTTCGCCCTGTGAAGGTGAAAGTGGAAGCAATAGTGAAAGCTCCAAAACCCAACAATGTGTCAGAGCTACGATCATTCCTTGGGATGGTGCAGTTCTATGCACGATTCCTTCCAGATTTAGCAACTGTGCTAAAGCCACAACATCATCTGCTACAAAAAGATGTGAGATGGATGTGGGGAAAGGAACAGCAACGTGCATATGACAACTGCAAGGAAAACTTGACAAGTGACAAACTCCTTGTTCACTACGACACGACACGCGAGATGAAACTTGCTTGTGATGCTTCAAGTTATGGTGTAGGTGCAGTAATGAATGACGGACAGGAACATCCTATTGCTTTTGCATCCCGCACCCTATCACCGAGTGAGCGCAATAATGCACAGATAGAAAAGGAAGCACTCAGCATCGTGTTCGACATCAAGAAATTCCATCAGTTTCTTCTCGGCCGACCATTCGCCCTAGTGACTGATCACAAGTCACTACTAGTGATACTTGGTCCCAAGTCAGCTATACCTGCCATGGCGTCATCAAGGATGCAGCACTGGGCAATTTTGCTGTCCCAGTATGACTACAAGGTTGAGTATAGAAGCTCCAAGTGCAACGCAGTTGCAGATGCGTTGTCCCGGTTGCCCCATGAGAACTCTGACGTGGGAAGTGAGAACTCAATCTACACACTGCAAGTTGTAGATGAAGACTTTCCAGTGACTGCAACAGAAATTGCAGCAGAAACAGAGAAAGACACTGTGCTGAAGAGGGTCTATGAACGGACAATGAACGGTTGGACTGAAATCGATAGTGGATTGAACTCAGTTCTGAACTCAGAGCTGAAGCCTTTCCATAATCGATGCAATGAATTATCATATGAGCAGAGATGCATTAGGTGGTGTTACAGAGTGGTTGTACCAGAGTCTTTGAGAAACAAAATTATGAATGAACTTCATGCCGAACATCCTGGCATAGTAAGCATGAAGTCAATTGCCAGATGTTTTGTGTATTGGCCTGGTATTGACAGTGACATTGATCAAATGTAGCGTCTGCCAAAATTGCCAGAGTAAACCACCAAAAACACCACTGCAACCCTGGTCATGGCCAAGTAGACCTTTTCAGAGAGCTCATGTAGAATTTTGTGAAAAGGGAAATGATCACTTTCTGGTACTAGTAGATAGTCATTCCAAATGGATTGAGGTTAAGCATATGGGTTCAAGCACTACTACTGAGTGTACCATTGATGAGTTGAGATCAATTTTTGCATGCCATGGTTTACCGGAAGAACTTGTTTCTGATAACGGCCCTCGTTCAAAGAGTTCATGCAGCGGAATGGTGTAAAACACACACTTGTTCCCCCATACCATCCAGCCTCCAACGGGGCGGTGGAAAGGTCTGTTAGAATTGTCACAGATGCTCTCAAGAAACAGGTTTTGCAGTTCAAAGCTCAGCATGAAACATCGTTTGGCTAGTTTCTTGCTGAAGTACAGAACCACACAACACACAACAACAGGTTACTCACCTGCAGAACTGTTGATGAAGAGAAGGCTAAGAATATGCCTACGTCTAGTTCAACCCAATTTGGCCTTGAGAGCTGAGCAAAAACAGTTAAGTCAAAAATGCCATTTTGACTCCCACATAAAGGAGAGGTACTTCAAGCCAGATGAGCAGGCTCGTGTTCTCAGCCCTCCCAACAAGTCCAGTCGAGACAAATGGGATGTTGGGAAAATAGTGGAAGTGTGTGGAACAAAAAGATACTTAGTTGAAGTTGGAGATAGGATCAAAAGTGTTCATGTTGATCAAATGATTCCAGACAAAGATGAACCAAAAACTGAGCATGAAGTCTTAATTCCTGAGTTTTTATCTGTAAGTGAGTTGGAAGAGACCACTGTGATTGAAACACAAAGTTCAGTTAGTACAGACAAAGAAACAGATTCCTCTGGTCAAAGTCAGGGTACTAAAACAGAGCCAAACAAGCCTACAGTTGAGTCAACACCTAAACCTGTTACACCTGTTACTGTTAAATGATCAGGCAGGATCCGTAAACCAGTAGTCAGATTAGGCTTGTAAATCAAGTAACTCACTGTATAAGTAAAACGAAAATGTGTAGATATGTAAAATAAATATATTATGTTATCATTCAGAATTTTATGAAAACTGGTTTAAATCGAGTATCACCAACAAAATTGTAACTGAGTACTTAGATTTAATACTTTAAAAAAGGAGAGCAGTGTAATGTATTCATACATATTCATGTTTATGTTAATGAGTTGGTGTTCAATATAAGCAGGGAATGTTGGGTAATAAATCTCTCTCTCTCATGATCCAGGTAACCTGCGTGTAAGTTATTATTCATTCTGCCGTCCGGAATATAACAAGGGGGAAATTTGGCCATCACTAAATCAGTTTAGTTTAGTTTAGAGATACAGCGTGGATACAGGCCCCACGCACCACCGAGTCCCCGCCGACCAGCGATCACCCTGTACGCTAGTTCTACCCTACACACTAGGAACAATTTACAGAGGGACAATTAACCTACAAACCTGCACGTCTTTGGAATGTGGGAGGTACAAGGTCTTCACATCCTTCCTAAAAAGTGTGGCTGGAACCAAACAGAAGACACATCTGTGTCCATGTACAAAACAAGGAACTGCAGATGCTGGTTTATCAAGGAAAGACACAAAATGCTGGAGTAACTCAGCGGGTCAGGCAGCACCCCCCGGAGAACTTTGTTAGGTGATGTTCAAGTTCAAGTGAGTTTATTGTCATGTGTCCCTGATAGGACAATGAAATTCTTGCTTTGCTTCAGCACAACAGAACATAGTAGGCATTGACTACAAAACAGATCAGTGTGTCCATATTCGGGTCTGAAGAAGGATGCCGACCCGAAACGTCACCTACTCATGTTCTCCAGGGACACTGCCTGATCCGCTGAGTTACTCCAGCATTTTGTGTCTATTTTCAACATAATTTAATCATTGTATCAACTTGGAATATTTTGCCTTTGACATATTTTCCATTCATTTTATTTGGAGGCTTCAGACAACGTTATCAATGCCAGATAGGACTTGCACCAGCACAAATCACCAGATGATATATCAGCATCCAGATTTCGGCTAATATTTGTGAAATGTTTCCCCGTATAAGGTCATACGTGAAAGGAGCAGAAAGAGGACATTTGGCCCATCGAGTCTACTCCGCCATTCGATCATGGCTGATCTATCTCTCGCTCCTAACCCAATTCTCCTGCCATCTCCCCATAAGCCTTGACGCCCATACTAATCAAGCTGTCTTTACACTGCTGTATCCAAACTATTCTCACATCGATGTTCATCGTGACTTTCCTTGCTCGTATACTCTGTGAGTCTCTCTAGAAAGCCCTGGATTCCATATCCTTTTTTAAACAATTTCAAGTGATCGATGGTTCATTATTATCACACGTACCGCGATAAAGTGAAATTATTTTTTGTTTTGGATACTGTTCAGTAAATTATTACGATACGAAAGTACAATACCAGATTAGGTACAAAGTGTATAGAAATAGTACCACTGAGACCATACACAAGAGTCGCCATTTACCAAAGTGCAAGTTGCAGCTGGACATAAAGACCCGTTGCAGCCGTCGTCTCCATCCGCATCGTCCCGTGAACCGTCGTCCCTCTCCTCACCCGGTCACCATTTAGCCTTTGGAGAGAAGGAAACGGTGACATTTTGGGTCGAGACCCTTCTTCAGACTGAGAGTCAGGGGAGAGGGAAACTAGAGGCATGGAAAGGTACAAAGAACAAATGAAGAAGGGTCTCGACCTGAAACGTCACCCATTCCTTCTCTCCAGAGATGCTGCCTGTCCCCACTGAGTTACTCCAGCATTTTGTGTCCATCTTTGGTTTAAACTAACATCTGCAGTTCCTTCCGATACCATTTAGTCTTTGTTTTTTTTAACCAAAAATAGATTTGTTCGAGTATTTACGATACAGTTTAGAATACGAAATTATTCAAAAACACACCCACCGCCATAGAACAAATAGTACAAATACTAGACTAAGTCGGACCCATTGTGACCCATGTTCACACGGGAGGGCTGGTCCCCTGACACAATATTCCACCTCTACACCAATTCCAATATTGGTGGCCAGTGGGTTGGGGGGGGGGGGGAGGAGGGGGGCTGGAACGCTAGTATGGGTGTTGTTGGCTGCAGTGACTACTGGTCTCCAGAGGGCTAGTATGGACATTGTGGGCCAAATGGATTCTTGGGATGGCAGCTCAGTCCCTCAAGCCTGATGTGCTGGCGGCTCACTCACAGCTGGTGGGCTGGCAGTTGACTCACGGCTATTCCTTGAAATTCCATTTCGAGCAGAGTGCAAGGCCACCAAATTCAAATCCATTTTCCTACCATTTCAAGCAGGGTGCAAGGCCACCAAATTCAAGTGCAGTTTAATACCTCTTCGAGCAGGGTTCAAGGCCACAAAATTCAAGTGCAGTTTCATACCACTTCAAGCAGGGTGCAAGGCCACCAAATTCAGGTTCAGTTTCCTACCACTTCAAGCAGGGTGCAAGGCCACCATATTCAGGTTCAGTTTCCTACCACTTCAAGCAGGGTGCAAGGCCACTGAATTAAAGTGCAGTTTCCAACCACTTCAAGCCGGGTGCAAGGCCACCAAATTCAAGTGCAGTTTCATACCATTTCAAGGAGGGTGCAAGGCCACCAAATTCAAATGTAGTTTCATACCATTTCATGCAGGGTGCAACGACACCACATTCAAATGCAATTTCATACCATTTCATGCAGGGTGCAAGGCCACCACATTCAAATGCAGTTTCATACTATTTCAAAGGGTGAAACCACCATAAAATCCACCATAAAACCACACAAAACACCACACTCACAGTTCAGTAGACATTCAGTGTGTTCAGTTGATTCACAGCTCAGACAGAGTTGTGACGTCTCCCTCCCCTATCATACAGAGACTGAGCCACACCCACACTTCTGGGTTTTATAATCCCTCCCCCTCCCACCGGAAAAGGTGTGGCCTTCATGGTGTGATTGACAGGAGAGAGATTCTCAACATTTTTAAACACTAATAACACTTTTGTTTTTCATTGATGGGAAGAATCCTCTGCACCTGATGAGCGGAGGGGGACTGAATAAGATGGCCAAAAATCACAGCCGTAAGTGGTAGCGTTGTATCTAAAATCAATATAGTGCAAACAGGAAGTTGTCAAGTTTAGACAAACAACCATTTGCAGGCAGTGCCTTTTCACTTCAACCCAAACCCCCCTAACCACCATTTGCAGGCAGTGCCTTTTCACTTCAACCCCATCCCCCCAAACAACCATTTGCAGGCAGTGCCTTTTCACTTCAACCCAACCCCCCCAAACAACCATTTGCAGGCAGTGCCTTTTCACTTCAACCCAACCCCCCCAAACAACCATTTGCAGGCAGTGCCTTTTCACTTCAACCCAAATCCCCCAAGCAACCATTTGCAGGCAGTGCCTTTTCTCTTCAACCCAAACCCCCCAAGCAACCGACCCTGAGGGAGCGGAAGGTAAGGCCCCGGCTCTTTTTACCAGCCCTTTTGTTCTTGCGTCCCTGCACCGTCCTCTCCGGTCCTCAGGGATGAATGGGGGCCGGACTCATCAGCTCTCTCTACAGGAACTCAGATGGTTCCGCGGCGGGAGAGCCAGGCCTGCTTGTCAGGGGTATGGATAGGAAGGAACTGCTGATGCTGCTTTAAACCGAAGATAGACACAAAAAGCTGGAGTAACTCAGCAGGACGGGCAGTTTTTTTGGAGAGAAGGGTCACAACCCGAAAAACATCACCCATTCCTTCTCTCTAGAGATGCTGCCTGTCCTGCTGAGTTACTCCAGCATTTTGTGTCGAGCCATGGCTCGATAGCTCCTTAACCTGCACTGTCACTTTCAGGCAACTCTGCACACATTCCCCCAATCCCTCCCTTCATGTACCCATTTAAGAATTGTGAGCCTTCCTCCCCCCCACCCCCCTACTTTATCCACACATGTTATAGATCCACCGCTCAAAATTAAATATTTTACATTTTGCTGTGTTAAATTTCATGCGTGTAGGAAGGAACCGCAGATGCTGGTTTACACTGAAGATACTGTAGACACAAAATGCTGGAGTAGCTCAGCAGGACAGGCAGCATCTCTGGATAGAAGGAATGGGTGACATTTCGGGTTGAAACCCTTCTTCTTAAATTCTTAAATTCCCCGCGCTCTTTCTGCCAAGGGCCTTTTTACATCTTATTTCATTCTATTGTTATCATTCTCACAGCGGCACAGTGGCGCAGCGGTAGAGTTGCTGCCTCACAACGCCAGTGACCTGGGTTCGATCCCGACTGCGGGTGCTGTCCGTACGAAGTTTGTACGTTTTCCCCGTGACCTGCGTGGGTTTTCTGCGGGTGCTCCGGTTTCCTCCCACACTCCAAAGACGCGCATGGTTTGTAGGTTAATTGGCTTCAGTAAAATTACAAACTGTCCCTAGTGCATGTAGGATAGTGCTGGCGTACAGGGTGACCACAGGTCGGCATGGACTCGGTGGGCCGAAGGGCCTGTTTCTGCGTTGTATCTCTAAAGCGTAAAGACTAAACCTCTGAGTTTATATATATTATATCATTTATATATATTAAGATAAGCAGCGACCCAAGAAGCTACCATAACGCACTCATTCGTTTCTTGTACAAAAATTCAAAAATTTTGGAATGAAATTTTTGAAATCTTTACAAAGTTATTTAAAACAAGACTGATACCCAAAGCAGAATGGATTATCTTCGGTATAACGGAAGATGGTCCAGAACTAAATGTGTTTCAAAAGAAACTAATGGACTATGGGTTAATAACTGGAAAAAAGCTAATTCTAAAATTTTGGAAGAAGGCTCCAATACCAACTATAAATATGTGGATTTCAAATATGTTTGAAACATTACACCTAGAAGAGATAAGACTCCTCCTAGCAGGTAAACCAGATCACTTCCACCTGACGTGGTCTGCATTTATAGAATTATTACAAACATTATTACAAGCAAAAGTACTTAAAAAAAAAAATTTGAGGTCAGGTAAGGGGGGATGATAGTTGAAGAGTTGGTATGTCCCATTTACATAATGCTCATAAAAATATTTGTTTCTCTCTTTTTCCTCTTTCTCTCTTTCTTTCTTTCCTAGGGTCTATTTCTTAACTCTTTTTCTTTTGTTTTTAATTTTGCTCTTATAGGGTCTTCGTCCTTTTTTGTTGTCACATTTCCTACACTTTCACTTTTTCCTTCACTTTCTTCTTTCTTTCAATCTTTTCTTTTTCTAGTGTAAAAATAAAAATAAAAAAAAATAAAAAAAGATAAGCAGCGACCTTTGCGCTGATCTCAGCAAAATGTTATTGTACACATCTCCCCATGACTGAAAAACAACTCCCTGTTTCCTGTCACTGAAGCAATTTTCTCTCTGTGCTGTTACACTCCTTGTTATGCCACGGCCTTCAATCCAGATGACAAGCCAATTACAGGCACTGCATCAAACACCTTTTGAAAGTCCATATGTACTACATCAGTCAGACTTCCCTCCCCGACCCCATGAATAATCCCTATCAATATCTGTAACTATGATTGCCCTTTCACAAATGCATGCTAAGTGCACATGAATCAGCCCACTCTCACCCAAGTCACTGTTAATCCTGCCTTTGATTATCGATTCTCAAAGTTTCCCGCCACTAAGTTTAAACTAATTGCACGGTGGGGCTGCTGGTAGAGTTGCCGCCTTGCAGGGCCAGAGACCCGGGTTCGATCCTGACTACGGGTGCTGGACTACGGGTCAGGATCAAACCCGGGTCCCTGGCGCTGTAAGGCAACAACTCTACCGCTGCGCCACCATGCCACTTTTGTGACTATCATAGTCATAGTCATAGAGTGATACAGCGTGGAAAAAGGCCCTTCGGCCCAACTTGCCTACATTGGCCAAGCTACACATGTCCCAGCTACACTAGTCCCACCTGCCCGCGTTTGGCCCATATCCTTCCAAACCGGTCCTATCCATGTACCCATCTAACTATTTCTTAAACGTTGCAATAGTCCCTGCCTTAACTACCTCCTCTGGCAGCTTGTTCCATACACCCACCACCCTTTGTGTGAAAAAGTTACCCCTCAGATTCCTATTAAATCTTTTCCCTTTCACCTTAAACCTATGTTCTCTGGTCCTCGATTCCCCTACATTGGGCAAGAGACTGTGCATCTACCCGATCTAATCCTTTCATGATTTTAGGCACCTCTAAGATTGACCAGAATTGAGCTACAAATTAAAGAACACTTTCAAATTATCTTATCAAGAACTGTACGGTACAATAAAAAAACGAGCCTCACATTCTGTTACCAGAGGGATTGAGTTAACTAGAATTTCAATGACAGGGTGTCTACCAGATTGATGTGTCTGCTACACCAAGTACTTTTCATCAACTTGAAGTGTCACTTTCCTTGTAATTTATCTTTGAAATAAATACGATTTTTTTTTTTTAAAAGACCCCGCATTATTTGCAAATTGACCCGGCCCTTTGCAAAGTACGTCGCACAGTCACTCCTGTTTTTTTTTAATTACAAAATGTGAGCAACGTATATTTTATCACGATTCAACATTGCGTCGTAACAGACTGCTTGCTGGTCTGGGGATTTGTGGAATTGAGATGTATAGACATGTTCTGCCATGCTGTTGTGTAGATATGATAACACTCGCGCGCCTTGCGTTAATGAAATGCTTAAATTGAAGTGATTTCACTGTCCAGGTTTTAATTGTAACGGAGCTGAGATGTGCTCCGCTAATCGGGAGGTGAGCGATTATTGCTCTCTCCACGTACTCCGTTGCTGAACTGTGTTTTCTGCTCAACTCCTCCCCACTCTTATCAAGTGAATGGATCAGCCCTGTCCTTTGATGATATTACAGTACTACAATGCCGTCCTGTCAATTGGAGCTGTCTTTGTGTTATTTCGCTTGGCGCTCCTGAATTGTTTTAAAAAAAAATCTTCTTTTAATGATGATAAGAACATCACGCCGATAATGACATCTCGCGGATTACCTGCACTGTACCAGCTCATCCATTCAGCCTCTGCATATTCCTTGCATTCAACAGAGAGATGCATGGAATCTGATTAAAGTGGAGCCTGCTGTTGGGAACAAGGACTTAACATATGCTTCTCTGCAAATGCTGGTCGTTGTATGAATATAACAGTGAGACTTGCTCATTTCAAAGCTGATAATATTATTCAGGAATCGAGCAATAATACAAGGCTTGGTGCCTGGATAAACCTCAGTCAGTTCAAATATCTTGCATGTTTATTTCATTCATAAGTTCATATGTTATAGGTACAGAAATAGGCCATTCAGCCCATCAAGTCTACTCCGCCATTCAATCATGGCTGATCTATCTTTCCCTCTCAACCTCATTCTCCTGTCCTCTCCCCCATAACCCCTGACACCCGCAACTAATCAAGAATCCGTCAATCTCCGCCTTAAGAATATCCATTGACTTGGCCTCCACAGCCTCCTGTGTCAATGAATTCCACAGATTCAACACCCTCTGACAAAAGAAATCCCTCCTCTTCTCCTTTCTGAAGGCACGTGCTTTAATTCCGACTCCATGGCCTCTGGTCATGATCGATTGTAATCATGTATGGTGTTTCTGCTAATTGGTTAGCACGCGACAAAAAGCTTTTCACTGCACCTCGGTACACATGGCAATAACCTCAAACTCAATCAGACAGGTCCATGGATAGGACAGGTTTGGAGAGATATAGGCCAAACACAGGCAGGTGGGATTAGTGCTGCCTGTGTTGGGACATGTTGGCCGCTGTGGACAATTTGGGCTGAAGGGCCTGTTACCAGGCAATATGACTCTATCTATGTACGGGACCTCCTCTCGTTGGTGTGTTGTGAAACCAGATCTCCAGGGCCCTGTGCTTCCCTGATGGTGCACACAAACACTACTGCAGTAGAGCTGTAAGGACTCCATCCCCCACTCCCAATTCCTCCGTCTACGCCGCATCTGCTCCCAGGATGAGGCGTTCCACACCAGGGCATCTGAAATGTCCTCATTCTTCAGGGAACGGGGGGTTCCCCTCCTCCACCATAGATGAGGCTCGCACCAGGGTCTCTGCCATACCCCGCAACACTGCTCTCTTTCCCCATCCCCCCACTCACAACAAGGGCAGAGTCCCCCTAGTCCTCACCTTTCACCCCACCAGCCGTCACATACAACAAGTGATCCTCCGTCAGTTTCGCCACCTCCAACGTGACCCCACCACTCGCCACATCTTCCCATCTCCCCCCATGTCTGCCTTCCGCAAAGACCGCTCCCTCCGTAACTCCCTTGTCAATTCTTCCCTTCCCTTCCATACCACCCCCTCCCCTGGTACTTTCCCTTGCAACCGCAAGAGATGCAACACTTGTCCCTTCACCTCCCCCCTCTACTCCATTCAAGGACCCAAGCAGTCGTTCCAGGTGCGACAGAGGTTCACCTGCATCTCCTCCAACCTCATCTATTGCATTCGCTGCTCTAGATGCCAGCTGATCTACATCGGCGATCGTTTTGCCGAACACCTCCGGTCGGTCCGCAATAACCAACCTGAACTCCCAGTGGCTCAGCACTTCAACTCCCCCTCCCATTCCGTATCTGACCTCTCTGTCCTGGGTCCCCTCCATGGCCACAGCGAGCAACACCGTAAATTGGAGGAAATGCACCTCATATTCCGCTTGGGCAGTCTACATCCTGGGGGCTTGAACATTGAATTCTCCCAATTCTGCTAGCCCTTGCTGATCCCTCCCCTTCATCAGCCATCTGGTTGTCTCCTCCCCTCCCCCAGCCCTCAGGCTCCTCCTCCGCCTTTTTCCTTTTTTCCTTTCTTCTCCCCACCCCCTATCAGTCTGAAGAAGGGTTTCGGCCCGAAACGTTACCTATTTCCTTCGCTCCATAGATGCTGCTGCACCCGCTGAGTTTCTCCAGCATTTTTGTGTACCACCGCAGTAGAGCTGCTGCCTTACAGCGCTTGCAGCGCCAGACACCCGGGTTCGATCCCGACCATGGGTGCTGTCTGTACGGAGTTTGTACGTTCTCCCCGTGACCTGCGAGGGTTTTCTCCGAGATCTTCGGTTTCCTCCCACACTCCAAAGACGTACAGGTTTGTAGGTAAACAAAACTATGACACAGCACACGTGGCAATCAACTAAACTGAAACTGGTCCTAGACTCTCCCACTCGAGGAAACATCATCTCGATATCCAATAGCACTGTGTATTGGCATGCCATAGGTAAAGATGATCACAGGGTTGAGAATGGCAGGGCACTTAAAATCTAATTCAGTGTAATTGCCTATTGCTGGTCGTGGCAAGTGCTATAAATGGCTAATGAGACATCCTCATTAATGCCAGCCATGTCTGAGCCGGTTTGCTTCATTATGAGAGCATGTTTCCTTATTGCAGTCATCTGTCGGGGCAGAGGCAGCACAGCGCTATCGGGCAAAACACTCATGACTTCTTTAATGATGTTTTCAGTTCCCTGTGCGGCATTTGTTAAAAGATAAGCAGCATGATCAATTTACAAGATTACAAGAAAGACATGGATGAGAGTCGAGCTTTAAATCATTCACTTTCAAGTTCCCAACCCCCTAGCTGTCACATGTTCTTGTTTGAGCTAAAAGTGCACTTGGCACATTGGCGCAGCTGGTCGAACTGCTGCCTCACAGCGCCAGGGACCCAGGTTCGATCCTGACCTCAGGGGCTGCCTGTGAGGAGTTTGCACGTTCTCCCCATGACCGCGTGGGTTCTCCCAAAGACATGCGGGTTGGTGGGTTAATCAGCCCTCTGTAAAATTGCCCCCTAGTGCGTAGGGAGTGGATGAGAAAGTGGGGTAACGCAGAACTAGTGTGACCTAGCATTTGATGGTCAGCATGGATTCAGTGGGCCGAAGGGCCTGCTTCCACGCTCTCTAAACTGTAATGCATTTTACTTTGAATTCTCTGCCACTTTGAATTCTCTTGAAAACATCCAGTGAATTGGCATCCACTGCCTTCTCAGTGGAGGCCAATTCAATGGATGTTTTCAAGAGAGTTAGATTTAGCTCTTGGGGCTAAAGGAATCAAGGGATATGGGGAAAAAGCAGGAACGGAGCACTGATTTTGGATGATCAGCCATGATCATATTGAATGGCGGTGCTGACTCGAAGGGCCGAATGGCCTTCTCCTGCACCTATTTTTCTATGTTTCTATGTCTCTATGTTTCTATTTGATCTCTTCCCTATTTCAATTATGGGACCAGTTCTTCAGCCCAAGAACTGGTACTCTCTCTCTCTCTCTCTCTCTCTCTCTCTCTCTCTCTCTCTCTGTCTCCATCGGTCACTGGGCTTCTGCTGGCCTGGTCTGGGTGTAGTTGACCATTCAGTTGCTTGATAACAGCTGGGAAGAAATTGTCCCTGAATCTTGTTCCATACACCTGGAGGTGTGCTTTTTCAAACTTCTGTACCTCTTGCCTGATGAGAGAGAAGAGAAGAGGGAGCGACCGGGGTGAGACTGGTCCTTGATTATGGTGCTGGCCTTGCCGAGTTTGTTAAATGAAAAGAAGATTCAAAAGAAGACTTGCTTTTCCCCCGTAACAGGTCTGCCTAGAACAAGAACCACAGTTTCAGAATAAGCAATCCTCCATTTGGAACTTTAAAAAAAAATTAGAGGACATAGATTAGTTTAGATTGGAGATACAGCGCGGAAACAGGCCCTTTGACCCTCCGAGTCCGTGCCAACCAGTGATCTGCGCATCCTAACACAATTCTGGGGACAACTATAATTTACAGAAGGCAATTAACCTCCAATTAACCCAAACCTGCACACTTTTGGAGTGTGGGAGGAATCCGGGGCACCCGGAGAAAACCCACGTAGCCACAGGGAGAAGGTACAAACTCTGTACAGACAGACCTTGTGGTTAAGATCGAAACCAGGTGTCAGGCGCTGTAAGGCAGCAACTCTACCGCTGCACTACCGGGTTGCCCCAGTGGCCGACCGGCGTTGGCTATTTGCAGCAGAGCGAGAGGCACAGGCCTTCTTTGCAAAGACCATCTGACAAACCTGTTTTCCGTCTCTTACTTTCTTTGCACTGAAATCCAATCTGATCACAAGCCACAGAACTGGAGCTGAGCAGACGGCTTCCCACATGTAAAAGAGAATTGCCACAGGGGCTGTACCTGATGCTAAAGAATCGACAGAAATATCGAGGTGCAGTCAATAACATGAAAGTAGCGCAGCAAACCCCCCTGGTGCCATAGGCGATGGAATATGTTAGGACAGCATGACCTACTGCTATTTTTACTTTTGTTTTCTTATTTGGATTCTGTGCTTTATTCATTGCACTTTATGATTTCTCCTTTTGATATAAGAACAGGGTTTCACAAAGAAGATAACAAGGCTTTGAAGCGGCAATGTGGAGTTGCTGCCTTACAGCGCCAGAGGCCCAGGTTTGATCCTGACTGCGGGTGCTGTCTGTACGGAGTTTGTACGTTCTCCCCGTGACCTGTGCGGTTTTTCTCCGAGATCTTCGGTTTCCTCCCACACTCCAAAGACGTACAGGTTTGTAGGTTCCTTCGCTCCATAGATGCTGCTGCACCCGCTAAGTTTCTCCAGCATTTTTGTGCACCCTCGATTTTCCAGCATCTGCAGTTCCTTCTTTAACACAGGTTTGTAGGTTAATTGGCTTGGTGTAAATGTTTAATAAAAAACATTGTTCCTAGTGTATGTAGGGTAGTGTTAAAGTGCGGAGATCGCTGGTCGGTGTGGACTCGGTGGGCCGAAGGGCCTGTTTCCGCGCTGTATCTCTAAACTAAACTAAACTAAACTACTCTTGTATAAGAAGGAACTGCAATTGCTGGTTTAAACCGAAGGTAGACACAAAAAGCTGGAGTAACTCAGCGGGACAGGCAGCATCTCTGGAGGGAAGGAGTGGGTGACGTTTCAGGTGGAGACCCTTCTTCAGACCTTAAAACGTCACCCATTCCTTCTCCCCAGAGATGCTGCCTGTCCCGCTGAGCTTACTCAAGCTTTTTGTGTCTAAACTACTTGTATGCTGGTTAAGTACTTTAGTCAAAAATACAAATCTAACTTCATCTTCCATGTTTACATTGACGGCACCGAAGTAGAGATGGTCAAAAACTTCAAATTCCGAGGAGTCAATATCACCAACAACTTCTCCTGGACCACCCATATTGAAGCAACGACCAAGAAGGCACATCAGCCTCTCTACTTCCTTCGGTACAGTGAAAAGCTTTTTTTTGTGTGCTATCCAGTCAGTGAAAAGACTATACATGATAACAATCAAGCCGTCCACAGTGTACAGATACATGTTAAAGAGAATAACGTTTAGTGCAAGATAAAGTCCAGTAAAGTCTGATTATAGATAGACCGAGGGTCTCCAATGAGGTCGATGGTAGGTCAGGACTGCTCTATAGTTGGTGAGAACATAATTCAGTTGCCTGATAACAGCTGGGAAGAAACTGACCCTGAATCTGGAGGAGTGCGTTTTCACACTTCTGTTCCTCTTGCCTTTTTTTTAGATACAGTGCGGAACCAGGCCCTTCGGCCCACCGAGTGCGCGCCGACCAGAGATCCCCGCATATTAACACTATCCTACACACACACACACTAGGGACAATTGACATTTTTATACAAAGCCAATTAACCTACATACCTGTACGTCTTTGGAGTGTGGGAGGAAACCGAAGATCTCGGAGAAAACCCACGCGGTCACAGGGAGAACGTACAAACTCCGTACTTACAAGCACCCGCAGTCGGGATCGAACCCGGGTCTCTGGCGCTGCAAGCGCTGTAAGGCAGCGACTCTACCGCTGCGCCACCGTGTGTGATGGGAGTGACTGGGGTAAGACATCCAGCCTGGCTGAAGATTCGCAGTAGAGTAGCCTTGGTTCTTCGAAGGTCGAGAGGACTTCCAACGGTGCTGTGATTTAGTGGTCAGGTCCCCTTTAAGAGACAGAGCCATTTTTGGTCATTAGTTCCCACTTGATAGCCTCGTTAACCTGGCGTCAGGAAATCACTACGCGTGATAGAAAACTCTGGTGCAGCGGAACCAACCTCAGACAGGACCGGCACTCTGGAACGCTTCAATTAAAGATGGAACAACAAGCTTTTATTCGAGATTCATTTAATAACTGATCTTACTGTAAATTCCCCAGTGAAGGTTGGATTGGACAAGTTTCTGGATCATTAATGTTGGCCTCAGGATTCGAAGTCCACTAACATGACCATTGTACAATTATACCGCTCGGTTTTTGTTTCAAATGTTCGCATTCATTCTTGTGTCAAAGTTTCCTTTTAACCTGCGATCATCCCTTGTAGATGTCCCCACGTATGGTGAACTTAAATATATATGCGATTTAATAACCAGGCAAAAAAGCAGCCAGAGACCCGGGTTCGATCCTCACCTCGGGTGCTGCCTATGTGGAGTTTGCACGTTCTCCCTTTGTCCGCATGGGTTTCCTCCAGGTGCTCTGGGCTTTCTCCCACACCCCCAAAACACAAGGGTTTGTAGGTTAATTGGCCTCTGTGAAATTGTTCCTCATGTGTAGGGAGTGGATGAGAAATTAGGACAACCCAAAATAATGTTTGAAGAAGGACTCTGACCCGAAACGTCACCTTTCCATTTTCTCCAGAGATGCTGCCTGACCTACTGAGTTACTCCTCCAGATTCAGGGTCAGTTTCTGATGTCTAAGTGCTATATCCGACTCAAGAGAGAGTTGCATATAGCACTTAGGGCTAATGGAATCAAGCAATATGGGGAGAAGGCAGGAACGGGGTACTGATTCTGGATGATCAGCCATGATCATATTGAATGGCGGTGCTGGCTCGTAGCGCCAAATGGGCCTACTCCTGCACCTATTCTCTATGTTTCTATGTTTCTAAATTGGCACCGGAGCGTGGAGATTATATTTTGTGTACTGCCTCAAAGGAAATCCACTCAATTGTTGTACTCTTTTACGGATGTATGTCTACATACCCGATTTTCCAGCAACTGGTGATCTGGCACCTCCTTTAATCCAGACAAAATTCCTTCCTACACATTAATATCTCCTTACTTCAGCTGAGCTTTTACTGCAGCCCTTCCATGAAAGAAATGACTCTTTATACAGCTCTGCCTCTGAGACTGAACGCAGGACAAAAACACTTGCTGCTTCTCAGCTGTAAAATCATTCTGCTAATTCCTGTCCTTTACACCTGTTCTTGTGAAAATGTCCTCTCATTTAATGACGCTTTCGCGCCTATTAGACGCGCTTCCTGATTACCCCTGGGCGTACGTGCAAATTGCGTTGCAGCATTGGTGGTGTTGCCAGCTGCCCTGCGACATGCTGCGGTGCGAGGAGGGCAGCCTGATGCTAATCTAGCTGCGGCATCGAGAACGAGCCGTTTCCCATTCTGTCTCACTGGCTGTGAATTCCCCCGTGGGCCAGGGTGAGAAGACCCAAGCCACACATCACTATCCTGTACGTGACCCATTTGTTCAACAAAGAGATAATAAAAGAGAGGATTAGGCACCAATGCAGTGGCTCCCAACAGACCATAATATGGTTGAGTTCTTCATTAGGATGGAGAGTGACATTGTTAATTCAGAAACAACGGTTCTGAACTTAAAGAAAGGTAACTTTGAGGGTATGAGACGTGAATTGGCCAAGATTGACTGGCAATTAGTTCTAAAAGGGTTGACGGTGGATATGCAATGGAAGGCATTTAAAGACTGCATGGATGAACTACAAAAATTGTTCATCCCAGTTTGGCAAAAGAATAAATCAGGGAAGGTAGTGCATCCGTGGATAACAAGGGAAATCAGGGATAGTATCAAAGCAAAAGATGATGCGTACAAATTAGCCAGAGAAAGCAGCATACCAGAGGACTGGGAGAAATTCAGAGACCAGCAGAGGAGGACAAAGGGCTTAATTAGGAAAGGGAAAATAGATTATGAAAGAAAACTGGCAGGGAACATAAAAACTGACTGCAAAGGTTTTTATAGATATGTGAAGAGAAAGAGATTAGTTAAAACAAATGTAGGTCCCTTGCAGTCAGAAACATGTGAATTGATCATGGGGAACAAGGATATGGCGGACCAATTGAATAACTAGTTTGGTTCCGTCTTCACTAAGGAAGACATAAATAATCTGCCGGAAATAGCAGGGGACCGCGGGTCAAAGGAGATGGAGGAACTGAGTGAAATCCAGGTTAGTCGGGAAGTGGTGTTGGGTAAATTGAATGGATTAAAGGCCGATAAATCACCAGGGCCAGATAGGCTGCATCCCAGAGTACTTAAGGAAGTAGCTCCAGAAATAGTGGATGCATTAGTGATAATTTTTCAAAACTCTTTAGATTCTGGAGTAGTTCCTGAGGATTGGAGGGTAGCAAACGTAACCCCACTTTTTAAGAAGGGAGGGAGAGAGAAAACGGGGAATTACAGACCAGTTAGTCTAACATTGGTAGTGGGGAAACTGCTAGAGTCAGTTATTAAAGATGGGATAGCAGCACATTTGGAAAGTGGTGAAATCATTGGACAAAGTCAGCATGGATTTACGAAAGGTAAATTGTGTCTGACGAATCTTATAGAATTTTTCGAGGATGTAACTAGTAGAGTGGATAGGGGAGAACCAGTGGATGTGTTGTATCTGGACTTTCAGAAGGCTTTCGACAAGGTCCCACATAAGAGATCAGTATACAAACTTAAAGCACACGGTATTGGGGGTTCAGTATTGATGTGGATAGAGAACTGGCTGGCAAACAGGAAGCAAAGAGCAGGAGTAAACGGGTCCTTTTCACAATGGCAGGCAGTGACTAGTGGGGTACCGCAAGGCTCAGTGCTGGGACCCCAGCTATTTACAATTTATATTAATGAACTGGATGAGGGAATTGAAGGCAACATCTCCAAGTTTGCGCATGACACTAAGCTGGGGGGCAGTGTTAGCTGTGAGGAGGATGCTAGGAGACTGCAAGGTGACTTGGATAGGCTGGGTGAGTGGACAAATGTTTGGCAGATGCAGTATAATGTGGATAAATGTGAGGTTATCCACTTTGGTGGCAAAAACAGGAAAGCAGACTATTATCTAAATGGTGGCCGATTAGGAAAAGGGATGATGCAGTGAGACCTGGGTGTCATGGTACACCAGTCATTGAAAGTAGGCATGCAGGTAGTGAAGAAAGCAAATGGCATGTTAGCTTTCATAGCAAAAGGATTCGAGTATAGGAGCAGGGAGGTTCTACTGCAGTTGTACAGGGTCTTGGTGAGACCACACCTGGAGTATTGCGTACAGTTTTGGTCTCCAAATCTGAGGAAGGACATTATAGCCATAGAGGGAGTGCAGAGAAGGTTCACCAGACTGATTCCTGGGATGTCAGGACTTTCATATGAAGAAAGACTGGATAGACTTGGCTTATACTCGCTAGAATTTAGGAGATTGAGAGGGGATCTTATAGAAATGTACAAAATTCTTATGGGGTTGTACAGGCTAGATGCAGGAAGATTGTTCCCGATGTTGGGGAAGTCCAGGACAAGGGGTCACAGCTTAAGGATAAGGGGGAAATCCTTTAAGACCGAGATGAGAAAAAACATTTTCACACAGAGAGTGGTGTCTCTGGAACTCTCTGCCACAGAGGGTAGTTGAGGCCAGTTCATTGGCTATATTTAAGAGGGAGTTAAATGTGGCCCTTGTGGCTAAAGGGATCAGGGGGTATGGAGAGAAGGCAGGTACGGGATACTGAGTTGGATGATCAGCCATGATCATATTGAATGGCGGTGCAGGCTCGAAGGGCCGAATGGCCTACTCCTGCACCTATTTTCTATGTATCTATGTATCTAACAGAGTTTAGTTTCGTTTAGTTTAGAGATACATCGCGGAAACAGGCCCTTCGGCCCACCATGTCCGCGCCGACCAGCGAACCCCACACACTAACATTATCCTACACACACTAGGGACAATTTACAATTTACCAAGCCAATTAACCTACAAACCTGTACGTCTTTGGAGTGTGGGAGGAAACCGGCGATCCCAGCGAAAACCCGTGGAGGTCACAGGAGAACGTAGAAACTCTACAGACAGCACTCGTAGGCAGGATCGAACCTGGGTCTCGGGCGCTGCAAGATAACAACTCTACCGCTGTACCACTATGCCACCAACTAAGTTGCAAGTCAAGTCAAGTCACTTTTATTTCTATAGCACATTTAAAAAAACAACTCTCGTTGGCCAAAGGGCTTACATTGGTGGAGGTACAGTTGTAAGGTACATATAAAATGCCCACAAAGTAATGAAGGGTTCACGGTGGAATATACCAAGCCAATTAACCTACAAACCTGTACGTCTTTGGAGTGTGGGAGGAAGCCGGTGATCCCGGTGAAAACCCATGCAGGTCACGGGGAGAATGTATAAGCTCAGACACTTTCAGATATTTTCAGGAAGAAATAGAGCAAAAATAGCAGTAAGATGGGGAGCAATGTCAATGCGCCGTGGATATTGGTCAGATTCATACAGCATGGAATAAGACTCTTCTGCCCACCGGTTTATGTCCCGGTCTATTGTACTTCAATGTATGACTTGCTTATATATAGGTATGATATATCTGAACTGTTTCTGTAGAATGCAAAACAAAGCCCTCGACCGGCTCAGCCCGTGAACCGACGTCGCCCTCCTCTCCTCTGTCGGCCATTTTTGTGTCCTGGGGGCAGTTTTCCTGAAGGTGCTGGAGATATAACCCCAACTCACCTTCCCTGCTAGCCCTTGCTCTTGTGTCTGACGCCCCCAGCAGTTCCCTCCCGGTACTGCGGTCGCAGGACCTCAGGAAGACCTGGAGACACAAGACTGCCGATGCTGGAAACTTGAGGAAAACACAAAGTGCTGGAGGAACTCAGCGGGTCAGGCAGCATCCAAGGAGGGAATGGATAGGTGACCATTTTGGGCTGGGACCCTTCTTCAGTCTGAAGAAGGGACCCATCTCAAAACATTGCCTGTCCACTGCCTCCCAGATGCTGCCTGACCCGCTGTGTTTCTCCAGCACTTTGTGTATTTTCCTCAAGTTTCTAACGTGTACGTATGCCTTGGAGAAGTAAACTGGAGCATTTAGAGGAAACCAACACGATTACAGTAAAAAACACGCAAACTCCACGCTGGCAGCACCCGAGGCCAGGATTGAAACCAAGTAGCTGGAGCTATGAGGCAGTGGTTCTACCAGCTGAGCCACTCCCATTGCAGCAATCAAAATGATCAAATACTACCAAAATTGAACACCCAAAAAGCGTGAGACAGATAAAAAGTCAAATATTCCATCAATCATAGAAACATAGAAAATAGGTAGAGGATTAGGTAATTCGGCCCTTTGAGCCAGCACCGTCATTCAATATAATCATGGCTGATCATCCAGAATCAATACCCCATTCTTGCTTTCTCCCCAAATCCATTGATTCCGTTTAACTCTCTCTTGAAAAGAGCTATATCTAACTCTCTTTTGAAAACCTTACCCTATCTTATGCTATAACCAGGACAGAACTGCATATTTTCCCAATACGACATTGCATAGTTCATAGAGTCATACAGCATTGAAACGGGCTCTTTGGCCCAACTTGCCCAGGATGGGGTAGAAATCCACATTGGGTCTCATGCTCTAAACATACAACATGCCGATAACAGTGTGGAGTACTCCGCTTCCAAATTCCAGATCCAAGGAAGTTCTGGAATAGATTTCCAGTCTTTTTGGAAAAGAAGTCAAGAGCATAAATGTCTGGAAAATTTTCCCCTCTGACCCACAGCAGCAACTGAAATCTGTCCAGACCATCTCTCAGATCATTAGCGTTTCATTTCTTGAAAGCATTTCAATGCGTCAAATGCTTCTTAATGCTCAGGATTGAATCTGTTGGTGCCTGCTTCTCAGGGGTAAACTGCACTGAATTCGATTTCACCGAAAGCAGACCAAAGGTATGTTCTTTTATTCTGAGGCTATGGCCTCTCCCATTAGTGGAAACATCCTCTCCACATCCACTCCATCCAGGCCGTTCACTATTCGGTACATTTCAATGAGGCCCGAAGATAGACACAAGAAGCTGGAGTAACACAGCGGGCCAGGCAGCATCTCTGGAGCAAAGGAATGGGTGACATTTCGGGTCGAGACCCTTCTTCAGACGATGAGACAGTGAGGTCTCCCCCCCCCCCTCATCCTTCTAAACTCCAGTGCTTTACATCCTGCTTTCTCTGCTGCAGTTTTGCGGTGAATGCTCTACAACGAAGTAGATCGTGCAGGAGTTAAAGGCCTGTCTCACGAGTCTGCGGTCATTGGCGGCAAAACGGGAAGAATCTGCCGCCATAGACCGCGCACTCGTGAGAACGCACAATTCCGGGGCCGTGCGGCGTTGTTCCCAACACCGCACGGTGCTAAAATAAAACCTACACTGTTGAAAAATATTTTCCTACCGCACAACCTCCACCAGTGATGCACGAGTGCGGCACGGCCGCCCGCACGGGCCGCCGCCAGTGTGGCTCGAGCGCCGTGCTTCGAACTTGCACCGCCACAGCCTCCGCCAGTGAGGCACGTGTGCGGCACGGCCGCTGGCACAGCCACTGCTACAGCGCCGCGATCAGGACGGCCGCCGCCACAGCCGCCGCTAGTGAGTCACGTGCGGCAGGCCGACGTCATCGCAGTCGGCCCGTCCTTTTTTTAACTTACCGCAAGCACGTGGGACCAGCCGTATTTGAATCACTCGGCCCCCGCGCAGCATCCGTGCGGTGCTCCCGTGGCATAGGCTCGGCGCTCTCGCCGTTGCCGTTGGTCCACTCTACAGGCGAAGCCGCGCTTCACCGCCGATGACCGCAAACACGTAAGACAGAGTCTTAACTCAACGTATTCTCCCACGCTGCCTCTGTCGATGGAAGCCACACGTAGATCACGACATGAAGTGTTGGTTGCGGTGCAGATTGAGCGTTGGCGCAAAGTGCAAAACTGTTTCAAGTCGACACCTAGGTCTTCACCACGACTGCTAGCTTAGTCTGGTGGGGGAAAAAATCAGAGACCCCAGATGCTGAGTAAATGGTGTGAAGCTTCTCCAAAGGGGAACAAACTCACTTGATTTATGAAACATAACGGGGAAAAAAAAAATAAAAAATAAATAAAAAACAGAGCAACCAGGGATAAATAAAATATTAAAGCTGCAGGATCAAGGGTTTAATTGTCTGTTTATAAATGGTACACTTATGGTTTAGTAGAAAACAAAGTGCGCAGCGGTAGAGTTGCCGCCTTACAGCGCCAGAGACCCTGGTTCGATCCTGACTACAGGGGCTGTCTGCAGAGAGTTTGTACGTTCTCCCCGTGACCACGTGGGTTTTGCCCAGGTGCTCCGGTATCCTCCCACATTCCAAAGACGTACAGGTTTGTAGGTTAATTGGCTTCAGTTGTAAGTTGTCCCTCGTTTGTAGGATAGTGTTATTGTACAGGGATCGCTGGTCGGCGTGGACTAGGTGGGCATAAGGGCCAGTTTCCGCTCTGCATCTCTAAACTATCTCTCAACTAAATGCCAGTATCATGTATGGTCTTCCCGCTGACTGGTTGGCACCCAACAAAAGCTTTTCACTGAAGAAGGGTTTCGGCCCGAAACGTTGCCTATTTCCTTCGCTCCATAGATGCTGCCGCACCCGCTGAGTTTCTCCAGCATTTTTGTCTACCTTCGATTTTCCAGCATCTGCAGTTCCTTCTTGAACAGCTTTTCACTGTACCTCAG
>CM075979.1:82223292-82362878 GCA_038087875.1 Malacoraja senta
GATTGGGGGTGATAGGGAATGGGGAACAGATGGACTGTCCCTACCCCTCCCCCTTCCACTCTCCCTCCCCACTATTTCCCCTCTCTCCCCCCACCCCACTCCCCCTCCCCCTCCCTCCACACTCTTCCCCCTCCCTCCCCAACCCCATCTCCCTCCTCCCCTCCCTCCCCCATCCCTCCCCCCCATCCCCCACAACCCTTTCCCCCTCCCCCATCCCTCTCTCCCCCTCTGAACTGAAGGTTGGACTGAAATCGATAGTGGATTGAACTCAGTTCTGAACTCAGAGCTGAAGCCTTTCCATAATCGATGCAATGAATTATCATATGAGCAGAGATGCATTAGGTGGTGTTACAGAGTGGTTGTACCAGAGTCTTTGAGAAACAAAATTATGAATGAACTTCATGCCAAACATCCTGGCATAGTAAACATGAAGTCAATTGCCAGATGTTTTGTGTATTGGCCTGGTATTGACAGTGACATTGAGCAAATGTAGCGTCTGCCAAAATTGCCAGAGTAAACCATCAAAAACACCACTGCAACCCTGGTCATGGCCAAGTAGACCTTTTCAGAGAGCTCGTGTAGATTTTTGTGAAAAGGGAAATGATCACTTTCTGGTACTAGTAGATAGTCATTCCAAATAATAATAATAATAATAATAATAATAATGGGTGGGATTTATATAGCACCTTTCTAATACTCAAGGCACTTTACATCGCATTATTCATTCCCTCCTCAGTCACACTCGGTGGTGGTGAGCTACTTCTGTAGCCACAGCTGCCCTGGGGCAGACTGACGGAAGCGTGGCTGCTAATCTGCACCTACGGCCCCTCCGACAACCACCAATCACTCACACACATTCACACACATTCACACGCAGGCAAAGGTGGGTGAAGTGTCTTGCCCAAGGACACAACGACAGTATGCACTCCAAGCGGGATTCGAACCGGCTACCTTCCGGTTGCTAGCCGAACACTTAGCCCATTGCGCCATCTGTCATCCTGGATGGATTGAGGTTAAGCATATGGGTTCAAGCACTACTACTGAGTGTACCATTGAGATCAATTTTTGCATGCCATGGTTTACCGGAAGAACTTGTTTCTGACAACGGCCCTCGTTCAAAGAGTTCATGCAGTGGAATGGTGTAAAACACACACTTGTTCCCCCATACCATCCAGCCTCCGGTGGAAAGTTCTGTTAGAATTGTCACAGATGCTCTCAAGATACAGGTTTTGCAGTTCAAAGCTCAGCATGAAACATCGTTTGGCTAGTTTCTTGCTGAAGTACAGAACCACACAACACACAACAACAGGTTACTCACCTGCAGAACTGTTGATGAAGAGAAGGCTAAGAATACGCCTAAGTCTAGTTCAACCCAATTTGGCCTTGAGAGCTGAGCAAAAACAGTTAAGTTAAAAATGCCATTTTGACTCCCACATAAAGGAGAGGTACTTCAAGCCAGATGAGCAGGCTCGTGTTCTCAGCCCTCCCATCAAGTCCAGTCGAGACAAATGGGATGTTGGGAAAATAGTGGAAGTGTGTGGAACAAAAAGATACTTAGTTGAAGTTGGAGATAGGATCAAAAGTGTTCATGTTGATCAAATGATTCCAGACAAAGATGAACCAAAAACTGAGCATGGTCTTAATTCCTGAGTTTTTATCTGTAAGTGAGTTGGAAGAGACCACTGTGATTGAAACACAAAGTTCAGTTAGTACAGACAAAGAAACAGATTCCTCTGGTCAAAGTCAGGGTACTAAAACAGAGCCAAACAAGCCTACAGTTGAGTCAACACCTAAACCTGTTACACCTGTTACTGTTAAATGATCAGGCAGGATCCGTAAACCAGTAGTCAGATTAGGCTTGTAAATCAAGTAACTCACTGTATAAGTAAAACGAAAATGTGCAGATATGTAAAATAAATATATTATGTTATCATTCAGAATTTTATGAAAACTGGTTTAAATCGAGTATCACCAACAAAATTGTAACTGAGTACTTAGATTTAATACTTTAAAAAAGGAGAGCAGTGTAATGTATTCATACATATTCATGTTTATGTTAATGAGTTGGTGTTCAATATAAGCAGGGAATGTTGGGTAATAAATCTCTCTCTCTCATGATCCAGGTAACCTGCGTGTAAGTTATTATTCATTCTGCCGTCCGGAATATAACAAGGGGGAAATTTGGCCATCACTAAATCAGTTTAGTTTAGTTTAGAGATACAGCGTGGATACAGGCCCCACGCACCACCGAGTCCCCGCCGTCCAGCGATCACCCTGTACGCTAGTTCTACCCTACACACTAGGAACAATTTACAGAGGGACAATTAACTCCCCCATCTCTCTCTCCTTCCCCTCTCGATCTCCCTCTCCTCTCCCTCTCCTCCTCCCACCCCCATCCCTCTCTCCCCCACCCCCCTTCCCTCTCCCCCTTCCCTCCCCCACCCTCTTCCCTCTCTCCCCCACCCCCCTTCCCTCCCCCACCCCCTTCCCTCTCTCCCCCACCCCCTTCCCACTCTTTCCCCTCTACCCCCTACCCCTATCTCTGCTCTCTCTCTCTTTGATCTTTATCTCTGCCCTCTCTCTCTCTCTCTCTCTTCCACTCTGTCTGTGCACACTCTCTCTGCACCCCCCTCCAGACGCACCCGAGAGGTGAGGGCTATTCCTCAGTGGATAGGGTGGAGATGGGATAAAAGAAGCCAATTAATAAAATTAAGATAATATCAAGGGGTTTGATGAGTGGGTGTGTTAGTGGGTGCCAGATTCCCACCCCGCAACCGTGCTTTGGATGAACATACCCAACGGGGGGGTGGTTAGTGTGACGCCGCAGGCCCACCCCCCCCGCAAACGCGCGTTGGGGAAACAGAAGGACTATATGATAGGACTATAGACACTATAGATCTTGATGCAATTACCACTTTAAACAAATATTTGGACAGATTTATGGAGAGGAAGGGTTTAGAGGAAGGCTAGTCCCATTTGTGTGCCAAGCAGACAAATGGGACTAGCCCAGAATGCCAACTTGGTGGGCAAGTACAAGGTGGGCCGTAGGGCTGTTTCTGTGCTGCAAACTATATGACAAGATGCCCCATATAACTAGTCCCACCAGATTGCATTTGGCCCATATATTTCTAAACCTCTCCTATCTATGTACCTGTCCAAATGTCTTTTAAATGTTGGAATTTGGAATGCTATTTATTGTCATTCAAACCTAGGTTTGAACGAAATATCATTTACTACAGTTTTTTACATTACAAAAAAACCCAAGACCCACACTTAACACAGTTTACATAAACATCCATCACAGTGAATCTCCAACACCTCCTCACTATGATGGAAGGCAAAGTCTTATCTCTTCCCTTTGTTCTTCTCCCGCGGTCCAGCAGTCCAACTGCAGCGTCTAGGCAAACTGGGGCTCCGGTGTTAAAGCCCCCGGAGGGCGATGGTAAGTCCTGTGGCCAAATGTTGTGATGGTATCTGTTTCAACTGCCTCATCTGGCAACTCCTTCCATACACCCACCACCTTTTGTGTTCACAGGTTCCTATTAAATCTTTACCCTCTCACCTTAAACCTATGTTCTTAATTCTTGGATTGTGCTGGTCCAACTTTCCGAGAATGATCCCAGGAATGACTGGGTTGACATATGATGAGCGTTTGACGGCACTGGGCCTGTACTCGCTGGAGGTTAGAACGATGAGGGGAGGACCTCATTGAAACTTACCGAACAGTGAAAGGCCTGGATAGAGTGGATGTGGTAAGGATGTTTCCACTAGTGGGAGAGTCTAGGACCAGAGGCCACAGACTCAGAATAAAAGGACGAACCTTTAGGAAGGAGACGGGGAGGAATTTCTTCAGCCAGAGGACGGTGAATCTGTGGAATTAATTACCACAGAAGGCTGTGGAGGTCAAGTCAGTGGATATTTTTAAGGCAGAGATTCATAAATTCTTGATTAGTACAGGTGTCAGGGGTTATGGGGAGAAGGCAGGAGAATGGTGTTGAGAAGGAAAGATAGATTAGCCATGATTGAATATGATAGACTTGATGGGTCGAATGGCCTAATTCTGGAACTTATGAACGAGTCTCTTTACCTAGTCCTCTCCCGACAGCCCATGCTGCGTAACTCTATCACTACGACTCGAGGTGTTGTCATTCTTAAATTTATTCGCCATGTTTTGGTTAAGAAATCAATGTGAGGACGGCGTGATGTTTTAAGAGACTCGCTCCGTGCTTGCTGACTCACTTTGCGGTGCGGACTCGTACACAGTGGGACAGCTCTAAGCTGCTTGGTGGTTTTGAGCTAAATTAGTAATGTCAGGCAGAAGCTGTGATTAATGGGATCAGAGTTATCAGCCTGGCAAGGTGGTGATGGGAGGGAGAGCAAGCTACACAAACATTCCACGTAATCCGAACTGCTACACAAAGTCAGAGCTGAGGGGTGTAATGTATTCATACATATTCATGTAAATGTTAATGAGTTGGTGTTCAATATAAGCAGGGAATGTTGGGTAATAAATCTCTCTTTCTCGTGATCCAGGCAACATGCGTGTAAGTTGGCGACGAGGATGGGATAGAGTTTGTGAACTCATCCTTTTAATACAGTGCAGGACTGTTTTGCAACATGCAGCATTGTTTAACATATCAAACAGTAAATATGGAGCTGTGTCGCAGTTGTTTGCGAGCTGGACACAATAGGCCACAGATCCTTCTATGCAGGGGACTGTAGTTTAAAACAGCAGCTGGACAAATCGTCGAGAGTTTGTCAGGCTATCTCTATGTTGTGGCAGCGTCCACGGGTTACATCGGAGGCCTTGGCACTTTCGACAAGCGTAGAGAACAGTTCAGCTCCTCTATGGAGAGAGCAAACATGTTTTTCACGGCAAACAACATCAGCCATGATCACAATGAATGGCGGTGCTGGCTCGAAGGGCCAAATGGCCTCCTCCTGCACCTATTTTCTATGTTTCTATGTTTCTATAAATGAACAGTTAATCGATATGTGTATTGACACGGCAGCAGATTGTTCGGTCATGAGCAGAGACCTGTATGAAACAAAGTTCCCACAGACACCATTGTTTGAGAGTAAGGTCAAGCTGAGAACCTACTTGGGCAAAGTTTTGGAGACATGTGGACAAATGAAGTGTAAAGTTCAGCATAATGGTCAGTCAGTAACACTGCCCATCATAGTGGCCAGCTACAGAAATAACCCAACCCTCCTTGGAAAGGATTGGCTGAGTAGAATAGAATTAGACTGGAAGAACATTTTCAGCGTCGATTTGTCCAAATCATGTCTTGAAAACGTCATAGTCAATAGTCAATAGTCAGATTAACTATTGACTAGAGCGGAATGGAGTACTCGTCAAGACAGACCAGAGTAACTGGGCAACGCCAAATGTAGCCATACCCAAGGCCGACAAAACTGTTAGACTATGTGGTGACTACAAAGTCACAATCAACCAAGCCGTTGATGATGAACAATATCATGCGCCCAACCTCGCAAGATCTGTACGCAGAACTTAGAGTCTTCACTAAACTGGATTTGTCTCGTGCTTATGCCCGACTCAATGTCGACAAGGAAAGTCAACAGTACTTGACTATCAACACACATAAGGGCTTGTATTCATATACTGGTCAAAGCTGCCCTATGGTGCGAAATCCTCCCCGAAAATCTTCCAGTCTGTCATGGACAAAATGTTACAAGGCATTCCGCACTGTGTGTGTGCAACCAGGATGACCTACTGATATTCACAGAGGGCATGGTAGAACATCTGGAAATCCTCGAGCAAGTTCTCACATGACTGAACTGCCACAATGTCAAACTGCAACAAAGTAAATGTGCATTTGCGCAGTCAGAGGTGGTCTACCTTGGACTCAAAGTAGACGCCAACGGACTTCGCCCTGTGAAGGTGAAAGTGGAAGCAATAAAGCTCCAAAACCCAACAATGTGTCAGAGCTACGATCATTCCTTGGGATGGTGCAGTTCTATGCACGATTCCTTCCAGATTTAGCAACTGTGCTAAAGCCACAACATCATCTGCTACAAAAAGATGTGAGATGGATGTGGGGAAAGGAACAGCAACGTGCATATGACAACTGCAAGGAAAACTTGACAAGTGACAAACTCCTTGTTCACTACGACACGACACGCGAGATGAAACTTGCTTGTGATGCTTCAAGTTATGGTGTAGGTGCAGTAATGAATGACGGACAGGAACATCCTATTGCTTTTGCATCCCGCACCCTATCACCGAGTGAGCGCAATAATGCACAGATAGAAAAGGAAGCACTCAGCATCGTGTTCGACATCAAGAAATTCCATCAGTTTCTTCTCGGCCGACCATTCGCCCTAGTGACTGATCACAAGTCACTACTAGTGATACTTGGTCCCAAGTCAGCTATACCTGCCATGGCGTCATCAAGGATGCAGCACTGGGCAATTTTGCTGTCCCAGTATGACTACAAGGTTGAGTATAGAAGCTCCAAGTGCAACGCAGTTGCAGATGCGTTGTCCCGGTTGCCCCATGAGAACTCTGACGTGGGAAGTGAGAACTCAATCTACACACTGCAAGTTGTAGATGAAGACTTTCCAGTGACTGCAACAGAAATTGCAGCAGAAACAGAGAAAGACACTGTGCTGAAGAGGGTCTATGAACGGACAATGAACGGTTGGACTGAAATCGATAGTGGATTGAACTCAGTTCTGAACTCAGAGCTGAAGCCTTTCCATAATCGATGCAATGAATTATCATATGAGCAGAGATGCATTAGGTGGTGTTACAGAGTGGTTGTACCAGAGTCTTTGAGAAACAAAATTATGAATGAACTTCATGCCGAACATCCTGGCATAGTAAGCATGAAGTCAATTGCCAGATGTTTTGTGTATTGGCCTGGTATTGACAGTGACATTGATCAAATGTAGCGTCTGCCAAAATTGCCAGAGTAAACCACCAAAAACACCACTGCAACCCTGGTCATGGCCAAGTAGACCTTTTCAGAGAGCTCATGTAGAATTTTGTGAAAAGGGAAATGATCACTTTCTGGTACTAGTAGATAGTCATTCCAAATGGATTGAGGTTAAGCATATGGGTTCAAGCACTACTACTGAGTGTACCATTGATGAGTTGAGATCAATTTTTGCATGCCATGGTTTACCGGAAGAACTTGTTTCTGATAACGGCCCTCGTTCAAAGAGTTCATGCAGCGGAATGGTGTAAAACACACACTTGTTCCCCCATACCATCCAGCCTCCAACGGGGCGGTGGAAAGGTCTGTTAGAATTGTCACAGATGCTCTCAAGAAACAGGTTTTGCAGTTCAAAGCTCAGCATGAAACATCGTTTGGCTAGTTTCTTGCTGAAGTACAGAACCACACAACACACAACAACAGGTTACTCACCTGCAGAACTGTTGATGAAGAGAAGGCTAAGAATATGCCTACGTCTAGTTCAACCCAATTTGGCCTTGAGAGCTGAGCAAAAACAGTTAAGTCAAAAATGCCATTTTGACTCCCACATAAAGGAGAGGTACTTCAAGCCAGATGAGCAGGCTCGTGTTCTCAGCCCTCCCAACAAGTCCAGTCGAGACAAATGGGATGTTGGGAAAATAGTGGAAGTGTGTGGAACAAAAAGATACTTAGTTGAAGTTGGAGATAGGATCAAAAGTGTTCATGTTGATCAAATGATTCCAGACAAAGATGAACCAAAAACTGAGCATGAAGTCTTAATTCCTGAGTTTTTATCTGTAAGTGAGTTGGAAGAGACCACTGTGATTGAAACACAAAGTTCAGTTAGTACAGACAAAGAAACAGATTCCTCTGGTCAAAGTCAGGGTACTAAAACAGAGCCAAACAAGCCTACAGTTGAGTCAACACCTAAACCTGTTACACCTGTTACTGTTAAATGATCAGGCAGGATCCGTAAACCAGTAGTCAGATTAGGCTTGTAAATCAAGTAACTCACTGTATAAGTAAAACGAAAATGTGTAGATATGTAAAATAAATATATTATGTTATCATTCAGAATTTTATGAAAACTGGTTTAAATCGAGTATCACCAACAAAATTGTAACTGAGTACTTAGATTTAATACTTTAAAAAAGGAGAGCAGTGTAATGTATTCATACATATTCATGTTTATGTTAATGAGTTGGTGTTCAATATAAGCAGGGAATGTTGGGTAATAAATCTCTCTCTCTCATGATCCAGGTAACCTGCGTGTAAGTTATTATTCATTCTGCCGTCCGGAATATAACAAGGGGGAAATTTGGCCATCACTAAATCAGTTTAGTTTAGTTTAGAGATACAGCGTGGATACAGGCCCCACGCACCACCGAGTCCCCGCCGACCAGCGATCACCCTGTACGCTAGTTCTACCCTACACACTAGGAACAATTTACAGAGGGACAATTAACCTACAAACCTGCACGTCTTTGGAATGTGGGAGGTACAAGGTCTTCACATCCTTCCTAAAAAGTGTGGCTGGAACCAAACAGAAGACACATCTGTGTCCATGTACAAAACAAGGAACTGCAGATGCTGGTTTATCAAGGAAAGACACAAAATGCTGGAGTAACTCAGCGGGTCAGGCAGCACCCCCCGGAGAACTTTGTTAGGTGATGTTCAAGTTCAAGTGAGTTTATTGTCATGTGTCCCTGATAGGACAATGAAATTCTTGCTTTGCTTCAGCACAACAGAACATAGTAGGCATTGACTACAAAACAGATCAGTGTGTCCATATTCGGGTCTGAAGAAGGATGCCGACCCGAAACGTCACCTACTCATGTTCTCCAGGGACACTGCCTGATCCGCTGAGTTACTCCAGCATTTTGTGTCTATTTTCAACATAATTTAATCATTGTATCAACTTGGAATATTTTGCCTTTGACATATTTTCCATTCATTTTATTTGGAGGCTTCAGACAACGTTATCAATGCCAGATAGGACTTGCACCAGCACAAATCACCAGATGATATATCAGCATCCAGATTTCGGCTAATATTTGTGAAATGTTTCCCTGTATAAGGTCATACGTGAAAGGAGCAGAAAGAGGACATTTGGCCCATCGAGTCTACTCCGCCATTCGATCATGGCTGATCTATCTCTCGCTCCTAACCCAATTCTCCTGCCATCTCCCCATAAGCCTTGACGCCCATACTAATCAAGCTGTCTTTACACTGCTGTATCCAAACTATTCTCACATCGATGTTCATCGTGACTTTCCTTGCTCGTATACTCTGTGAGTCTCTCTAGAAAGCCCTGGATTCCATATCCTTTTTTAAACAATTTCAAGTGATCGATGGTTCATTATTATCACACGTACCGCGATAAAGTGAAATTATTTTTTGTTTTGGATACTGTTCAGTAAATTATTACGATACGAAAGTACAATACCAGATTAGGTACAAAGTGTATAGAAATAGTACCACTGAGACCATACACAAGAGTCGCCATTTACCAAAGTGCAAGTTGCAGCTGGACATAAAGACCCGTTGCAGCCGTCGTCTCCATCCGCATCGTCCCGTGAACCGTCGTCCCTCTCCTCACCCGGTCACCATTTAGCCTTTGGAGAGAAGGAAACGGTGACATTTTGGGTCGAGACCCTTCTTCAGACTGAGAGTCAGGGGAGAGGGAAACTAGAGGCATGGAAAGGTACAAAGAACAAATGAAGAAGGGTCTCGACCTGAAACGTCACCCATTCCTTCTCTCCAGAGATGCTGCCTGTCCCCACTGAGTTACTCCAGCATTTTGTGTCCATCTTTGGTTTAAACTAACATCTGCAGTTCCTTCCGATACCATTTAGTCTTTGTTTTTTTTAACCAAAAATAGATTTGTTCGAGTATTTACGATACAGTTTAGAATACGAAATTATTCAAAAACACACCCACCGCCATAGAACAAATAGTACAAATACTAGACTAAGTCGGACCCATTGTGACCCATGTTCACACGGGAGGGCTGGTCCCCTGACACAATATTCCACCTCTACACCAATTCCAATATTGGTGGCCAGTGGGTTGGGGGGGGGGAGGAGGGGGGCTGGAACGCTAGTATGGGTGTTGTTGGCTGCAGTGACTACTGGTCTCCAGAGGGCTAGTATGGACATTGTGGGCCAAATGGATTCTTGGGATGGCAGCTCAGTCCCTCAAGCCTGATGTGCTGGCGGCTCACTCACAGCTGGTGGGCTGGCAGTTGACTCACGGCTATTCCTTGAAATTCCATTTCGAGCAGAGTGCAAGGCCACCAAATTCAAATCCATTTTCCTACCATTTCAAGCAGGGTGCAAGGCCACCAAATTCAAGTGCAGTTTAATACCTCTTCGAGCAGGGTTCAAGGCCACAAAATTCAAGTGCAGTTTCATACCACTTCAAGCAGGGTGCAAGGCCACCAAATTCAGGTTCAGTTTCCTACCACTTCAAGCAGGGTGCAAGGCCACCATATTCAGGTTCAGTTTCCTACCACTTCAAGCAGGGTGCAAGGCCACTGAATTAAAGTGCAGTTTCCAACCACTTCAAGCCGGGTGCAAGGCCACCAAATTCAAGTGCAGTTTCATACCATTTCAAGGAGGGTGCAAGGCCACCAAATTCAAATGTAGTTTCATACCATTTCATGCAGGGTGCAACGACACCACATTCAAATGCAATTTCATACCATTTCATGCAGGGTGCAAGGCCACCACATTCAAATGCAGTTTCATACTATTTCAAAGGGTGAAACCACCATAAAATCCACCATAAAACCACACAAAACACCACACTCACAGTTCAGTAGACATTCAGTGTGTTCAGTTGATTCACAGCTCAGACAGAGTTGTGACGTCTCCCTCCCCTATCATACAGAGACTGAGCCACACCCACACTTCTGGGTTTTATAATCCCTCCCCCTCCCACCGGAAAAGGTGTGGCCTTCATGGCGTGATTGACAGGAGAGAGATTCTCAACATTTTTAAACACTAATAACACTTTTGTTTTTCATTGATGGGAAGAATCCTCTGCACCTGATGAGCGGAGGGGGACTGAATAAGATGGCCAAAAATCACAGCCGTAAGTGGTAGCGTTGTATCTAAAATCAATATAGTGCAAACAGGAAGTTGTCAAGTTTAGACAAACAACCATTTGCAGGCAGTGCCTTTTCACTTCAACCCAAACCCCCCTAACCACCATTTGCAGGCAGTGCCTTTTCACTTCAACCCCATCCCCCCAAACAACCATTTGCAGGCAGTGCCTTTTCACTTCAACCCAACCCCCCCAAACAACCATTTGCAGGCAGTGCCTTTTCACTTCAACCCAACCCCCCCAAACAACCATTTGCAGGCAGTGCCTTTTCACTTCAACCCAAATCCCCCAAGCAACCATTTGCAGGCAGTGCCTTTTCTCTTCAACCCAAACCCCCCAAGCAACCGACCCTGAGGGAGCGGAAGGTAAGGCCCCGGCTCTTTTTACCAGCCCTTTTGTTCTTGCGTCCCTGCACCGTCCTCTCCGGTCCTCAGGGATGAATGGGGGCCGGACTCATCAGCTCTCTCTACAGGAACTCAGATGGTTCCGCGGCGGGAGAGCCAGGCCTGCTTGTCAGGGGTATGGATAGGAAGGAACTGCTGATGCTGCTTTAAACCGAAGATAGACACAAAAAGCTGGAGTAACTCAGCAGGACGGGCAGTTTTTTTGGAGAGAAGGGTCACAACCCGAAAAACATCACCCATTCCTTCTCTCTAGAGATGCTGCCTGTCCTGCTGAGTTACTCCAGCATTTTGTGTCGAGCCATGGCTCGATAGCTCCTTAACCTGCACTGTCACTTTCAGGCAACTCTGCACACATTCCCCCAATCCCTCCCTTCATGTACCCATTTAAGAATTGTGAGCCTTCCTCCCCCCCACCCCCCTACTTTATCCACACATGTTATAGATCCACCGCTCAAAATTAAATATTTTACATTTTGCTGTGTTAAATTTCATGCGTGTAGGAAGGAACCGCAGATGCTGGTTTACACTGAAGATACTGTAGACACAAAATGCTGGAGTAGCTCAGCAGGACAGGCAGCATCTCTGGATAGAAGGAATGGGTGACATTTCGGGTTGAAACCCTTCTTCTTAAATTCTTAAATTCCCCGCGCTCTTTCTGCCAAGGGCCTTTTTACATCTTATTTCATTCTATTGTTATCATTCTCACAGCGGCACAGTGGCGCAGCGGTAGAGTTGCTGCCTCACAACGCCAGTGACCTGGGTTCGATCCCGACTGCGGGTGCTGTCCGTACGAAGTTTGTACGTTTTCCCCGTGACCTGCGTGGGTTTTCTGCGGGTGCTCCGGTTTCCTCCCACACTCCAAAGACGCGCATGGTTTGTAGGTTAATTGGCTTCAGTAAAATTACAAACTGTCCCTAGTGCATGTAGGATAGTGCTGGCGTACAGGGTGACCACAGGTCGGCATGGACTCGGTGGGCCGAAGGGCCTGTTTCTGCGTTGTATCTCTAAAGCGTAAAGACTAAACCTCTGAGTTTATATATATTATATCATTTATATATATTAAGATAAGCAGCGACCCAAGAAGCTACCATAGCGCACTCATTCGTTTCTTGTACAAAAATTCAAAAATTTTGGAATGAAATTTTTGAAATCTTTACAAAGTTATTTAAAACAAGACTGATACCCAAAGCAGAATGGATTATCTTCGGTATAACGGAAGATGGTCCAGATCTAAATGTGTTTCAAAAGAAACTAATGGACTATGGGTTAATAACTGGAAAAAAGCTAATTCTAAAATTTTGGAAGAAGGCTCCAATACCAACTATAAATATGTGGATTTCAAATATGTTTGAAACATTACACCTAGAAGAGATAAGACTCCTCCTAGCAGGTAAACCAGATCACTTCCACCTGACGTGGTCTGCATTTATAGAATTATTACAAACATTATTACAAGCAAAAGTACTTAAAAAAAAAAATTTGAGGTCAGGTAAGGGGGGATGATAGTTGAAGAGTTGGTATGTCCCATTTACATAATGCTCATAAAAATATTTGTTTCTCTCTTTTTCCTCTTTCTCTCTTTCTTTCTTTCCTAGGGTCTATTTCTTAACTCTTTTTCTTTTGTTTTTAATTTTGCTCTTATAGGGTCTTCGTCCTTTTTTGTTGTCACATTTCCTACACTTTCACTTTTTCCTTCACTTTCTTCTTTCTTTCAATCTTTTCTTTTTCTAGTGTAAAAATAAAAATAAAAAAAAATAAAAAAAGATAAGCAGCGACCTTTGCGCTGATCTCAGCAAAATGTTATTGTACACATCTCCCCATGACTGAAAAACAACCTGTTTCCTGTCACTGAAGCAATTTTCTCTCTGTGCTGTTACACTCCTTGTTATGCCACGGCCTTCAATCCAGATGACAAGCCAATTACAGGCACTGCATCAAACACCTTTTGAAAGTCCATATGTACTACATCAGTCAGACTTCCCTCCCCGACCCCATGAATAATCCCTATCAATATCTGTAACTATGATTGCCCTTTCACAAATGCATGCTAAGTGCACATGAATCAGCCCACTCTCACCCAAGTCACTGTTAATCCTGCCTTTGATTATCGATTCTCAAAGTTTCCCGCCACTAAGTTTAAACTAATTGCACGGTGGGGCTGCTGGTAGAGTTGCCGCCTTGCAGGGCCAGAGACCCGGGTTCGATCCTGACTACGGGTGCTGGACTACGGGTCAGGATCAAACCCGGGTCCCTGGCGCTGTAAGGCAACAACTCTACCGCTGCGCCACCATGCCACTTTTGTGACTATCATAGTCATAGTCATAGAGTGATACAGCGTGGAAAAAGGCCCTTCGGCCCAACTTGCCTACATTGGCCAAGCTACACATGTCCCAGCTACACTAGTCCCACCTGCCCGCGTTTGGCCCATATCCTTCCAAACCGGTCCTATCCATGTACCCATCTAACTATTTCTTAAACGTTGCAATAGTCCCTGCCTTAACTACCTCCTCTGGCAGCTTGTTCCATACACCCACCACCCTTTGTGTGAAAAAGTTACCCCTCAGATTCCTATTAAATCTTTTCCCTTTCACCTTAAACCTATGTTCTCTGGTCCTCGATTCCCCTACATTGGGCAAGAGACTGTGCATCTACCCGATCTAATCCTTTCATGATTTTAGGCACCTCTAAGATTGACCAGAATTGAGCTACAAATTAAAGAACACTTTCAAATTATCTTATCAAGAACTGTACGGTACAATAAAAAAACGAGCCTCACATTCTGTTACCAGAGGGATTGAGTTAACTAGAATTTCAATGACAGGGTGTCTACCAGATTGATGTGTCTGCTACACCAAGTACTTTTCATCAACTTGAAGTGTCACTTTCCTTGTAATTTATCTTTGAAATAAATACGATTTTTTTTTTTTTAAAAGACCCCGCATTATTTGCAAATTGACCCGGCCCTTTGCAAAGTACGTCGCACAGTCACTCCTGTTTTTTTTAAATTACAAAATGTGAGCAACGTATATTTTATCACGATTCAACATTGCGTCGTAACAGACTGCTTGCTGGTCTGGGGATTTGTGGAATTGAGATGTATAGACATGTTCTGCCATGCTGTTGTGTAGATATGATAACACTCGCGCGCCTTGCGTTAATGAAATGCTTAAATTGAAGTGATTTCACTGTCCAGGTTTTAATTGTAACGGAGCTGAGATGTGCTCCGCTAATCGGGAGGTGAGCGATTATTGCTCTCTCCACGTACTCCGTTGCTGAACTGTGTTTTCTGCTCAACTCCTCCCCACTCTTATCAAGTGAATGGATCAGCCCTGTCCTTTGATGATATTACAGTACTACAATGCCGTCCTGTCAATTGGAGCTGTCTTTGTGTTATTTCGCTTGGCGCTCCTGAATTGTTTTAAAAAAAAATCTTCTTTTAATGATGATAAGAACATCACGCCGATAATGACATCTCGCGGATTACCTGCACTGTACCAGCTCATCCATTCAGCCTCTGCATATTCCTTGCATTCAACAGAGAGATGCATGGAATCTGATTAAAGTGGAGCCTGCTGTTGGGAACAAGGACTTAACATATGCTTCTCTGCAAATGCTGGTCGTTGTATGAATATAACAGTGAGACTTGCTCATTTCAAAGCTGATAATATTATTCAGGAATCGAGCAATAATACAAGGCTTGGTGCCTGGATAAACCTCAGTCAGTTCAAATATCTTGCATGTTTATTTCATTCATAAGTTCATATGTTATAGGTACAGAAATAGGCCATTCAGCCCATCAAGTCTACTCCGCCATTCAATCATGGCTGATCTATCTTTCCCTCTCAACCTCATTCTCCTGTCCTCTCCCCCATAACCCCTGACACCCGCAACTAATCAAGAATCCGTCAATCTCCGCCTTAAGAATATCCATTGACTTGGCCTCCACAGCCTCCTGTGTCAATGAATTCCACAGATTCAACACCCTCTGACAAAAGAAATCCCTCCTCTTCTCCTTTCTGAAGGCACGTGCTTTAATTCCGACTCCATGGCCTCTGGTCATGATCGATTGTAATCATGTATGGTGTTTCTGCTAATTGGTTAGCACGCGACAAAAAGCTTTTCACTGCACCTCGGTACACATGGCAATAACCTCAAACTCAATCAGACAGGTCCATGGATAGGACAGGTTTGGAGAGATATAGGCCAAACACAGGCAGGTGGGATTAGTGCTGCCTGTGTTGGGACATGTTGGCCGCTGTGGACAATTTGGGCTGAAGGGCCTGTTACCAGGCAATATGACTCTATCTATGTACGGGACCTCCTCTCGTTGGTGTGTTGTGAAACCAGATCTCCAGGGCCCTGTGCTTCCCTGATGGTGCACACAAACACTACCGCAGTAGAGCTGTAAGGACTCCATCCCCCACTCCCAATTCCTCCGTCTACGCCGCATCTGCTCCCAGGATGAGGCGTTCCACACCAGGGCATCTGAAATGTCCTCATTCTTCAGGGAACGGGGGTTCCCCTCCTCCACCATAGATGAGGCTCGCACCAGGGTCTCTGCCATACCCCGCAACACTGCTCTCTTTCCCCATCCCCCCACTCACAACAAGGGCAGAGTCCCCCTAGTCCTCACCTTTCACCCCACCAGCCGTCACATACAACAAGTGATCCTCCGTCAGTTTCGCCACCTCCAACGTGACCCCACCACTCGCCACATCTTCCCATCTCCCCCCATGTCTGCCTTCCGCAAAGACCGCTCCCTCCGTAACTCCCTTGTCAATTCTTCCCTTCCCTTCCATACCACCCCCTCCCCTGGTACTTTCCCTTGCAACCGCAAGAGATGCAACACTTGTCCCTTCACCTCCCCCCTCTACTCCATTCAAGGACCCAAGCAGTCGTTCCAGGTGCGACAGAGGTTCACCTGCATCTCCTCCAACCTCATCTATTGCATTCGCTGCTCTAGATGCCAGCTGATCTACATCGGCGATCGTTTTGCCGAACACCTCCGGTCGGTCCGCAATAACCAACCTGAACTCCCAGTGGCTCAGCACTTCAACTCCCCCTCCCATTCCGTATCTGACCTCTCTGTCCTGGGTCCCCTCCATGGCCACAGCGAGCAACACCGTAAATTGGAGGAAATGCACCTCATATTCCGCTTGGGCAGTCTACATCCTGGGGGCTTGAACATTGAATTCTCCCAATTCTGCTAGCCCTTGCTGATCCCTCCCCCTCATCAGCCATCTGGTTGTCTCCTCCCCTCCCCCAGCCCTCAGGCTCCTCCTCCGCCTTTTTCCTTTTTTCCTTTCTTCTCCCCACCCCCTATCAGTCTGAAGAAGGGTTTCGGCCCGAAACGTTACCTATTTCCTTCGCTCCATAGATGCTGCTGCACCCGCTGAGTTTCTCCAGCATTTTTGTGTACCACCGCAGTAGAGCTGCTGCCTTACAGCGCTTGCAGCGCCAGACACCCGGGTTCGATCCCGACCATGGGTGCTGTCTGTACGGAGTTTGTACGTTCTCCCCGTGACCTGCGAGGGTTTTCTCCGAGATCTTCGGTTTCCTCCCACACTCCAAAGACGTACAGGTTTGTAGGTAAACAAAACTATGACACAGCACACGTGGCAATCAACTAAACTGAAACTGGTCCTAGACTCTCCCACTCGAGGAAACATCATCTCGATATCCAATAGCACTGTGTATTGGCATGCCATAGGTAAAGATGATCACAGGGTTGAGAATGGCAGGGCACTTAAAATCTAATTCAGTGTAATTGCCTATTGCTGGTCGTGGCAAGTGCTATAAATGGCTAATGAGACATCCTCATTAATGCCAGCCATGTCTGAGCCGGTTTGCTTCATTATGAGAGCATGTTTCCTTATTGCAGTCATCTGTCGGGGCAGAGGCAGCACAGCGCTATCGGGCAAAACACTCATGACTTCTTTAATGATGTTTTCAGTTCCCTGTGCGGCATTTGTTAAAAGATAAGCAGCATGATCAATTTACAAGATTACAAGAAAGACATGGATGAGAGTCGAGCTTTAAATCATTCACTTTCAAGTTCCCAACCCCCTAGCTGTCACATGTTCTTGTTTGAGCTAAAAGTGCACTTGGCACATTGGCGCAGCTGGTCGAACTGCTGCCTCACAGCGCCAGGGACCCAGGTTCGATCCTGACCTCAGGGGCTGCCTGTGAGGAGTTTGCACGTTCTCCCCATGACCGCGTGGGTTCTCCCAAAGACATGCGGGTTGGTGGGTTAATCGGCCCTCTGTAAAATTGCCCCCTAGTGCGTAGGGAGTGGATGAGAAAGTGGGGTAACGCAGAACTAGTGTGACCTAGCATTTGATGGTCAGCATGGATTCAGTGGGCCGAAGGGCCTGCTTCCACGCTCTCTAAACTGTAATGCATTTTACTTTGAATTCTCTGCCACTTTGAATTCTCTTGAAAACATCCAGTGAATTGGCATCCACTGCCTTCTCAGTGGAGGCCAATTCAATGGATGTTTTCAAGAGAGTTAGATTTAGCTCTTGGGGCTAAAGGAATCAAGGGATATGGGGAAAAAGCAGGAACGGAGCACTGATTTTGGATGATCAGCCATGATCATATTGAATGGCGGTGCTGGCTCGAAGGGCCGAATGGCCTTCTCCTGCACCTATTTTTCTATGTTTCTATGTCTCTATGTTTCTATTTGATCTCTTCCCTATTTCAATTATGGGACCAGTTCTTCAGCCCAAGAACTGGTACTCTCTCTCTCTCTCTCTCTCTCTCTCTCTCTCTCTCTCTGTCTCCATCGGTCACTGGGCTTCTGCTGGCCTGGTCTGGGTGTAGTTGACCATTCAGTTGCTTGATAACAGCTGGGAAGAAATTGTCCCTGAATCTTGTTCCATACACCTGGAGGTGTGCTTTTTCAAACTTCTGTACCTCTTGCCTGATGAGAGAGAAGAGAAGAGGGAGCGACCGGGGTGAGACTGGTCCTTGATTATGGTGCTGGCCTTGCCGAGTTTGTTAAATGAAAAGAAGATTCAAAAGAAGACTTGCTTTTCCCCCGTAACAGGTCTGCCTAGAACAAGAACCACAGTTTCAGAATAAGCAATCCTCCATTTGGAACTTTAAAAAAAAATTAGAGGACATAGATTAGTTTAGATTGGAGATACAGCGCGGAAACAGGCCCTTTGACCCTCCGAGTCCGTGCCAACCAGTGATCTGCGCATCCTAACACAATTCTGGGGACAACTATAATTTACAGAAGGCAATTAACCTCCAATTAACCCAAACCTGCACACTTTTGGAGTGTGGGAGGAATCCGGGGCACCCGGAGAAAACCCACGTAGCCACAGGGAGAAGGTACAAACTCTGTACAGACAGACCTTGTGGTTAAGATCGAAACCAGGTGTCAGGCGCTGTAAGGCAGCAACTCTACCGCTGCACTACCGGGTTGCCCCAGTGGCCGACCGGCGTTGGCTATTTGCAGCAGAGCGAGAGGCACAGGCCTTCTTTGCAAAGACCATCTGACAAACCTGTTTTCCGTCTCTTACTTTCTTTGCACTGAAATCCAATCTGATCACAAGCCACAGAACTGGAGCTGAGCAGACGGCTTCCCACATGTAAAAGAGAATTGCCACAGGGGCTGTACCTGATGCTAAAGAATCGACAGAAATATCGAGGTGCAGTCAATAACATGAAAGTAGCGCAGCAAACCCCCCTGGTGCCATAGGCGATGGAATATGTTAGGACAGCATGACCTACTGCTATTTTTACTTTTGTTTTCTTATTTGGATTCTGTGCTTTATTCATTGCACTTTATGATTTCTCCTTTTGATATAAGAACAGGGTTTCACAAAGAAGATAACAAGGCTTTGAAGCGGCAATGTGGAGTTGCTGCCTTACAGCGCCAGAGGCCCAGGTTTGATCCTGACTGCGGGTGCTGTCTGTACGGAGTTTGTACGTTCTCCCCGTGACCTGTGCGGTTTTTCTCCGAGATCTTCGGTTTCCTCCCACACTCCAAAGACGTACAGGTTTGTAGGTTCCTTCGCTCCATAGATGCTGCTGCACCCGCTAAGTTTCTCCAGCATTTTTGTGCACCCTCGATTTTCCAGCATCTGCAGTTCCTTCTTTAACACAGGTTTGTAGGTTAATTGGCTTGGTGTAAATGTTTAATAAAAAACATTGTTCCTAGTGTATGTAGGGTAGTGTTAAAGTGCGGAGATCGCTGGTCGGTGTGGACTCGGTGGGCCGAAGGGCCTGTTTCCGCGCTGTATCTCTAAACTAAACTAAACTAAACTACTCTTGTATAAGAAGGAACTGCAATTGCTGGTTTAAACCGAAGGTAGACACAAAAAGCTGGAGTAACTCAGCGGGACAGGCAGCATCTCTGGAGGGAAGGAGTGGGTGACGTTTCAGGTGGAGACCCTTCTTCAGACCTTAAAACGTCACCCATTCCTTCTCCCCAGAGATGCTGCCTGTCCCGCTGAGCTTACTCAAGCTTTTTGTGTCTAAACTACTTGTATGCTGGTTAAGTACTTTAGTCAAAAATACAAATCTAACTTCATCTTCCATGTTTACATTGACGGCACCGAAGTAGAGATGGTCAAAAACTTCAAATTCCGAGGAGTCAATATCACCAACAACTTCTCCTGGACCACCCATATTGAAGCAACGACCAAGAAGGCACATCAGCCTCTCTACTTCCTTCGGTACAGTGAAAAGCTTTTTTTTGTGTGCTATCCAGTCAGTGAAAAGACTATACATGATAACAATCAAGCCGTCCACAGTGTACAGATACATGTTAAAGAGAATAACGTTTAGTGCAAGATAAAGTCCAGTAAAGTCTGATTATAGATAGACCGAGGGTCTCCAATGAGGTCGATGGTAGGTCAGGACTGCTCTATAGTTGGTGAGAACATAATTCAGTTGCCTGATAACAGCTGGGAAGAAACTGACCCTGAATCTGGAGGAGTGCGTTTTCACACTTCTGTTCCTCTTGCCTTTTTTTTAGATACAGTGCGGAACCAGGCCCTTCGGCCCACCGAGTGCGCGCCGACCAGAGATCCCCGCATATTAACACTATCCTACACACACACACACTAGGGACAATTGACATTTTTATACAAAGCCAATTAACCTACATACCTGTACGTCTTTGGAGTGTGGGAGGAAACCGAAGATCTCGGAGAAAACCCACGCGGTCACAGGGAGAACGTACAAACTCCGTACTTACAAGCACCCGCAGTCGGGATCGAACCCGGGTCTCTGGCGCTGCAAGCGCTGTAAGGCAGCGACTCTACCGCTGCGCCACCGTGCGTGATGGGAGTGACTGGGGTAAGACATCCAGCCTGGCTGAAGATTCGCAGTAGAGTAGCCTTGGTTCTTCGAAGGTCGAGAGGACTTCCAACGGTGCTGTGATTTAGTGGTCAGGTCCCCTTTAAGAGACAGAGCCATTTTTGGTCATTAGTTCCCACTTGATAGCCTCGTTAACCTGGCGTCAGGAAATCACTACGCGTGATAGAAAACTCTGGTGCAGCGGAACCAACCTCAGACAGGACCGGCACTCTGGAACGCTTCAATTAAAGATGGAACAACAAGCTTTTATTCGAGATTCATTTAATAACTGATCTTACTGTAAATTCCCCAGTGAAGGTTGGATTGGACAAGTTTCTGGATCATTAATGTTGGCCTCAGGATTCGAAGTCCACTAACATGACCATTGTACAATTATACCGCTCGGTTTTTGTTTCAAATGTTTGCATTCATTCTAGTGTCAAAGTTTCCTTTTAACCTGCGATCATCCCTTGTAGATGTCCCCACGTATGGTGAACTTAAATATATATGCGATTTAATAACCAGGCAAAAAAGCAGCCAGAGACCCGGGTTCGATCCTCACCTCGGGTGCTGCCTATGTGGAGTTTGCACGTTCTCCCTTTGTCCGCATGGGTTTCCTCCAGGTGCTCTGGGCTTTCTCCCACACCCCCAAAACACAAGGGTTTGTAGGTTAATTGGCCTCTGTGAAATTGTTCCTCATGTGTAGGGAGTGGATGAGAAATTAGGACAACCCAAAATAATGTTTGAAGAAGGACTCTGACCCGAAACGTCACCTTTCCATTTTCTCCAGAGATGCTGCCTGACCTACTGAGTTACTCCTCCAGATTCAGGGTCAGTTTCTGATGTCTAAGTGCTATATCCGACTCAAGAGAGAGTTGCATATAGCACTTAGGGCTAATGGAATCAAGCAATATGGGGAGAAGGCAGGAACGGGGTACTGATTCTGGATGATCAGCCATGATCATATTGAATGGCGGTGCTGGCTCGTAGCGCCAAATGGGCCTACTCCTGCACCTATTCTCTATGTTTCTATGTTTCTAAATTGGCACCGGAGCGTGGAGATTATATTTTGTGTACTGCCTCAAAGGAAATCCACTCAATTGTTGTACTCTTTTACGGATGTATGTCTACATACCCGATTTTCCAGCAACTGGTGATCTGGCACCTCCTTTAATCCAGACAAAATTCCTTCCTACACATTAATATCTCCTTACTTCAGCTGAGCTTTTACTGCAGCCCTTCCATGAAAGAAATGACTCTTTATACAGCTCTGCCTCTGAGACTGAACGCAGGACAAAAACACTTGCTGCTTCTCAGCTGCAAAATCATTCTGCTAATTCCTGTCCTTTACACCTGTTCTTGTGAAAATGTCCTCTCCTTTAATGACGCTTTCGCGCCTATTAGACGCGCTTCCTGATTACCCCTGGGCGTACGTGCAAATTGCGTTGCAGCATTGGTGGTGTTGCCAGCTGCCCTGCGACATGCTGCGGTGCGAGGAGGGCAGCCTGATGCTAATCCAGCTGCGGCATCGAGAACGAGCCGTTTCCCATTCTGTCTCACTGGCTGTGAATTCCCCCGTGGGCCAGGGTGAGAAGACCCAAGCCACACATCACTATCCTATACGTGACCCATTTGTTCAACAAAGAGATAATAAAAGAGAGGATTAGGCACCAATGCAGTGGCTCCCAACAGACCATAATATGGTTGAGTTCTTCATTAGGATGGAGAGTGACATTGTTAATTCAGAAACAACGGTTCTGAACTTAAAGAAAGGTAACTTTGAGGGTATGAGACGTGAATTGGCCAAGATTGACTGGCAATTAGTTCTAAAAGGGTTGACGGTGGATATGCAATGGAAGGCATTTAAAGACTGCATGGATGAACTACAAAAATTGTTCATCCCAGTTTGGCAAAAGAATAAATCAGGGAAGGTAGTGCATCCGTGGATAACAAGGGAAATCAGGGATAGTATCAAAGCAAAAGATGATGCGTACAAATTAGCCAGAGAAAGCAGCATACCAGAGGACTGGGAGAAATTCAGAGACCAGCAGAGGAGGACAAAGGGCTTAATTAGGAAAGGGAAAATAGATTATGAAAGAAAACTGGCAGGGAACATAAAAACTGACTGCAAAGGTTTTTATAGATATGTGAAGAGAAAGAGATTAGTTAAAACAAATGTAGGTCCCTTGCAGTCAGAAACATGTGAATTGATCATGGGGAACAAGGATATGGCGGACCAATTGAATAACTAGTTTGGTTCCGTCTTCACTAAGGAAGACATAAATAATCTGCCGGAAATAGCAGGGGACCGCGGGTCAAAGGAGATGGAGGAACTGAGTGAAATCCAGGTTAGTCGGGAAGTGGTATTGGGTAAATTGAATGGATTAAAGGCCGATAAATCACCAGGGCCAGATAGGCTGCATCCCAGAGTACTTAAGGAAGTAGCTCCAGAAATAGTGGATGCATTAGTGATAATTTTTCAAAACTCTTTAGATTCTGGAGTAGTTCCTGAGGATTGGAGGGTAGCAAACGTAACCCCACTTTTTAAGAAGGGAGGGAGAGAGAAAACGGGGAATTACAGACCAGTTAGTCTAACATTGGTAGTGGGGAAACTGCTAGAGTCAGTTATTAAAGATGGGATAGCAGCACATTTGGAAAGTGGTGAAATCATTGGACAAAGTCAGCATGGATTTACGAAAGGTAAATTGTGTCTGACGAATTTTATAGAATTTTTCGAGGATGTAACTAGTAGAGTGGATAGGGGAGAACCAGTGGATGTGTTGTATCTGGACTTTCAGAAGGCTTTCGACAAGGTCCCACATAAGAGATTAGTATACAAACTTAAAGCACACGGTATTGGGGGTTCAGTATTGATGTGGATAGAGAACTGGCTGGCAAACAGGAAGCAAAGAGTAGGAGTAAACGGGTCCTTTTCACAATGGCAGGCAGTGACTAGTGGGGTACCGCAAGGCTCAGTGCTGGGATCCCAGCTATTTACAATTTATATTAATGAACTGGATGAGGGAATTGAAGGCAACATCTCCAAGTTTGCGCATGACACTAAGCTGGGGGGCAGTGTTAGCTGTGAGGAGGATGCTAGGAGACTGCAAGGTGACTTGGATAGGCTGGGTGAGTGGACAAATGTTTGGCAGATGCAGTATAATGTGGATAAATGTGAGGTTATCCACTTTGGTGGCAAAAACAGGAAAGCAGACTATTATCTAAATGGTGGCCGATTAGGAAAAGGGATGATGCAGTGAGACCTGGGTGTCATGGTACACCAGTCATTGAAAGTAGGCATGCAGGTAGTGAAGAAAGCAAATGGCATGTTAGCTTTCATAGCAAAAGGATTCGAGTATAGGAGCAGGGAGGTTCTACTGCAGTTGTACAGGGTCTTGGTGAGACCACACCTGGAGTATTGCGTACAGTTTTGGTCTCCAAATCTGAGGAAGGACATTATAGCCATAGAGGGAGTGCAGAGAAGGTTCACCAGACTGATTCCTGGGATGTCAGGACTTTCATATGAAGAAAGACTGGATAGACTTGGCATATACTCGCTAGAATTTAGGAGATTGAGAGGGGATCTTATAGAAATGTACAAAATTCTTATGGGGTTGTACAGGCTAGATGCAGGAAGATTGTTCCCGATGTTGGGGAAGTCCAGGACAAGGGGTCACAGCTTAAGGATAAGGGGGAAATCCTTTAAGACCGAGATGAGAAAAAACATTTTCACACAGAGAGTGGTGTCTCTGGAACTCTCTGCCACAGAGGGTAGTTGAGGCCAGTTCATTGGCTATATTTAAGAGGGAGTTAAATGTGGCCCTTGTGGCTAAAGGGATCAGGGGGTATGGAGAGAAGGCAGGTACGGGATACTGAGTTGGATGATCAGCCATGATCATATTGAATGGCGGTGCAGGCTCGAAGGGCCGAATGGCCTACTCCTGCACCTATTTTCTATGTATCTATGTATCTAACAGAGTTTAGTTTAGTTTAGTTTAGAGATACATCGCGGAAACAGGCCCTTCGGCCCACCATGTCCGCGCCGACCAGCGAACCCCACACACTAACATTATCCTACACACACTAGGGACAATTTACAATTTACCAAGCCAATTAACCTACAAACCTGTACGTCTTTGGAGTGTGGGAGGAAACCGGCGATCCCAGCGAAAACCCGTGGAGGTCACAGGGAGAACGTAGAAACTCTACAGACAGCACTCGTAGGCAGGATCGAACCTGGGTCTCGGGCGCTGCAAGATAACAACTCTACCGCTGTACCACTATGCCACCAACTAAGTTGCAAGTCAAGTCAAGTCACTTTTATTTCTATAGCACATTTAAAAAAACAACTCTCGTTGGCCAAAGGGCTTTACATTGGTGGAGGTACAGTTGTAAGGTACATATAAAATGCCCACAAAGTAATGAAGGGTTCACGGTGGAATATACCAAGCCAATTAACCTACAAACCTGTACGTCTTTGGAGTGTGGGAGGAAGCCGGTGATCCCGGTGAAAACCCATGCAGGTCACGGGGAGAATGTATAAGCTCAGACACTTTCAGATATTTTCAGGAAGAAATAGAGCAAAAATAGCAGTAAGATGGGGAGCAATGTCAATGCGCCGTGGATATTGGTCAGATTCATACAGCATGGAATAAGACTCTTCTGCCCACCGGTTTATGTCCCGGTCTATTGTACTTCAATGTATGACTTGCTTATATATAGGTATGATATATCTGAACTGTTTCTGTAGAATGCAAAACAAAGCCCTCGACCGGCTCAGCCCGTGAACCGACGTCGCTCTCCTCTCCTCTGTCGGCCATTTTTGTGTCCTGGGGGCAGTTTTCCTGAAGGTGCTGGAGATATTACCCCAACTCACCTTCCCTGCTAGCCCTTGCTCTTGTGTCTGACGCCCCCAGCAGTTCCCTCCCGGTACTGCGGTCGCAGGACCTCAGGAAGACCTGGAGACACAAGACTGCTGATGCTGGAAACTTGAGGAAAACACAAAGTGCTGGAGGAACTCAGCGGGTCAGGCAGCATCCAAGGAGGGAATGGATAGGTGACCATTTTGGGCTGGGACCCTTCTTCAGTCTGAAGAAGGGACCCATCTCAAAACATTGCCTGTCCACTGCCTCCCAGATGCTGCCTGACCCGCTGTGTTTCTCCAGCACTTTGTGTATTTTCCTCAAGTTTCTAACGTGTACGTATGCCTTGGAGAAGTAAACTGGAGCATTTAGAGGAAACCAACACGATTACAGTAAAAAACACGCAAACTCCACGCTGGCAGCACCCGAGGCCAGGATTGAAACCAAGTAGCTGGAGCTATGAGGCAGTGGTTCTACCAGCTGAGCCACTCCCATTTGCAGCAATCAAAATGATCAAATACTACCAAAATTGAACACCCAAAAAGCGTGAGACAGATAAAAAGTCAAATATTCCATCAATCATAGAAACATAGAAAATAGGTAGAGGATTAGGTAATTCGGCCCTTTGAGCCAGCACCGTCATTCAATATAATCATGGCTGATCATCCAGAATCAATACCCCATTCTTGCTTTCTCCCCAAATCCATTGATTCCGTTTAACTCTCTCTTGAAAAGAGCTATATCTAACTCTCTTTTGAAAACCTTACCCTATCTTATGCTATAACCAGGACAGAACTGCATATTTTCCCAATACGACATTGCATAGTTCATAGAGTCATACAGCATTGAAACGGGCTCTTTGGCCCAACTTGCCCAGATGGGGTAGAAATCCACAATGGGTCTCATGCTCTAAACATACAACATGCCGATAACAGTGTGGAGTACTCCGCTTCCAAATTCCAGATCCAAGGAAGTTCTGGAATAGATTTCCAGTCTTTTTGGAAAAGAAGTCAAGAGCATAAATGTCTGGAAATTTTCCCCTCTGACCCACAGCAGCAACTGAAATCTGTCCAGACCATCTCTCAGATCATTAGCGTTTCATTTCTTGAAAGCATTTCAATGCGTCAAATGCTTCTTAATGCTCAGGATTGAATCTGTTGGTGCCTGCTTCTCAGGGGTAAACTGCACTGAATTCGATTTCACCGAAAGCAGACCAAAGGTATGTTCTTTTATTCTGAGGCTATGGCCTCTCCCATTAGTGGAAACATCCTCTCCACATCCACTCCATCCAGGCCGTTCACTATTCGGTACATTTCAATGAGGCCCGAAGATAGACACAAGAAGCTGGAGTAACACAGCGGGCCAGGCAGCATCTCTGGAGCAAAGGAATGGGTGACATTTCGGGTCGAGACCCTTCTTCAGACGATGAGACAGTGAGGTCTCCCCCCCCCCTCATCCTTCTAAACTCCAGTGCTTTACGTCCTGCTTTCTCTGCTGCAGTTTTGCGGTGAATGCTCTACAACGAAGTAGATCGTGCAGGAGTTAAAGGCCTGTCTCACGAGTCTGCGGTCATTGGCGGCAAAACGGGAAGAATCTGCCGCCATAGACCGCGCACTCGTGAGAACGCACAATTCCGGGGCCGTGCGGCGTTGTTCCCGACACCGCACGGTGCTAAAATAAAACCTACACTGTTGAAAAATATTTTCCTACCGCACAACCTCCACCAGTGATGCACGAGTGCGGCACGGCCGCCCGCACGGGCCGCCGCCAGTGTGGCTCGAGCGCCGTGCGTCGAACTTGCACCGCCACAGCCTCCGCCAGTGAGGCACGTGTGCGGCACTGCCGCTGGCACAGCCACTGCTACAGCGCCGCGATCTGGACGGCCGCCGCCACAGCCGCCGCTAGTGAGTCAGGTGCGGCAGGCCGACGTCATCGCAGTCGGCCCGTCCTTTTTTTAACTTACCGCAAGCACGTGGGACCAGCCGTATTTGAATCACTCGGCCCCCGCGCAGCATCCGTGCGGTGCTCCCGTGGCATAGGCTCGGCGCTCTCGCCGTTGCCGTGCGGTCCACTCTACAGGCGAAGCCGCGCTTCACCGCCGATGACCGCAAACACGTAAGACAGAGTCTTAACTCAACGTATTCTCCCACGCTGCCTCTGTCGATGGAAGCCACACGTAGATCACGACATGAAGTGTTGGTTGCGGTGCAGATTGAGCGTTGGCGCAAAGTGCAAAACTGTTTCAAGTCGACACCTAGGTCTTCACCACGACTGCTAGCTTAGTCTGGTGGGGGAAAAAATCAGAGACCCCAGATGCTGAGTAAATGGTGTGAAGCTTCTCCAAAGGGGAACAAACTCACTTGATTTATGAAACATAACGGGGAAAAAAAAAAGAAAAAATAAATAAAAAACAGAGCAACCAGGGATAAATAAAATATTAAAGCTGCAGGATCAAGGGTTTAATTGTCTGTTTATAAATGGTACACTTATGGTTTAGTAGAAAACAAAGTGCGCAGCGGTAGAGTTGCCGCCTTACAGCGCCAGAGACCCTGGTTCGATCCTGACTACAGGGGCTGTCTGCAGAGAGTTTGTACGTTCTCCCCGTGACCACGTGGGTTTTGCCCAGGTGCTCCGGTATCCTCCCACATTCCAAAGACGTACAGGTTTGTAGGTTAATTGGCTTCAGTTGTAAGTTGTCCCTCGTGTGTAGGATAGTGTTATTGTACAGGGATCGCTGGTCGGCGTGGACTAGGTGGGCATAAGGGCCAGTTTCCGCGCTGCATCTCTAAACTATCTCTCAACTAAATGCCAGTATCATGTATGGTCTTCCCGCTGACTGGTTGGCACCCAACAAAAGCTTTTCACTGAAGAAGGGTTTCGGCCCGAAACGTTGCCTATTTCCTTCGCTCCATAGATGCTGCCGCACCCGCTGAGTTTCTCCAGCATTTTTGTCTACCTTCGATTTTCCAGCATCTGCAGTTCCTTCTTGAACAGCTTTTCACTGTACCTCAGTACACGTGACAATAAACTAAATTAAACTAAGCTAAACTAAACATTCTTACTGTCATGCTGTGGTCAAATCTGTACATTTGTAGTGGCATCAGGTTAATACATTCTATGTACAAAGCACTCATGCTTTATTCCATCTTGTTCTAGTTCATGCTTGTTCACAGTTCTATCTGCCCATAATATCCTTATGGGCCTGTCCCACTGTACGAGGTAATTCGTGGATGTCTCGTAGCGGCTCGTACGAGTAAAAACAATTTTTTTTAACACAAGTATTTTTTTACTTGTGGACATTTTTCACAGTGTTGAAAAAATGTCACGCGTTTACCGGATTTCCCGAGTACCTACCGTTACTCATACGAGCCGCTACGGACATTCACAAACTCCTACAGACCCGCTACGGACATTGTCCGAGTTCGAATCAGGGTAAAACTCGGGAGAACTCTTGAATTACCTCGTACAGTGGGACAGGCCCTTTAGGCCCCCTTCGGTCATGGCTGACCATGGGTGTCTCCAGGGTGCTATTCCCTACATGGAGGACGCCTGTGCGTGACTTTGTTTAACGTGGGGAGATTGGTGCACAGACAGCCACCCCACGGTCCTTGACAGATCTGGGTCAGGATCCGGTGGCATGGAGTCCAAGACGACCGGAGACCCTTATCTGCTGCAGCCTTCATCCGCCTTCCAGGCTGTTGTGACGCTTCACTAAGGTCAGCCATCGTCCTCCGCCTGTTCTACCGTTGAGGGGAAAAGAAAGTTGAAGGGGAAAAGATTTAATAGGAATCCGAAGGGTAACTTTTTCACACAGAGGGTGGTGGGTGTATGGAACAAGCTGCCAGAGGAGATAGTTGAGGCTGGGACTATCCCATTGTTTAAGAAACAGTTGGACAGGTACATGGATAGGACAGGTTTGGACGGTTATGGACCAAGCAAAGGCAAGTGGGTCTAGGGTAGCTGGGACATTGTTGGCCGGTGTGGACGAGTTGGGCCGAAGGGCCTGTTTCCATACTCTATGACTCTGTGACTCTATGTATCTATACACTGTAAAAGGCTTGATTGGAATCATGTATTGTCTTTCCGCTGACTGGACCGGACTTCCATGTACCCGCCACCCTTTTGCGTGGAAGAGTTGCCATCTCAGGTTCCTGTGAAACCTTTCCCCTCTCACCTCGGTCTACATTTGTCACCTATTGTCCCACTTGCTGTAACCTTTTAATAATAATAATAATAATAATAATAGATTTTATTTATGGGCGCCTTTCACAAAGTCTCAAGGACACCTTACAAAGTTTAACAAATAGTGTAGAAACATGTAAGCGGAATGAAATAAATAGCAAAGACATCACCAGTACACAAATTAAAGATAGAATTAAATCCAAAAACAAAAATCAAAAACACAATATGGAAGAGAGAGCAGCGGCTGCTAAAGCGCGTCAGCGTCCACTCTCCCTTCCGACCGCCATCTTGGACATAGACTAACATAGACACTACACATTACACACAAAATCATCCCCCCACAATGATTACCACTGTGGGGGAAGGCACAATGTCCAGTCCCCAACCCCAGTTCACCCAAAGTCAGGCCTATTGAGGCCTCCACAGTTGCCTCTACGGAGGCCCGATGTTCCTGGCCGTTCTCACCGGGTGCAGTTGTCCCGGTGTCGGGAGAGTCCTCGCAGCGGCTGGGACGGCTGGAATGGCCGATCTCCTACCGGAGTCCGTGGCACCTGAAGCTGACAAGGCCGCGCCGATTTGGAGCTCCGAGGCTCCCGATGTTAGAGTCGGCGCCGCCGCCCGCGGCTGGTAGCTCCGCAGTCCCGCAGCCCGGAGGTGTTGAGCTCGGCAGTCGCAGCTCACCGGAGCTCCAGCGCGTCGATCCAGCGCGGCGACCCAGGCAAGGCATCGCCCGCTCCGCGATAGCGCTCCAGCGCTGTGCCGCCACCGAAGCTGAAGGTGCTGGGCAGTCCCCGCCAGGAAAACGCCGCTCCACGCCCGCTGGTAGGCCGCAAGGACGGGTCGACGGGGCAGCCCAGAGAAAAAGCTGCCTCACCGACCAGGTAGGGACCTAGAGATAGTTTCCCCCTTACCCCCCCACATTAAAAGTCAAAACCCCCTAGACATAGACAAGAAAAAAAACTAAAAACTAAATAAAAAAGTGAATTGAACGGACGGCTGCTGGTTAGCAGCCGTTCCCCAAGATAGCTCCTCCTTTTAATACCGTTTCAGTTTAATTCTTCCATCTGCACAACTTGGAATGCTGTGCTTTAAAGATCACCGCTGTGTCTGTTTGGAATGAAAACACTATTGCACCGAGAATGCTGACAACCTCCATAAACATTTCAAATGAATGGCTGCGAAAGCACCATCAAGACTTGTGCGGTTTGCAAGAATATTCCTTGGTAAGATTAATTTCACACTATGGGAATACATAAAAATGAGCTTTCTCCCAGACTGATGTAAACTGTGCAGAGTATTACTTTATTTTCCCATGTGTTCATTTACCTGCTCCAGATGCTCAAAATATCAAGCATCGCCTCTCTCTCATCAAGAGATTGCAATGGATCACATTTACATGTTACCTTGCAAGAAGATTATGTAAGACCTAAGGTGCCGCTAGGATTAAAAAGGATAGATGGAAGGTTGACTTTTTCTCTCTAATTAATTGCAAAGGTCCATTTGCATGTTTCTGTCGGTACATGAATTATCAAGGCAGATCAAGTGTTCAATTTTAATTAGTGATCTGTGGCAATGTTTTATCTCATACGAGGAGCACGTTGGTAGGTTACGTCACTAAACTTTGGATTTGCTTCCAAGAGATTACTACCACCGTTGGGGACAGATAGGTGGGTGAAGTTATTATTAGTTGAAGAGTCATATCAACACTATGTTGTGGGCAGCACGGTGGCACAGCGGGTAGTGCTGCTGCCTTACAACGCCAGAGACCCGGGTTCCATCCCGACTACGTGTGCTTATCTGTAAGAAATTTGTACCTTCTCCGCGTGACCTACGTGGGTTTTCTCCGGGAACTCCGGTTTCCTCCCACATTCCAAAGACGTACAGGTTTGTAGGTTAACTGGCTTTGGTAAAATTGTAAATTGTTCCCGGGGTGTGTGGGATAGTGTGTTAATGTGCAGAGATCGCTGATCCGGCGCGGACTTGGTGGGCCGAAGGACCTGTTTACGCGCTGTATCTCGAAACAAAAATTGAACACTAATGAAAAGTTTGCAGCATTGTGTATCCTTATAATGTCATGTGCAACTGTTGTCCATCAGGTGGTTGAAAAGATTGGAGGATGTGACATGAAGCCTCCTTGGAAAAATGGGGCATTCTCATTGACTCCTAGGAATGTGCCACTGCGAATGGCTCGATTGTAATCATGTATTGTCTTTCCGCTGACTGGTTGGCACCCAACAAAAGCTTTTTACTGTACCTTGGTACACATGACAATAAACTAAACTAAAAAGGGACTAAAGTAATCCTCTAGATCGTGCTGATATTAATTTGTAAGATGTTCTACAAACATTAAAAATTATTTCATGTCTTTTTTCCTTCTCAATATTCATTTTAGTTTATTTTGAGCAGGGAAATTTTCTTCAAATAATAAATTGAGGAGCATCTGTAAATTCAGTCTGGTGTTTTAATATGTTGAAATGCAAGGATACATAAAATAAACATTATTACTCAGGACAACATTTTTTTTGTTGTTGAATTTTTCTCCAGTCAGTTTGAAACATTTGGGATTCTCAACCAGTTTACTGATTAGAAACATAGAAACGTAGAAATTAGGTGCAGGAGTAGGCCATTCGGCCCTTCGAGCCTGCACTGCCATTCAATATGATCATGGCTGATCATCCAACTCAGTATCCCGTACCTGCCTTCTCTCCATACCCTCTGATCCCTTTAGCCACAAGGGCCACATCTAGCTCCCTCTTAAATATAGCCAATGAACTGGCCTCGACTACCCTCTGTGGCAGAGAGTTCCAGAGATTCACCACTCTCTGTGTGAAAAAAGTTCTTCTCATCTCGGTTTTAAAGGATTTCCCCCTTATCCTTAAGCTGTGACCCCTTGTCCTGGACTTCCCCAACATCGGGAGCAATCTTCCTGCATCTAGCCTGTCCAACCCCTTAAGAATTTTGTAAGTTTCTATAAGATCCCCTCTCAATCTCCTAAATTCTAGAGAGTATAAACCAAGTCTATCCAGTCTTTCTTCATAAGACAGTCCTGACATCCCAGGAATCAGTCTGGTGAACCTTCTCTGCACTCCCTCTATGGCAATAATGTCCTTCCTCAGATTTGGAGACCAAAACTGTACGCAATACTCCAGGTGTGGTCTCACCAAGACCCTGTACAACTGCAGTAGAACCTCCCTGCTCCTATACTCAAATCCTTTTGCTATGAAAGCTAACATGCCATTCGCATTCTTCACTGCCTGCTGCACCCTGATTGTCAGGGACCTCCAATAACTGGCAGTTCAGTTTATCGCCATATGTACCGAGGTACAGTGAAAAGCTTTTGTGGCGCGCTAACCAGCCAGCGGAAAGACATTATATGATTACAATCGAGCCATTCACGATGTACAGATACATGATCAGGGAATAATGTTTGGTGCAAGGTAAAGCCAGTAAAGTCCTATCAAAGATAGTCCGAGGGTCCCCGATGAGGTAGATGGCAGTTCAGCCCTGCTCTCTAGTTGCTGTGGGTATCAGTTTAGTTAGCAAACAACATGTAGTGAAATACAGTTGGCAAAAGCATTCACATAAAAATGAACCCTTTTCAATTCATCAATTGAAAGATACAGCATGAAAACAGGCTCCTCGGCCCATCATGCCCATGGTGACCATCGAATACCTGTCCAACTAGTTCCACGTTATCCCACTTTCCCCATCTACTCCCTGTACACTGGGGGCAATTTACAGAGGCCAATTAACCTACAAATCCACACGTCTTTGGGATGTGGAAAGAAACCCACAGGGAGAACGGGCAAACTCCACAGAGACAGCACCCGAGGTCAGGATCGAACCTGGGTCTCTGTTGCTGTAAGGCAGCAACTCTACCAACTGTGCCACTGTGCTGCCTTTTATTCAGTTGTAGCTGCTTTAATTTATTTAATCTCTATCTCATTTATTGTAGTGAGATAATTTATGGGAGGTTACTAGTTATAATTCCCAATCTCTATATTATTCAGTGGCATATATTGGCATAATTATTTACAGATTGTTTTTGTATGTATTTGACTGCAATTGGAACAAACTGGTGAAGTTCATAGCCTAGAGTTAGCTTAAGTTTGACTTGATTGATCTGGGATATTTAGTCCGGAATAAGGGCGGCACGGTGGCACAGCGGTAGAGTGCTTGTACGTGCCAGAGACCCCGACTGCGGGTGCTGCCTGTACGGAGTTCATACCTTCTCCTCGTGTCCCCGTGGGTTTTCTCCGAGACTTTCGGTTTCCTCCCACATTCTAAAGACGTGCAGGTTTGTAGGTTAATTGGCTTGGTGTATGTGTAAATTGTCCCTATGCCCAAGTCCTCCAAGGTGAGCTGTCTGAACGATTTTAGACCTGTGGCACTAACATCAGTTGCCATGAAGGCCTTTGAGCACATAGTCCTCACCCATCTGAAAACATACACTGTCCCCATCATGGACCCTTTCCAATTTGCATACAGCGCCAACCGGTCTGTGGAGGATGCTATCAACTTAGCTCTTCACTACTCCCTACATCATTTGGAATCACCGAACACTTATGCACGCATCCTGTTTATAGATTTTAGCTCGGCCTTTAATACTATACACCCAATTAAACTCTACAATAAACTGTTGGACATGGGCATTCACCTAGCCATGTGCTATTGGATTTTACATTTTCTGACAAACAGACAGCAAAGAGTCAAGGTGGGTGAAAAACTCTCCAGCCCTCTGACTCTCAATACAGGAGCCCCTCAAGGGTGCGTTCTGTCACCTCAGCTCTTTTTACTTTACACCAACAACCTCACATCCCAATGCAGCTCAGTTAAAATTTTCAAATATGCAGACGACACAACAATAATTGGCCTCATCTCAGACAACAACGAATCACAATACCATCAAACAGTGGACAGCGCAGTCAAATGGTGCGCAGCCAACAACCTCCAGCTTAACACCTCAAAAACCTTAGAAATCATCATAGATTTTAGACGCAAACAAAACCTCAAACCCCCTGGTCCATGTCAACTCCCATCCCATAACCTCCACGAACTTATTTAAGTTTCTGGGCACCTATATCTGCAATAATCTAAAATGGCACATCAATGCAGACCAAATCATTAAGAAAGGACAACAATGCCTATACTTCCTCAGACAGCTCAAAAAGTTCAGAGTCCACAAACACCTCCTGGTCCGTTTCTATCAATCCATCATTGAAAGCATCATCACCTCCTCAATCACAGTCTGGTACGGAAACACTGACAGTCACTCACTACACAGAATACAGCGCATTGTCTCCAAGGCCTCTAGGATCATCAACTCTCCCCTCCCCTCAATCCATTCCATTTACCTCCAACGTACCTCAAAACGGGCAACAAAGATCATCTCGGACCCCTCCCATCCAGCAAACCACCTTTTCCAGTCTCTCCCTTCAGGGAGGCGCCTTAGGTCACTTGCTACAAAATCCACCCGCTTTAAAAACAGTTTCTTCCCCTCAGCAATAAGAACACTTAATTCCCTCCAATAACTTTTTGACTTTTGATGTATACAGTGTCTTGTCTATGGTTTTTGTTTGTTCTTTTGCACTATGTATTGTTGGTGAGATTTGTGATTTGTGATGTGGTATGGATGCACTTTATTATTATGATCTGTGTTGTTATTAGTGTTAATGTGACTAAAGCAGTGTAACATCATGTACCGAACCCAAATACCACCAACCCTGGTCGTGTGGCAAATAAAGATTCTATCTATCTATCTTCTATCTTCTAGTGCGTGTAGGATAGTGTTAATGTGTGGGGATGGCTGGTCAGTGCGGACACGGTGGGCCAGAGGGCCTGTTTCCGTGCTGTATCTCTAAACTAAACTAAACTAAATAATACCAGTGAATTAAGAGTGAATTTGAGAAATCAGGTACAACGGATTTGCTTAGAGTTGGATCTACATAAGTACAATCGTTAGAAATGGTGCATTTGCTGATAAGTGTGTCAGTATTGGTCTAATAATGTCACATATACCTGGGTACAGTGAAAATCCTTGTTTTGCATGATATCCAGACAAAATATACCAGAATGATTTTTGTATCAGAGGCTGAGGGTAGACCTGATAGAGGTATATAAAATGATGAGAGGGATAGGCGGGGTAAACAGAACCTTTTTCCCAGAGTGGAAATGTTCTAGAGGGCATAGGTTTAAGGTGAGGAGAGCAAAGCTTAAAGGAGATGGGTGGAGCAAGTAAATATAAAATATATTAATAATATTATTAGCCTGATGAAGGGTCCTGAGCGAAACATCGCCGATCCATGCTCTCCAGCGATGCTGCCTGACCCTTTGAGTTACTCCAGCACTCTGTGAAACGTCACCTATCCATGCTATCCAGAGATGCTGCCTGACCTGCTGAGTTACTTCAGCATTTTGTGTCTTTCTTTGGTATACACTAGTGCCTCCAATTCCTTGCTATTAAATTATACCATACATGAGTATATCAGTTTAGTTTAGAGATACAGCGTGGAAACAGGCCCTTCAAGTTCGCCCCGACCAGCGACCCTCGCACATTAACACTATCCTAAACGCACTTGGGACAATTTTCACATTTGTACCAAGGCCAATTAACCTACAAACCTGTATGTCTTTGGAGTGTGGGAGAAAACCGAAGATCTCGGAGAAAACCCACGCAGGTCACGGGGAGGACGTACAAACTCCGTACAGACAGACAGCACCCGTAGTCGGGATCGAACCCGGGTCTCCAGCGCTGTAAGGCAGCAACTCTACCGCTGAGCCACCGTGCCGCCCCTGCCAAAGAGAAAGGAACCAGAGTGCAGAATATAGTGTGAGAGCTGCCATGTTTGAATGCGCATGTTTGTACATGTAAGCATGTGTGGTATCCGTGCATATTCTGGCACGCTGTGTTTTGGCCTGTTGTAAATGTGGGTTCACTGAGACTTGCTCCAGCTTTGAACATCATTGTAATCCTTTAAGTGCGTGCCCCTATTGATGAGATACCTAATGTAGATAGCAGGAACATAATCCCAAGCACAACCAAACATAAATACTGTTATAATTACGAATATACCAGATTAGTAAAAACTGTTTATGAGAGTACTTAGGCAGAATTAACATAAATACCGCAAACATTACCGGAATGTAGAATCAGTATTTTGGGATAAATTCATTAGTCATTGTGCTCAGGCAATGAAAGGTAATTTGCAATTCACAATCACGAGGAGAAGAGCATTTGGTTTCAGCAGCTGCTTGCAATGCAAATCTCAGTCCCACATCGGAAGGAGAACCTGAGTCTTATTAACTGCCCTTGCAACAAGCTGAGTCAACGGAGAAACATCTGCAGAGGTTTATTGATCAATATGGCTGTTGTGGTGATCGAAAACAGGGATGTAACAATATAGAAAATAGAAAATTGGTGCAGGAGGAGGCCATTTGGCCCTCCGAGCCAGCACCGCCATTCATTGTGATCATGGCTGATCATCCCCAATCAGTAACCCATGCCTGCCTTCTCCCCATATCCCTTGATTCTACAAGCCCCTAGAGTATCTAACTCTCTTTTAAATTCATCCAGTAAATTAGCCTCCACTGCCTTCTGTGGCAGAGAATTCCACAAATTCACAACTCTCTGGGTGAAAACGTTTTTTTCTCATCTCAGTTTTAAATGGCCTCCCCTTTATTCTTGGACTGTGGCCCCTGGTTCTGGTTCTGGACTCCCCCATCACTGGGAACATTTTTTCCTGCATCTAGCTTGTCCAATCCTTTTATAATTTAATACTTTTCTATAAATATGTTTTCAGGTTTTGTGTATTTTGTGTTTTTATGTCTGTTGGCAGATCAATTTCTCTCCTAGGATAAATAAAGTTCTATCGTATCGTATAGTATCGTAATGCTGAGGCTTCCTAATGTGCCAGTCAGACCGCATTTGTTGTATCGTGAGCAATTTTGGGCCCCGTATCTGAGGAAGGATGTGCTGGCTCTGGAGAGTGTACAGAGGAGGTTTTACGAGAATGACCCCCAGGAATGAGTGGGTTAACCTCTGATGAGCATTTTGACGGCACTGGGCCTGTACTCACTGGAGTTTAGAAGGGAGAAGGGGGGGAGGGGGGGGGGGGGGGGGCGCCTCATTGAAACTTACCGAATAGTGAAAGGCCTGGATAGAGTGGATGTGCAGAGGATGTTTCTGCTAATGGGAGAGTCTAGGACCAGAGGTCATTGCAGCAGAATAAAAGGACGTTCCTTTAGGAAAGAGATGAGGAGGAAATTCTTCAGTCAGAAGGTGGTGAATCTGTGGAGGCCAAGTCAATGGATATTTTTAAGGCAGTGATAGATAAATTCTTGATAATACGGGTGTCTGGGATTATGGGGAGAAGGCAGGAGAATGGGGTTAGGAGGGAGAGATAGATCGGGCCTGATTGAATGGTGGCATAGACTTGGTGGACCAAATGGCCTAATGCTGCCCCTATCTATGAACTTATTCGCAGGGCACTGTTGACATTTACCTGTTGCAGTTGTGGATGTTATCTCTGAGCGGTCACCGCACCATTTTGTACCAGGCTTCGACTGAGTGCGTTATGCTGTGATTAATAACGAACAATGACTGTTTTCACTTTGGACTTTAGACATTAGAGATACAGAGCGGAAATAGGCCCTTCGTCCCACCGAGTCAGCGCCGACCAGCGGTCCCGCACACTCACACACTCGGGACAATTTACAATTTTTACCCGGCCAATTAACCTACAAACCTGCACGTCTTTGGAGTGTGGGAGGAAAGCGGAGCACCTGAAGAAAACCCACGCAGTCACAGGGAGAACGTACAAACTCCATACCGACAGCACTCATAGTCAGGATCGAACCAGGATCTCTGGCGCTGTAAGGCAGCAAATCTACTGTCGCGCCAATGTGCCGCCATTAATTCTGTAATAAATTACAGAAGGGTCTCGATCTGAAAGGCAACTTGGAGGAACAGCACCTTATATTTCGCTTGGACCGCATACCATCCAGCGGTATGAACGTTGATTTCTCTAATTTCAAGTAGCTCCTGCATTCTTCTTCCCCTTCTCTCTCCCCACCTCCCCCACTCTAGACATCCTACTAGTCCCACTATTTCCATCCTTGTATCCCTGTTGTTAGCAAATCTCCCCCAGCCAACAATAGGCCATTGTGGACTCCACCCTTCCTGAAGTCATCTGTTGCCTGCCCTGTTTTGTTCTGGTCTACTCGATCTTTCAGACTGTAGAAGGACTCACGTCACCTATTCCTTTTCTCCAGAGATGCTGCCTGACCCGCTGAGTTATTCCAGATTCTATTACCTGAGGCAGGTCCTATAAACAGCATTTAAAATACATTTGGACAGGTGCATGGACAGGAAAGGTTTAGAGGGATATGGGCCAAGCATGGGCAGGTGGGACTAATGTAGATGGGGCATCTTGGTGGGCACGGGTAAGTTGGGACAAAGGGCCTGTTTCCGTGCAGTGTTTTTTGTGTCTAGCTTTGGTCCAGGCCTCACCTGCTTCATCTCACTGCTCCTCATCAGACAAACCTTTACAATCAAGGGTTCAATCTGCCCTTATGTTTTCATCTCCTCTGCCATTGTAGATTGCTGCAGAGAACTTTAACATAAAAGTGGGCGGCACGGTGGCGCAGCGGTAGAGTTGCTGCCTTACAGCGCTTACACCTCCAGAGAGCCGGTTCGATCCCGACGACGTGTCTGTACATTCTCCCCGTGATCCACCTGGGTTTTCTCCGAGATCTCCGGTTTCCTCCCACACCCCAAAGACATACAGGTTTGTAGCTTAATTGGCTTGGTAAAAACGTAAATTGCCCCGAGTGTGTGTGGGATCACTGGTCGGCGCGGACTCGGGCCGAAGGGCCTGCTTCCGCGCTGTATCTCTAAACTAAACTAAAGAATCAGCCCTCGCACTAAAATTTGGATTTTCATTGTAAAGTGAACATGAAGCACGGTTTTTCGTGCTGCATTTATACACATAGTCACAGATTGATTAAATAGTTTTTTTTTCATTGAGACAAAAAATGATACCACACAGACTGTACCACCTTTTGGAAGCGCTATTCAATTAGTCCCACAGTTCTGCTCTTTTCCCCATAGCACTGCATATTTTCCCTCTTCAAACATTTATCATCTTGAAGGCAATTGTTCAAACATGGAAATACAATTCCACATCGTCACTGTGCAGTAGTCGCAAAGGTTTCAGAACAGCAAACATAGAGCAGCGAGGGAACAGCCCTTCGGCCCGCAAGTCCGCGCTGAACACGATGCCAAGTTAAACCAATCTCTTATTGTGCCAACCTTGTGTGTTGGCCATAGTGAAGGCTGGTCGGTGCGGACTCGGTGGAACGAAGGCCCTGTTTCTATGCTGTACGTTTAAAGTCTGAAGTCTATTCCCAGAAATGCTCTTCCACTGAAACACCAATCACCTGGCCAGGCTCATTAACACAGTACAACGTACAGAATGGTCCACCTTTGAGTTGGAATATCCACATACTGTTTCAGAAACCCAACTGGGATACACCTAACCTTAGGGTGGCACTGTGGCACAGCGGCAGAGTTGCTGCCTCACAGCGCCATACACCCAGGTTCGATCCTGACTATGGGTGTATGTCTATATGGGGTTTGAACGTTCTCTCCCCTTGACCTGCGTGGGGTTTCTCCGGGAGCTCCGGTTTCCACCCACGCTCCAAAGACGTTACAGGCTTGGTATAGGTGTATATTGGCCCTAGTGTGCGGAGATCGCTGGTCGGTGCGGACTCGGGGTGGGCCGAAGGGCCTGTTTCCGCGCTGTCTCTCTAAATCAAACCGAACAAAACTAATAAATTACAGGTTTGTAGGTTAACTGGCTTGGCGTCATTGTAAATTGTCCCAAGTTGCGTGTAGGGTAGTGCGAGTGTGCGGGGGTCGCTGGTTGGTGTGGACGCGGGGTGGGCCGAAGGGCCTGTTTCCGCGCTGTATCTCTAAACCAAACCGAACGAAACCAACAAATTATAGCCCCGTCTTAGTCTTTTGCAACAGAAGTCCCAGTCAATTTTGGGAATTATTTAGAAATTAGTATTGACATGATTTTGGGGAAGTATGGGGAAAATGTCATACTAGAGTAATAGGGACTTTAATACTCCCAGTCAGCAGCAGAAATCGTCGCCTTGGTCTTGGGGTTTTGCGGATGTATTGACCAAATGGAGCCAAATGGATTTCCACATTTGCCTCTGTACTCTGGTGTGAAAAAATCATCTTCATGCCAAGCAGCAGCATTTCTCTGCTGCAATGGATTGCTATATAACTTACTCGCGAAGGGCTGAAGCTAGTGGAGAGAGATGACTAAATAAAATGTTCAGCAGTCTCCATTTCGATCAAAATAATGATGCCCTTCCAGGAAGTTATTTTGTATTGATCAATAGTTTATTGGGAGAAACTACTTGAGCTCGGTGATTTGAGAGGCAGCGTGAGTTAGTTGTACACCAGACAAACGTCTACTGCTACCACGGGACATCCGGCATAATAGAGGGAAGATTTAGAAATGCACATGTCTGTTTCCCTAGATGGTAACATATTATTTGTAAGTCAGAATCGTTATTGCCCTACTGAGTATAGGAAATTTACATCGAATCTTTACACATACATTGGGCGGCACGGTGGCGCAGCGGTGGAGTTGCTGCCTCTTACACCACTAGAGATCCGGATTCGATCCCGACCACGGGTGCTGTCTGTACGGAGTTTACAGTATATATTCTCCCCGTGACCTGCGTGGGTTTTCTCCGATATCTCCGGTTTCCTCCCTACACTCCAAAGACGTACAGGTTTGTAGGTTAATTGGCCTTGGCTTAAATGTAAAACAATTGACTCTAGATGGTGTAGGGTGGGGTTAATGTGTGGGGATCGCTGGTCGGTGCGGGCTCCGTGGGCCGAAGGGCCCTGTTTTCTGCACTGTATTTAGAAACATTTAGACAGGTACATGGCCAAAACCGGTTTAGAGGAATATGGGCAAAACACAAGCAGGTGGGACTAGTGTAGATGGGTATGTTGGCCGGTGTGGGCATGTTAAGCCGAAGGGCCTGTTTCCACAACTCACTCACTCTACGATATAATTGTGAAAATGTGTCCTTCTTTGGGAAGGAAACGTTTTCACGCTGACTGGTTGAAGGGGGGGGCGCTCAGAGAGATGGTTTGCAGCCTCTAAATAGTTGCCCCATCTTCGTGGAATAATGGGTAGAGTTGCTCCTTTGAAGCGCCAGAGACATAGATACATAGATACATAGAAAATAGGTGCAGGAGTAGGCCATTCGGTCCTTCGAGCCTGCACCGCCATTCAATATGATCATGGCTGATCATCCAACTCAGTATCCCGTACCTGCCTTCTCTCCATACCCCCTGATCCCCTTAGCCACAAGGGCCACATCTAACTCCCTCTTAAATATAGCCAATGAACTGGCCTCAACTACCCTCTGTGGCAGAGAGTTCCAGAGATTCACCACTCTCTGTGTGAAAAAGTTTTTCCTCATCTCGGTCTTAAAGGATTTCCCCCTTATCCTTAAGCTGTGACCCCTTGTCCTGGACTTCCCCAACATCGGGAACAATCTTCCTGCATCTAGCCTGTCCAACCCCATAAGAATTTTGTACGTTTCTATAAGATTCCCTCTCAATCTCCTAAATTCTAGCGAGTATAAGCCAAGTCTATCCAGTCTTTCTTCATATGAAAGTCCTGACATCTCAGGAATCAGTCTGGTGAACCTTCTCTGCACTCCCTCTATGGCTATAATGTCCTTCCTCAGATTTGGAGACCAAAGCTGTACGCAATACTCCAGGTGTGGTCTCACCAAGACCCTGTACAACTGCAGTAGAACCTCCCTGCTCCTATACTCAAATCCTCTTGCTATGAAGGCCAACATACCATTCGCTTTCTTCACTGCCTGCTGCACCTGCATGCCTACTTTCAATGACTGGTGTACCATGACACCCAGGTCTCGCTGCATCTCCCCATTTCCTAATCGGCCACCATTTAGATAATAGTCTGCCTTCCCGTTTTTGCCACCAAAGTGGATAACCTCACAATTATCCACATTATACTGCATCTGCCAAACATTTGCCCACTCACCCAGCCTATCCAAGTCACCTTGCAGTCTCCTAGCATCCTCCTCACGGCTAACACTGCCCCCCAGCTTAGTGTCATCCGCAAACTTGGAGATGTTGCTTTCAATTCCCTCATCCAGTTCATTAATATAAATTGTAAATAGCTGGGGTCCCAGCACTGAGCCTTGCGGTACCCCACTAGTCACTGCCTGCCATTGTGAAAAGGACCCGTTTACTCCTACTCTTTGCTTCCTGTTTGCCAGCCAGTTCTCTATCCACATCAATACTGAACCCCCAATACCATGTGATTTAAGTTTGTACCCTAATCTCTTATGTGGTACCTTGTCGAAAGCCTTCTGAAAGTCCAGATACAACACATCCACTGGTTCTCCCCCACTCTACTAGTTACATCCTCGAAAAATTCTATAAGATTCGTCAGACACGATTTACCTTTCGTAAATCCATGCTGACTTTGTCCAATGATTTCACCACTTTCCAAATGTGCTGCTATCCCATCTTTAATAACTGACTAGCAGTTTCCCCACTACCGATGTTAGACTAACTGGTCTGTAATTCCCCGTTTTCTCTCTCCCTCCCTTCTTAAAAAGTGGGGTTACGTTTGCTACCCTCCAATCCTCAGGAACTACTCCAGAATCTAAAGAGTTTTGAAAAATTATCACTAATGCATCCACTATTTCTGGAGCTACTTCCTTAAGTACTCTGGGATGCAGCATATCTGGCCCTGGTGATTTATCGGCCTTTAATCCATTCAATTTACCCAACACCACTTCCCGACTAACCTGGATTTCACTCAGTTCCTCCATCTCCTTTGACCCGCGGCCCCCTGCTATTTCCGGCAGATTATTTATGTCTTCCTTAGTGAAGACGGAACCAAAGTAGTTATTCAATTGGTCCGCCATATCCTTGTTCCCCATGATCAATTCACCTGTTTCTGACTGCAAGGGACCTACATTTGTTTTAACTAATCTCTTTCTCTTCACATATCTATAAAAACTTTTGCAGTCAGTTTTTATGTTCCCTGCCAGTTTCCTTTCATAATCTATTTTCCCTTTCCTAATTAAGCCCTTTGTCCTCCTCTGCGGGTCTCTGAATTTCTCCCAGTCCTCTGGTATGCTGCTTTTTCTGGCTAATTTGTACGCATCATCTTTTGCTTTGATACTATCCCTGATTTCCCTTGTTATCCATGGATGCACTACCTTCCCTGATTTATTCTTTTGCCAAACTGGGATGAACAATTTTTGTAGTTCATCCATGCAGTCTTTAAATGCCTTCCATTGCATATCCACCGTCAACCCTTTTAGAACTAATTGCCAGTCAATCTTGGCCAATTCACGTCTCATACCCTCAAAGTTACCTTTCTTTAAGTTCAGAACCGTTGTTTCTGAATTAACAATGTCATTCTCCATCCTAATGAAGAACTCAACCATATTATGGTCACTCTTGCCCAAGGGGGCACGCACAACAAGACTGCTAACTAACCCTTCCTCATTACTCAATACCCAGTCTAGAATAGCCTGCTCTCTCATTGGTTCCTCTTCATGTTGGTTTAGATAACTATCCCGCATACATTCCAATAAATCCTCTTCCTCAGCACCCCTGCCAATTTGATTCACGCAATCTATATGTAGATTGAAGTCACCCATTATAACTGTTTTGCCTTTGTTGCACGCATTTCTAATTTCCTGTTTGATGCCATCCCCAACTTCACTACTACTGCTAGGTGGCCTGTACACAACACCCACCAGCGTTTTCTGCCCCTTAGTGTTTCGCAGCTCTACCCATACCGATTCCACATCCTCCAAGCTAATGTCCTTCCTTTCCACTGCGTTAATCTCCTCTCTAACCAGCAACGCTACCCCACCTCCTTTTCCTTTCTCTCTATCCCTCCTGAATATTGAATATCCCTGGATGTTCAGCTCCCAGCCTTGGTCACCCTGGAGCCATGTCTCCGTGATCCCAACTATATCATAATCATTAATTGCTATCTGCACATTCAACTCATCCACCTTATTACGAATGCTCCTTGCATTGAGACACAAAGCCTTCAGGCTTGTTTTTACAACGCTCTTACCCCTTATACAATTATGTTGAAAAGTGGCCCTTTTTGATTTTTGCCCTGGATTTGTCTGCCTGCCACTTTTACTTTTCACCTTGCTACCTATTGCTTCCGCCCGCATTTTACACCCCTCTGTTTCTCTGCCTACCCATTTAAGAACCCCACCACCTCTTATTCTCTGTTTATTATTGTTTTCTTCTTTCCCCCCTACATGTTGGGTCTGAGTGCTTTCCTTCTCTGCCTCCTGCCTCACACACTGTCTAATAGCATTCTCTATTTGAGTCCCTCCCCCCAACCATTCTAGTTTAAAGTCTCCCCAGTAGCCTTTGCAGATCTCCCCGCCAGGATATCGGTCCCCCTCAGGTTCAAGTGCAACCCATCCTTTTTGTACAGGTCGAACCTTCCACAAAAGAGGTCCCAATGATCCAGAAATTTGAATCCCTGCCTTCTGCACCAGTCCTTCAGCCACGCATTTATCCTCCACATCGCTCCATTCCTACTCTCACTGTCGCGTGGCACAGGCAGTAATCCCGAGATTGTTACCTTTGCTGTCCTTCTCTTTAACTCCCCTCCTAACTCCCTAAATTCTCCTTTCAGGACCTCTTCTCTTTTTTTACCTATGTCATTGGTACCTATATGTACCACTACCTCGGGCTCCTCTCCCTGCCCTTTCAGGATATCTTGGACACGTTGAGACACATCACAGACCCTGGCACCAGGGAGGCAAACTACCATCCGGGTCTCCCGACTGCGTCCACAGAATCGCCTGTCTGACCCCCTAACTATAGAGTCCCCTATTAGTATTGCCCTCCTCTTCTTTTCCTTACCCTTCTGAGCAACAGGGCCGGTCTCTATACCGGAGGCCCGGCCGCTGTCGCTACCCCCAGGTAGGCTGTCCCCCCCAACAGTGCTCAAACAGGAGTACTTATTGTCAAGGTGTCTAGTCCCTGCCTGTGCCCCTTGCCTCTCCCAACCGTGATCCACTTGCCTGCCTCCTGTGGAGTTGGAGTGACCACATCCCTGTAACTCCTCTCAATGACTTCCTCGCTCTCCCAGAGACCCGGGTTCGATCCTGACTAAGGGCGCTGTCTGTATGGAGTTTGTACCTTCTCTCCGTGACCAGCGTGGGTTTACTCCGGCTTCCTCCCACACTCCAAAGACGTCGGGTGAATTATTGTCTTCTGTGAATTGTAAATGGTCCCTAGCGTGTAGGATAGTGCTAGTGTGCGGGGGTGGTCGCTGGTCGGCGCGGACTCGGTGGGCCGAAGGGCCTGTTTCCGTGCTTGTATCTCTGAATTAAAAACTAAACTAAATGAAAATCTCCCCTCAATTCTCCTGCCCTTCACCGGCAATTTACAGCCGCCGTTTCATCTCTCAGCGCATCTTTGGGATGTGAAAGGAAATTAAATCCGCTGGAGGGAATGCACACAAGGCTAAGTCACAGGGAGACTGTGGAGATGTAAGTTAAGGTATAGCGCAGTTAACACCGATTAACATTGACTTCAGCGGATCCAGGTTGCTGCCGCCGTTTGCAACACATCAGCACGATCCTACTTCGCTCCATTTGTAACTGTAACCAAGGGCGAGTCTCCACCCACACACTGTTTCAGCTTTCTATCCTTGAATTTTCTCTCATCTGACAGCATCTTAGTGAATCTACACCAACGTCCCATAAGAATTTTCTTCCTCAAGCCTTGTTATATAATGAAGTGTAAGTAAGAATTGGACTGCCAACACGTACTCAAATTAATATGGGTAACTATCGTCCTGTTCGTAATATCTGTTACATTCACATTCAAGATATATGCCCAGGGAAATAAATCAATTAGCCTCCACTCAAAGTCATCGAGTCATACAGCGTGGAAATAGGCCCTTCGGCCCAAATCGCCCACACCGACCAACATACCCTATCTACACTAGTCCCACCTGCCTGCGTCTTGCCCATATCCTATCCCATATCTCTGTCTAAACGTTTCTTAAATGTTGTGGTAGTACCTGCCTGAACTACCGATCAGCGATCTCCGCTGTCCCATTTACGTTCATACCAAGCCAATGATCCTACAAACATGTACGTCTTTGGAGTGTGCGAGGAAACTGAAGATCTCGGAGAAAACCCACGCAGGTCACGGGGAGAACGTACAGTACATAATCCGTACAGACAGCACCCGTAGTCGGGATCGAACCCGGGTCTCTGGCGCTGTAAGCGCTGTAAGGCAGCAACTCTACCACTCAGGCTGCATTGATTGAATGATACAACAAATGTAACAATAATCGTGATTGTCTTTTCCCCTGCGTTTAATGTTGCTGGGACTTGCTTGTACTGCATCTGATCAGCTACCAATTAATTATCATTTTATCGGTTTGCTGGCAGGCACCGAAGTCTAGAATTAAGGAAATTGTGCACTCAAGACACAGATTAAGTTCTAAGAAGCATTTTAATGTACATAAAGGTCTCCTATTTTCTGACTGATGTCATTTTAATGCTAGCATTAACCTTTCTGAAAACAAGTGTTCACTCTCACTCCGAAGGTAATGTCAGTGAAGAGATTGGCATCACTCTGGTATAGTTCCTTTGCTGCATTGTGAAGTGTCAATGATAAAGAGAACACTGGATGCAAACAAGGTGTGGGAGATTAAGTATATCATACAGTGGAGCTAAGATGGAAAGTAAGTTCCAACGAGCAGACATTATTAAAGGAAATCTTTAGCAGTGTTGTGCACTGGAAAGAGTGCAGAGAAGATTTACGAGGACAATGCCAGGAGTCGAGGGCCAGAGCGATAGGGAGAAGTTGGGCAGGCTCGCACTATAATCTTCTGACTTGAGAGATACAGCGCGCGAGCAGGCCCTTCGGCCGGCCGAGTACGCGCCGACCAGCGATCACCCCCTGCACACAATGGACAATTTACAATTTACAGAAGCCAATTAATCTACAAATTTGCACGTCTTTGGTGTGTGGCAGGAAACCGGAGCACCCGGAGAAAACCCACGTGGTCACAGGAAGAAGGGCAGGTGGCTGGTTGTGAACTTGGAGGGCAGGTGGCAGAATTGTGAACTTATAGAGGTGTGTAAAACCATGAGGAGGAATAGATGGGGTGAATACACAGTATTTTACCCGGGTGGGGGAATCAAGAATCCGAGGACATAGGTTTAAGGTGAGAGGGGAAAGATTTAGTAAGATCCAAAGAGACAACTTTTTCACTCAGAGGGTTGTGGTTACATGGAACGAGCTGCCAGAGGAGGTAGTTGAGGCAGGTACCGTAACTGCAGTTGAGAGACTCGGACAAGTACATGGATAGGAAAGGTTTAGTGACATGGGCCAAATGCAACCAAATGGGTTTGGCTTAGATGGGGCATCTTGATCAGCATTGATGAGTTGGGCCGAAGGGCCTGTTTGCATGCCGTTTGACTCTATGACTCTAAAGTGTGATCCCGAGGGAATGTTTATAAGGGAGGTTTGTATAAAGACACGAGTGAGTTGAGGATACCATTGCACTTCCTTGTCGAACAGGTAGCCATCTGCAGAGAAGTGGAGATTGGTATGGAGGGTGAAGTTCAGTTTTTAGTTTAGTTTAGAAATACAGGGAGGAAACGGACAATTTACATTTTAATTATTATACAATTTACCTCAAACTGATACGTCTTTGGAGTGTGTGAGGAAAACGATGATCTCGGAGAAAACCCACGTGGTCCCGGGGAGAACATACAAGCTCTGTACAGACAAGCACCCGTAGTCAGGATTGATCCCGGGTCTCTGGCGCTGTGAGGCAGCAACTCTACTGCTGCGCCACCGTGCCGGTCATATTGATCGGCGTATTCGAATGATCTGGAAACAGAGAATAAACTTTGAAGTCATGGTAACTCTGAGTTTGGAGGGGTTTAAAATGATGGCGAACAAATCAAATGTGAAATGTACAGATTAGGAGGTTGGGCTTCATTAGCATTTAATATGAGCAAAACTAATAAATAGTGGGAATATAAGCTATGTGGCTGTAGGCTACAAAAAAGGAATCTGAAGATACCGGCAGGTAGCTCATTGATACTAACACCACAGTACATCCTGGTGGAAGGACAATTAATTGGATCTTGACTTTGTGTTTCGCTGAAGGCATGGATTATAGATTGCTGGAGATGATTCAGTCAGTACTTTTTTGATCAACTCTGGTGCAGTGCATATAATATTCTGTGTACAGCAAAGGTGTCTTAGTTTACAGATAGAAGATAGACATAAAAAGCTGGTGTAACTCAGCGGGACAGGCAGCATCACTGGAGAGAAGGAATGGGTGATGTTTCGGGTCGAGACCTTTCTTCAGACGTGAGGGGAAAGAGAAACGAGAGATATGGATGGTGTAGAGAGATATAGAACAAGTGAATGAAAGATATGCAAAAAAGTAACAACATATATGGAAACAGGCCCTAGTTAGCTGTTTGTTGTGTGAAAACGAGAAGCTGGTGCGACTTGGGTGGGGGGAGGGATGGTGAGAGAGGGAATGCCGGGATTACTTGAAGTTAGAGAAATCAATACTTATACCACTGGCTGTAAGTTGCCCAAGCGAAATATGAGACGTTGTTCCTCAAATTTGCATTTAGCCTCAAGGGCCTGTCCCACTTGGCGATTTTTCCGGCGACTGCCGGCATAATTGACCGACGTATCAGTTCACCGAAAAATTTGCGGCGTGATGCGGCGTGACGTGGCGGTGACGCGGCGTGATGATGTATGACGCGTGGTGTTTTTTCAACTGACGCAACATTTTTCTTGTCGCCGTTGGATTTTGAAATGTTCAAAATCTTTTGCCGACCCTGGTATGACGCCGGCAGTCGCCGAAAAAAATCGCCAAGTGGGACAGGCCCTTCATTCTGACAATGGAAGAGACCGAGGAGAGAAAGGTCAGTGTGGGAATGGGAAGGGGAATTAAAGTGTTCGGCAACCTGAAGATCAGGTAGGTCCAGGCAGACTGAGCGAAGGTGTTCAGCGAAACGATCGCCCAGTCTATGTTTGGTCTCGCCGATGTATAAGAGTCCACAAGTTGATCAACGGATACAGCAGATGAGGTTGGAGGAGGTGCAAGTGAACCTCTGCCTAACCTGAAAGGACTGTCAGGGTCCCTGGACAGAGTTGAGGGAGGAGATATAGCGACAGGTGTTGAATCTTCAGCGGTTGCAGGGGAAGGTACCTGGGAAGGTGGTGGTTTGGGTGGGAAGGGATGAGGTAACCAGGGAGCTGCAGAGAGAACGGTCTCTGAGGAAGGCGGAAAGGGGTGGAGATGGGAAGATGTGACTCGTGGTGGGATCCCGTTGGAGGTGGCGAAAATGTCGGAGGATTATGTGAATAGTTTAGAGATAGTTTAGTTCAGAGATACAGTGTGGAAACAGGCCCTTCGGCCCACTGATTCCGCCCCGACCAGCAATCCCCACACAATAATGCTATCCTACACACAAGGGACAATTTACAATTTACAGCAGCCAATTAACCTACAAACCTCCACGTCAATGGAATGTGGGAGGAAACCGGAGCATCTGGAGAAAATCCACAAGGTCACAGACACAAACTCCATACAGACAGCTCCCATGATCAGGATTGAACCCGGGTCTCTGGCGCTGTAAGGCAGCAACTCTACCGTTGCGCCACTGTGCTGCCCTCAGTCCTCACAGAGTACGTAGGTGAGTAGAGAATTAATCATTGGATCATAGAATTGTTACAAGACAGAAAACGGCCATTTAGCCCAATCGTTCTATCACTTTTTATTTTGTCCCATTTCTCTGGTGTTTCTTAATAGTCTTAGTCAGAGAGTCATACAGCATTACAACCTTAAATGTATGTCCTCTGGTTCTTGATTCCCCTACCCTGGGCAAGAGACTCTGTGCTTTTACCCGATCCATTCCTCTCATAAATCTGTACACCTCTATAAGATTACCCCTCATCCTCCTGCGCTCGAAGGAGTAGTCCTATCCTGCTCAATCACTCCCTGTAGCTCAGGGCCTAGAGTCCTGGCCACATCATCGTAAATCTTCTCTGCAGCCTTTACAGCTAGACAACATCTTTCCAATGACATGGTGCCCAGAACTGAACACCATACTCTAAATGCGGCCTCACCAATGCCTTATAGAACTGCAACATGACCTCCCAACTTCTATCCTCAGGTTGTCGACCTGGAATCTATGTCCCCTGGTTCTGTTTGCTTTTCCCCTCATGTTCCACCAACCTGCATTCAGTGAGTTCCTGATAATCACCTTTCTATGTGCAAGAGCTTTTTTTCCTCCCATCACCAATCAGTAATTTGCCTTTCACCTTAGAAATGAGTTCTCAGGTCCATGAATCGCCTACTAATCGAGGCAGCTTTTTTTTTTTTGCTCACTCCATCAGTAACCAAGTAACCAAACTTGAAATCCCTGCACAATGGTGAACCTGGCCCCATTCTCTCTGAAGGTGAAAATGCTCTGAGTGACATCTCTGGCAACGTCGGATAAATTGTAGCCTGACATTGGCACACGCTCAAAGAGAATTGGGAGAGCAAATTGGGTCTGATGACTGGAGTAAGTGGGTGGGAGATCTGAGCCTGGATATTCCAGTGCAATTCAACTCAGGGGCATGCTTGAGATGGAAGGTGTGAACCCAGCATCTGATGGCAGAAGCAAACGCAAGATAACTTCTGTGTGGGAAGGTTTACACCGAAGGCAGACACATAAAGCTGGCGTAGCTCAACCGGCCAGGCAGCACCTCTGGAGAAAAGGAAGAGGTGATGTTTCGGGTCGAATGCCTTGCGTCAGACTTTATAAGGATAACTCCTTGTGCCTCATTTAGGGGGTGAGGCCTCGTAGAGGGGTGAATGGTGCCAAACAAGCCGTGGACAGCAAATGTGCCGCAGAACAAAGACATGGAAATGGATGTGGACGCATTCACGTATGTCGTGTCATTCTAGCTGCATAGTGGAAATGGTCGAGAGGGTCAAGTTCCTTGATGTAAACATCACTAATAATCTGTCCTGGTACGACCACATTGGAGCTAATGGGCCTGTCCCACTTACGCGACTTTTTCGTCGACCGCCGGCACCCGCCATAGGCCGTTACAGGTCGCTGAAAATTGTCAACGTTGAAAATCCAGCGGCGACCAGAACAAGGTACGACTCTTTGGGCGACTACTCACGACCGTACAGGCTTCACCCCGCGACATGTCGCCAGGGTGTCGCCTGTATGGTTGTGAGTAGCCTCCTCAGTCGCCCAAAAGTCGTAGTGTCTTTCTGGTCGCCGCTGAATTTTCAACATGTTTAAAATTTTTGGCGACCTGCAACGACCTATGACGGGTGCCGGAAGTCATCGAAAAAGTCGCGTAAGTGGGTCAGGCCCATAAGGCCAACAAAGCACAACACGCCTCTTCTTCCTCAGGAGACGAACCATGTTCAGCATGTCTCCTTCTCCCCCCATCTCCCCCCTCCTTTAAGGACTTACACGACATTGTGCTTTTAGCCGTCTTTTTACAGCACCCACCTTCCTGTTCATCGCGGTGTGTGTCTGTTTCACCTTGGCTTTGCACCGTGTGAATTTTTTAGACAGCGCTCCCCCTGCTTGCCCTGTCCCCCGCCTGCATAACAGGTTGGTGAAGGAAGCGATGTGTGTGTGTGTGTGTGTGTGTTCCACTCCGACAGTCGGCGTTCCAGTTGCCGGTTTTTCAGGCGACTGCCGGCAACTTGACGGTCGACGGCAGTCCGCTGAAAAAACGCCCATGTGGGACAGGCCCATTAGCAACCTCTGCAGAAGCAGCATAGAAAGTACTCAAAAGTACAACGATGCCTCTACTTCATCGGGAGACTGAGGAATCCTGAGTCCAATGACTCTCACAAACTTCTATAGCAAACCTTCGGTGGTGCAGCAGTGGAACTACCGCCTTACAGCGCCAGAGACCCGGCTTTGAACCTGACTACAAGTGCTGTCTGTACAGAGTTTGTATGCTCTTCCAGGGACCGCGACATGGTTTTCTCCGAGATCTTCGGTTTCCTCCCACACTCCAAAGACGTGCAGGTTTGTAGGTTAATTAGCTTGGTGTAAATGTACAAATGTAAATATTGTCCCTAGATAGAAAAATGTCCCTAGTATGTGCGGGGATCGCTGGTCGGCGCGGACCCGGTGGGCCAAAGGGCCTGTTTCCATGCTGTATCCATGCACCATAGAAAGGATACTGTCGGGTTGCATCACAGCTTGGTTTAGGCACAGGTCTGCCCAAGGCTCACCGAGTCCGCGTCGACCAGGGATCACCCGTATATTAGAGCTATCCGACACACTGGGGACAATATACAGAAACCAATTAGCCCACAGTCTTTCATGTCTTTGAAACGTGAGAGGAAACCGGAGCACCCGGAGAAAAGCCACGCGGTCACAGGGAGAACGTACAAACTCCATACAGATGGCAACCGTCGTCAGGATCGAACCCGGGGCTCTGGCGCTGTAAGGCAGCAACTCTAACGCTTTGCCACCGTGACGCACTCAATTAATCGTAAACCGAAATCTCTCCTGACAGAAGCGTAGGATGTTTATGTTACTGAAGGACACCATTTGGCATATCATGTCTTGGATGGAAATGCAGATGCCGGTTTAAGCCAAAGATAGACACAAAAAGCTGGAGTAACTCAATGGGTCAGACAACATCTCTGGAGAGAAGGAATATGTGACGTCTCTGGTCAAGACCCTTCCTCAGACTCTTCAGACGGAAGAAGGGTCTCGACCCGAAACATCACCCATTCCTTCTCTCCAGAGATGCTGCCTGACCCGCTGAGTTACTCCAGCTTTTTGTGTCTTTTTTATTTGGTATATCATGTTGTGACCAATAAAAAAGCTACCTAGCCCAATCCACCTTGCTGTATTCAAACTGTGGCCTTAACTAACGTCCAGATCATTTTTAAATGTGATCAGTCTTGCATCCTTTGATTTCTAGACCTCAAACATCGTCTGGGAATAGATAAATGTCCTCATCAAACCATAAAAAAAAGACACAAAATGCTGGAGTAACTCAACGGGTCAAGCGGCATCTATGGGAAAAATGAATAGGGGACGTTTCAGGTCGGGACCCTTCATCAGACCCGAAATGTCACCTATTCTTTTTCACCCAAGATGCTGCTTGACCCGCTGAGTTACTCCAACATTTTATGTCTATCTTCGGTATAAACCAGCACCTGCAGTTCCTTCCTACACATTTTGTCCCCTTAAACCCTATCAGACTCTGCTGGGCTCTTTATTGCTTTTGGAAGTTATTTTTATTATAATCAGTTCTTTTGAAAAATATATATATTTACCGAGGTCAGAAAATGTTGGAAACACTGAGTTTGTGGGTGTCGCGGTGGCACAGCGGTAGAGTTGCTGCCTTACAGCGCCAGAGACCCGGGATCGAACCTGACTGCGGATGCTGTCTGTACGGAGTTTGTACGTTCTCCCCGTGACCTCCGTGGGTTTTCTCCAGGAGTTCCGGTTTCCTCCCACACTCCAAAGACATACGGGTCTGTACGCTAATAGGCTTGTTAAAATTTCAAATTGCCCCTAGTGTGTGTAGGATAGTGTTCGTGTGTGGGGATCGCTGGTCGGCGCGGACTCGGTGGGCTGCAGGGCTTTTTTTCCACGCTGTATCTCTCAACTAAACTGAACTCAATAGGTCAGGCAGCAGAAAGACACAAAAAGCTGGAGTAACTCAGCGGGTCAGACAGCATCTCTAGAGAAAAGGGATAGGTGACATTTTGGGTCGACACTCTTCTGCAGTATCTTTTTTTTGCCCTATGTTTAGTTTTAGAGATAGGGATAGGTGATGGTTACCCCCCTCCCACTTAGAATCAGTCTGAAGAAATATCCTGACCTGAAACGCCACCTATTCATTGTCAGTTTTTATTTCAGATTTTGAACATCTGCAATTTTTTTAAATGTTTTATTTATCAATCTCTTTCAATAAATGATAACATGTGGCAGAACGTCACTGTTGTACCTCAAGATCACTTGTGTGTTCGCTGAAGAAATAAGCATATGGTACAATATTACAATGAATGATCAGACCTTCAAGATATGAGCTACAAGTTCTTTGCCCGACCTAAGTAATCCCTCAAATCTAATCTTGCCAATCACCTGTAAATGTACTCAATATATTTTACAAGCAGCCATTAGTTTGACTTAAATGAACAGAATAACCCTTTCAGTGGGAAATAATAACACACATATATTATATCTGTTGACAAACTAAATGCATTGTATTGACTAATAAATTCTCAGACAAAGTCCATCATTCAAGATAAGCAGCATATGCTCATTCCCTTTATTTGCCTTTCCCTTTATCATTCTGCGGTGAGTTTTCATTGCCCTTCTCGACGGGGAGAGTGAGCCCATGCCTTCTGTCCTTAAGTAGACACAAAAAGCTGGAGTAACTCAGCGGGACCGGCAGCATCTCTGGAGAGAAGGAATGGGTGACGTTTCTGGTCGAGACCCTTCTAGATCAGTCTGAAGAAGGGTCTCGACCCGAGACGTCACTCATTCCTTCTCTCCAGAGATGCTGCCTGTCCCGCTGAGTTACTCCAGCATATTGTGTCCATCTTCGGTTTAAACCAGCATCTGCAGTTCCTTCCTACACCTTCTGCCCTTAAGCCAGCACTCAGCATTGCTCCATGCTGTTGCAATAAAACTCTGCTCCTACCATTAGCATTCCTACTCCCCCAGAGCAGACCTATTGAACATATAAGGAAACATTCATTGTGGTATTACAACCAGCCTCCGTGGTCTCAAACTGAGGTGCCGTGCAGCAAAACTCACTTGCAATACATCGCATGCTTATTTGCAATCTGTGCCCCCACAATCTCCATTGCAGTGTTTCAATTCATGTGAGCAGAATTTGCCCAGATTTCACGCCAGTTAAAATATCACCCCAAATGTTTAAGGCTGAGATTGGCAGATTCGTGAGAAGTAAGGTGTCAAGTCTTATGGGGAGATAGAACGGCCATGATTGAATGGCGGAGTGGACTGGATGGGCCGAATGGCCTAATTGTGGTCCTATGACTGATGAAATAAGAATGGGAGAATGAGCTGTGAGAACGTTGATCACTTTATACAAAGATAGAACCAACCTTTGATGGTCAAAACAAGCAACAGCAGATGCCTAGTCTACAAAAAAAAAGAAACAAAGTGCTGGAGTAATTCAGCGGGTCAGGCAGCACCTCGGGAGAAAATGGATAGGTGACGATTACCCCCCTCCCGCTTAGAACCAGTCTGAAGAAATGTCCTGACCTGAAACGCCACCTATTCATGTTCTCCAGAGATGCTACCTGACTCATTGGGTTATTCCAGCACCTTATTTCTTGCTTTGATGGTAGGATGGACTGCTTTCAAGGTGACAAACGACTTCAATGTGCATTTTAAAATGAATGTTTGATGACCCAGTGCATCTTTTAGAACATTATGACAGGAGGTAGAATTTGGACTTGTCTGTCTGAAGAAGGGTTCCGACCCAAAACATCACCCATCCTTTTTCTCGAGATGTTGCCTGACCCGCCGAGTTACTCCGCCACTTTATGTCTATCTTTGGTATATACCAGCATCTGCAGTTCCTCTCTATGTATAGTCTTCACTGACTGGATAGCATGCAGCAAAAGAGCTTTACACTGCCACAGACGGCGGTGGAGGCCAAGTCAATTAATATTTTGAGGGCCGATATAGATAGATTCTTGATTAGTATGGGTGTCGGGGCTTTGGGGAGAAGGCAAGAGAATGGGGTTAGGAGGAAGAGATAGATCAGCCATGATTGAATGGTGGAGTGGACAATGCTTCTATCACTTGTGAACTTATGAAAACTGGATAGCAGGGTCCAGCTCATTCAAGTGTTAATATATTTGAACGGTTTATTCCACAGTCGTCTTTTCACCCTGAAGAACAATATATGATGGGTTTGGCAAAGCGACAATTGGTACAATCATTCAAGTCAAATTTGATTGTGTGAGCCGGAGCTGGAGGCGGGGAGGTGACCAGCGGAATTACAATCAGCGGAGCAATTGCAAGGGCACGCTGGATTAACGGCAGAGATGATGAAACACATTTCATGCGTGGCACCTATTCTCAGGAAGTAACATAAATATTGTTAAATCGCATTCATTAGAATTTGGGCGGCACGGTGGCACAGCGGTAGAGCTACAGCCTTGCAGCGCCAGAGACCCAGGTTCGATCCCGACTACGGGTGCTTGTCCTCACGGAGTTTGTACGTTTTCCCCGTGACCCGCGTGGGTTTTCTCCGAGATCTTCGGTTACTTCCCGCGCTCCAAAGACGTACAGGTTTGTGGGTTAATTGGCTTGGTGTGAATGTACAAGTTGCCCCTAGTGTGTGTCGGGTAGTGTTAGTGTGCGGGGATCGCTGGTCGGTGCGACTCAATGGGCCGAAGTGGCCTGTTTCCGCGCTGCACCTCTAAACTAAACTAAGCCCCCAATGAATCCTCTACAGATTGACCAGTTGAAATTAATCCCGTGACCTTGCAATCAGTAGAATTTGATACAACAGAATGGTTTACTGTGGGATAACTTGCATCCTCTTTATTTCGTAATCAAAGTGACATTTCCAGCATCATTTGCAGCAAATCATTGGTCCATTGCACACTTTCCATCAACTTTGACATATGAAGTGAAACCGATGCCAGTGAATTAATTCATTAAGTGATACATTGGTTGTTGCGGCTTCTCGTGGGATGTTGGCTTCAATCATTTTGGCATGAATTCCTCATCACACTTAAACAACATTTTACTGGTTAGCTCGCAACAAAAGCTTTTCACTGTATCCCCGGTAAACGTGACAATAAACTAAACTAGAGTCAACTAAACTACGAATCAGGACATCAATGTCAATCCCTTCTTGTGAAGTTTTGCCTGCAGTTTTTGAAACTTGCTGTGCCTGTTTTTTGACCTTTCATCTTCTTTATTACCACAGCAAATTATCATTCTGTTCTCAGTTTCCGTTTCAGTTTAGTTTATTGTCGCGTGCAGCGAGGTACAGTGAAAAGCTTTTCATTTTGTCGCGCGCTAACCAGTCAGCGGAAGGACAATACATGATGATTACAATCGAGCCATTTACAGTGTACAGATACGTGATGAAGGAATAACGTTTAGTGCAAGGTAAAGCCAGTAAAGTTCGATCAAAGATAGTCCGAGGGTCACCAATGAGGTAGATAGTAGTCCAGCACTGCTCTCTGCTTGCAGTCGGATAATTCAGCTGCCTGATAACAGCTGGGAAGACATTGTCCCTGAATCTGGTGGTGTGCGTTTTCATAATTCTATACCTTTTGCCCGATGGGAGAGGGGAGAAGAGGGAGTGGCCAGGGTGCGACTGGTCCTTGATTATGCTGCTGGCCTTGCCGAGGCAGCGCGAGGTGTAAATGGAGTCAATGGACGGTCTGGTCAGGTCGGGCAGCATCTCTGGAGAAAAGGAACAGGTGACATTTCGGGTCGAGATCCTTCTGCAGACACCACCCGAAACATCACCTATTCCTTCTCTCCACAGATGCTGCCTGACCCGCTGAGTTGCTCCAGCATTTTGTGTCTATCTTCAGTGTAGACCAGCACCTGCAGTTCCACCCTAGGCAATGAGAGAGCTCAGGCTGGCTTTGAGTGGTGCTTGCAGCTTGTGGAATTGACAGCGGCTACAAGCCAATGGTCAGTGTAATGAGCACTGATGCACACTAATCATTAGAAAGAGGAAGCACGATGAACTTAGATGGCAGCCTGCAATGAGTGGAACGGACATGGATTAATCTCCCGCCCTGACCCCTGTGCTCATCTTTCAGTTCCATCTAACTTCGCCCACTGCGAAGATTTGAATCTCCACGGAGACAGGAGCCTTTTTATTAAGCTTATCGTTCATCACCTTGCCTGAGAGCATCAGATGCTTGGGCATTCTGCAGACTTTATAGGGGGGCACGGTGGCGCAGTGGTAGAGTTGCTGCCTTACAGCGCTTGAAGCGCCTGAGACCCAGGTTCAATCCCGACTACGGGTGCTGTCTGTACGGAGTTTGTACACTCCCCCGGCGACCTGCGTGGATTTTCTCTGGCACTCTTCGGTTTCCTCCTGCACTCCAAAGACGTACAGGTTTGTAGATTAATTGACTTGGGTTTGTATACCTGGCATAAATGTAAACTGTCCCCAGTGTGTGTCGGCTTGTGTTAATGTGCGGGGATCACTGGTCGGCACGGACTCGGTGGGCCGAAGGGCCTGTTCCCTCGCTGTATCTCTAAACTAAACTAAACTACACCCACAGAGAAGAAAGCAATGCTATTATATAACGCCTTCCACAATGCCAAGACGTTACCGCCAATTAAATACCTTTGAAGTATTTTCACTGTGTCTATGTCAGAAATAAAAGCACATTATCTGCATTCGGAAGCCGAGAAAATCTTCAGACTTGATCCTGTCTCTCGAATCCTCATTACAATAGTTCTCCTCCCTTGGTGGATATATTTTGTTACCTTATTAGCAAGCTGGTCATGATACCGTTAGCCACGCAGTTTACAGTCAAATCCTTAGAGAATGCTGATGTCAAAGGTTTATGAAGGATATTATTGCAGTTGCAATATATTAATATGGATGCGGTGGCAATTTGCAGTGGAATATTATATAACGGAACGTTTATTATGCAGACGATGTGTGTCCTCACCTGGATTTGGTGCTGATTTGTAAAATGCAGTGATGGGCAGTTTCCTGCATGTCAGATGGTTTTAACATAAATCTATTCTTTGAAGCATAGCCGTGCTGCATAATTTTAACGTAATGGTGTTATTAAGCTAACAATAACAGTTGATATACTTCAAGAAAGGGCGCAAAGTACTCTGGATACAAGCAGACAGAAAATGGGAAGCATGGATTAGTAATCATAGGGGTAGGTTTCGAGCCAGGGGGGGCGGCGCGGTGGCGCAGCGGTAGAGTTGCTGCCTCACAGCGCCAGAGACCCGGGCTCGATCCTGAGTACGGGTGCTGTCTGTAAGGAGCTTGTACTTTCTCCCCATGACCTGCGTGGGTTTTCTCCTGGTGCTCCGGTTTTCTCCCACACACCAAGGACGTACAGGTTTGTTGGTTATTTGGCATTTGGTAAAATTGTACATGGTCCCTAGTTTTGAGTTTAGTTTATTGTCACTCGTGCCAAGGTAGAGTGAAAAGCTTTTGTTGCGTGCTGACCAGTCGGCGGAAAGACAACACATGATTACAATCGAGTCGTCCACAGTGCACAGATACATAGTGTGTCGGAAAAGTGTTAGTATAAGCGGTCATCGCTGGTCGGCGCAGGCTCGGTTACCTCGCTGTATCTCTCAAGTTTTGGAGAACAATTTCCTGAGAGGTTGGAAAGAGGGTGAAGAGGAGAGAGTTCAACACAATGAGTAGAAACTGGCAGGTGAGAACCACAGGGTCCGTGGCAATGGTGGAATTAAGATGGAGCCTGAGGGTGAAAGGACCAGTTTAGTTTGTTGTCACGTGTGCTGATGTACAGTGAAAAGCTTTTTGTTGCATGCTAACCAGTCAGCGGAAAGACAATACATGATTACAATTGATCCATCTTTAGACAGAGGGTAGTTCATCTGTGGAACACATTGCCACAGAGGGCTGTGGAGGCCGTCAGTGGATATTTTTAAGGCAGAGATAGACAAATTTGTGATTAGATAGACACAAAGAACTGGAGTAACTCAGCAGGATGGGCAGAATCTCAAGAGAGAAGGAATGGGTGACATTTTGGGTCGAGACCCTTGTTCACGATCCAAAGCGTCACCTATTCCTTCTCTCCAGAGATGCTGCCTGAGTCCCGCTGAGTTACTCCAGCTTTTTGTGTCTATCTTCGGTTTAAACCAGCATCTGCAGCTCCTTCCTACACAGATTCGGGATTAGAATGGATGTCAAGGGTTATGGGGAGGAGGCAGAAAAATGTGATTATATGGCAGAGATCAGCCATGATTGAATGTCGGCGTAGTCTCAATGGGCCAAATGGCCTAATTCTACTCCTATTACGTGAACTTGTGATCCATTTACAGTGTATGGATACATGATAATAGAAGAACATTTAGTGCAAGGTAAAGCCGGTAAGTCCGATCAAGGATAGTCCAAGGGTCATCAAAGAGGAGATGAAAGTGAAGGTGGGTAAATAGGTAATGATTTTACTTCAAGGAGATTACATTGGGCAGTCTATGAAAAGCAGAATTGTGCATAGGTTGGGAGTATGTTGAGACTGGAGCATTTGTGTTTGCAAGGTTAGGTCGAGACATGTAAGAAGATGCCAGAAGTTTCCTAGATAGCTGACAACATATCCCACCAAAAGAGCCCACATATGGGATTCTAGCATAGAACACAAAGTGCTGGAGTAACTCAGCGGACCAGCCAGCATGTCTAAGGCCATGGTTTTGTTTGGGGACAGTTTAGTTCAGAGATACAGTGTGGAAACATGCCCTTCGTTCTACCGAGTTCACACTGACCATCGATCACCCATTCACACTCGTTCCATGTTATCCCACTCTCACACTTATACTTGTAAAGAGTTCAAATTATATTTTGCAAGTGCAAAATGTAATTGCAAACACTTTACTCTTACATTGTTAACCGTGTACATGTAAATATACACACTTTACAATGTGTAAAGTGCCTAAGCACTGGGGCAATTTCCAAAGGCGCATTCATCTACAAACCTGCATGTCTTTGTGATGTGGGAGGAAACTGGAGCATCCGTTGATAGCCCACGCCATCACAGGGAGAACATGAAGACTATGGAGGCCAAGTCAGTAGATATTTTTAAGGCAGAGATAGATAGATTCTTGGGGTGGGAGATTGCAACCTTCTCGTTTCGACGAATGCAATCAACCCGGCCTGCACAATCAAATAAGATCAAATAGAACAAGTTGTCGTACAACTTTAGGCTGTGCACGCCATACGCAAGAAGAAGAAGATAGATTCTTGATTAGTACGGGTGTCAGAGGTTATGGGGAGAAGGCAGGAGAATGGGGTTATGAGGGAGAGATAGATCAGCCATGATTGAATGGTAGAGTAGACTTGATGGGCCGAAAGGCCTAATTCTTATGACCGTTTGATGTGCAAACTCCGCACAGACAGCACCTGGAGTGAGGATCGAACACGGTTCTCTGGCGCTGTGAGACTGCAGCTCTACCGCTGCACCATCGTGCTGCCCAGGGCAGACAGCATCGAGGACAGGATCGAATCTGGGGACTGCGACACTGCAAGGCAGCAGCTCTACCAAGCACGTGGCAATGCTGGGGAGGAGAGAACAGCAAATGAGCTCTGGTAATTTGAAAGAATTGTTCATTTTGTCTTTAAATAAAAAGTCTAATTATTTATCTGGCAGTACTTAATTTCACCTGATGCAGAGGAATACAATACATTATTTAGCACCACACTGCTCCAAATAAATGGTTGATGATGTTAGTGAAAATGCACAGAGCAAAAATAGGATTTTGTTCTGAATAGACGTAAGAGGTGATATATATGCAAACCTTGGAGTGAAATTAGGCTGGGCTTGAAAAGAACGACTTTAATGCATAAACATCAAAACAAAGAACTGCGGATGCTGGTTAATACCAAAGATAGACACAGAATAACTCAGCAGGTCAGGCAACATCTCTGGTGAAAAAGGATGGGAAATGTTTTGGGTCAGGACCCTTCTTCAGACTTTTATGCATGTTGTTACTTTTTAGTATAGTTTCAGTTTAGTTTAGAGATACAGCGCGGAAACAGGCCCTTCGGCCCACCGAGTCCGCCAGGCCCTTCGGCCCACCGAGCCCGTTCATTAACACTGTCCTACACACACTAGGGGCAATTTACATTTATACAAAGCCAATTAACCTACAAGCCTGTACGTCTTTGGAGTGCGGGAGGAAACCGGAGATCTCGGAGAAAACCCACGCGGTCACGGGGAGAACGTATAAACTCCGTACAGAAACCACCCATAGTCGGGATCGAACCTGGGTCTCTGGCGCTGCAAGTGCTGTAAAGTAGCAACTCTACCGTTACGCCACTGTGCCGCCCTTAATTGAGTTTTTTTTTAAAGATTATAGTATTAGCTTAGATAGACAGTGTGGAAACAGGCCCTTTGGCCCACCGAGTCCACGCCTACCTGTGATCCATGTACATTAGTTCTATCTAATGCACCAGGGACAATTTACAGAAGCGAATTAACCTACAAACCCGTACGTCTTTGGAATGTGGTAAGAAACCGGAGCACCCGGAGTAAACCCACGCGGTCACGGAGAGAGTGTACAAACTCCATACAGACATCAGTCATGATTGAACCCGGTTCTCTGGGGCTGAAAGGCAGCAAATCTACCACTGCGCCACTGAATCTGTTTTATAATATTGTTTACTTTCAAAACGTTACGTCTTATTTCAATATTAACTTAATCTTCAGACGGAAGATTACTTGGTAACTGCATCTGACACGAAATTGACCAAATTGATCAAAAAATACATAATGCCCAAATCTGTATCACAAAAGGTTACCTTGTGATCACATGTGTAATGTGTGATTCCAGTGTGTACTGGGCATACACTGATCAGTGTTGTCAGTTTGAGTCTATACAACGCTTTAAATACCTTTCCTTTCAGCAAATAAACAAAACAAGTAGGTTTAATATAAAGCAACTGAAGGCTGTAACAAAAGCCGAAATTGCTTTTAATGGAAGAAGGAAAACTAAGATGGATGCAATGTCTAAATGTGGGCCTTGTGCACTGAAGAACACTTAGCCGACCAACAAGAATCAGCCTGTAGTGAATTCATTAAGTCATTTAATGCAGGAAAGAGATAAAGTGCTGGGGTAACTCAGCGTATCAGGCAGCATCTTTTTATAATACTTTTCTTTTATATTGCATTACTTTGCATTACTTTACTTTAATTTATTTTACTATACTTTATTTTGGAAATACAGCGTGGAAACAGGCCCTTCGGCCCACTGAGTCCACGCTGACCAGCATCCACTCCGTACACTAACATTATCCGACACACTAGGGACAATTCACAATTTTTACCGAAACCTTTTTCGGGACTAATGTTGTTTATATTTTAATTCATCTGAGTCTTCAGTTTAATGTGTATCTCTCAAATACTTAGAGCTTTAGGTTTCTAAATTTGTATCCTTAAATAACTATATAATTAAGCTGCAGTGTCTACTGAATGAATATTTGCCTCCACCATGATCAGTAATGGTGTTGTCAACTCTAACACGGTACAGTGGGATTATCATAGATAAGTCATGATGGTCAATTTAGACTTTAGATATTAACTTTAGAGATACAGCGCCGAAACAGGCCCTTCTGCCCACCAAGTCTGCGCCGGCCAGCGATCCCCACACATTAACACTATCCAACACACTATTGACAATTTATCATTTTTGCCGAAGCCAATTAACCTACAAACCCGCACGTCTTTGGAATTTGGGTGGAAACCGGAGCACCCAGAGAAAACTCACATGGTCACAGGGAGAACGTACAAACTCTGTACAGACAGCACCCTTAGTCAGGATCGAACCCGGGTCTCTGCCGCTGTAAGACAGCAACTCAACTGCTGTACTACTGAGCTGCCCATTAGAGGACATGGATATGTGACGTTTCAGATTGGGTCCCTCCTTCAGACTAAGTGACTAAGTAGTGGGGGGGGGGGAGAGAAAGCTGGAAGAGAAGTGAGGGGTGGGACAAGTGATAGGTGGATACAGGTGAGGAGGGGGGGGGTGGGGTTGTATCATTACTTGTGCCTACACTTAAAGAAGGACCTGGTTGCAGATGGCTCGATTGACGCATCCGGAAAAGAAACTATTCAAAGTCTGAAGAAAGGTCCCGCCCATGTTCCCCAGAGGTGCTGCCTGACCCTGCCGAGTTACTCCAGAACTTTGTGTCCTTTTTTTCCCCGTAAACCAGCATCTGCAGTTCCTTTTTTTGAGGGTTAATTTGGCACGTCTGCAGTGGGCCGAACGAGAGAGCTGAGGAAAACGTTAATCTCTAAAATGAGGTTGTCAAAATAAAACTCACAGCGTGAAGATTCACAATCACAGATGAAGCAATGTCAAATCAAGAAAGTGTGTGGGATCCTGCTTTTGTTAGACCTGCTTGAAATTTCTCTGCACGATTACTTTGACACCTCAGGGAACATCAGAGGCGGAACTCCAGAAAATCACACAGATGTCAAACATGATAGTATAGTATAGTAGTATAGTATTTTAATGACCACACAGCCAAGCTGGTGGAATTTTGGGTTGTCAGCAGCGATACAATAATAAGAACACTCAACCACAATAAAACAAAATGTAACACAAACATCCACCACAGCATTCAACACTGTGGTGGAAGGCACAAACATTTGGCCAATCCTCCTCCATTTCCCCTCCATGAACGGGACCAGAGTCCAGAGTCAGTCCAGGATCGGCTCTTCCTCACCGGAGACCGCGGCTTTAAGTTGTTGTGGGCCGCAGGCCGGCTGTCGAGATTTAAAGTCTCCGCCGCAGCCAGAAGCACCGTAGACTGCAGGGCCGGCGGTCGAAGCTCCCCTCCAGGGGTGTTGGTAAGTCCATGCCGGCCCCGCGGTGGAAGTTGGCCGCGGGCCGGCAGTGATGGCTTCTTCTTCTTCCCCCGGGTCCCCCACGAGGGATCCCGGGCTGTAGACGCCGCACCAGCTGGAGCTCTGCAGACCGCGACTTCAGGCTGCGACTTCAGGCTGCCGGTTGCCCCGTGCCAGCGAAACGGAGCGCTCCCCTCCAGCGAGCCCCAGCGAGGGCTCACCCGCTCCACGCCGAGAGTCCACGCTGCGCCCGGCGCTGAAGCCCCGGGCGCGTCTCCGGGAAAGGCCGCGCCGATCCTTGATGTTAGGCCACGGGGGAGGCGACCTGGAAAAAGTCGCCTCTCCATGGAGGAGGCGACCGAAGCGGTTTCCCCCTTATTCCCCCACACCACCCCCCACACAAGACACACAAAGATACACAAAATACATACTTTAAAACATACTAAAAAAAATTTAAAAGTTGAAAAAACTGACGCGCTGCTGACATGGCTGCTGCCCAGAGCAGCGCCCCCCTCCCCTTGATGAAGTGTCAATGGAGCTAACTTGAGTTAGCTAACTAACTAGAGCTCAATAACATACGAGTAAAGTTCAAGACAGTTAAACCGTGAAAGCATATTCAAGGTGAAAGAGAACAGCCCTCCTTAATCCATTTTTTTTCTGTTCATTTATTAAACTTTGATTTGTATATAATATTGTCTATCGGTACTGTGTTCAGAGGCCTGTTGGGCTGCTGCTAGTAAGGATTTATTTGTAATGACAGAAAATGCTGGAGTAACTCCAGGGTGGCACGGTGGCGCAGCTGTAGAGTTGCTGTCTTACAGCACCGGAGACCCGGGTCCGATCCTGACTACGGGTATCTGTAGTCTGTACGGAGTTTGTACGTTCTCCCTGTGACCTGCGTAGGTTTTCTCCGGGATCTCCGGGATCTCCGGTTTCCTCCAATGACGTACAGGTTTGTGGACTAATTGGCTTGGTAAAATTGTAAATTGTCCCTAGGATAGTGTAATGGACTAATTAACTCGGACTAACTCCGAACTAACTAAAAACGAACTCGCGCGACTGCGTGAAAAATCCCAGCCACAAACACGCCACCAATTAATTACGTACTAAATCCCACCTACATAATTACAGGCAGATCAAATTTAAAGGTAAATGGTTATAATTATAACATACTGAGTTAAACTAAATGGCTACTACAGATAGTGTTAGCGTGCAGGGATCGCTGGTCGGTGCAGGCTCGGTGGGCCGAGGGGCCTGTTTCTACGCTGTATCTCTAAACTAAACTAAACTAAAGAATGTCTTTATTTTATATATTCTATAGTCTGAAGAAGGGTCTCGACCTGAAACATCACCCATTCCTTCTCTCAAGAGATGCTGCCTGTCCCGCTGAGTTACTCCAGCATTTTGTGTCTATCTTCGATTGAAACCAACAGAAATCTGCAGTTCTTTCCTACACGTAAAGAATCTCTTTGTTCTGTTTCTGGTGCGTGTGACTATGAAACACTCTTGACTCTCGAAGTCTGCTGATTAGGTTACAGTGCCCCCCGTAATGTTTGGGACAAAGACCCATCATTTATTTATTTGCCTCTGTACTCTACAATTTGAGATTTGTAATAGAAAAAAAGTGCACATTGTCAGATTTTAATAAAGGGTATTTTTATACATTTTGGTTTCACCATGTAGAAATTACAGCAGTGTTTGTACTGTAATTACTTGTTGGACAATTAATGGGGTTTCATATTTCTATGGAGCTTTCGAGATCACTATGGTGTTGCAAGGGTTGAGAGTTGCTGCCTGTGTGCACCGGGGGGCCTGCATTTAATCTGACCTCTGTGTGTAGTTTGCACATTTTCTCTGCAACCACTGGATTTCCTGCCAGGCGTTTCAATTCCCTTCCACGTTGTAACGGCCGCTGAGAATGACCCCCTTGGCGTGCGGAAGTGCCTAATGAATCAAAGGAGAGCTGATAGGCAAGCTCGAGAGGGAGCAAAGAAAGGGGAATGGGACTGGTTGGATTGCTCCACTGGGATCTGGCAGCAGCTGAATGGTCTCCTTTGAGGCCACGGTCTGCTAGTTCATTACCCAAGGGTGGGGGGTGAGTGATAGGCACCGAGCCAGAAAGCCATCAGTTGTTCGAATTCCTTCGTAGCAGGGAAAACGTACTCCTTGCCACAATATTTAATGATGGGACAATGCAGAAGTCAAGAGAAGTTTGAAGAATACCTGAGAGATGACGGAGAGGGGGATTGAGAAAGCTCGATGCGTCTCCAATAAGGAGTCAGTCGATCCAATATTCAGGTGACTTCCACACCCTGTGTAGGTAGAGAGAATTTTTCCATGGCTCCTGCTCCCCCCTCCACACACCCCCCCCCCCCCCCCCCCACCCCCACCTTCCCTCCTTCGCCTCGTTGACCGGGAACCGGCAAGGAGTAAACGTGCTGTGAAATTTCAAGCAGGCCTAACAAAAACAGGACCCCACACAGTTTCTGGGCCGAGCCCTCCAGTAGGCCCAGTGGGCCCGGCTCGTCCACTGCGGACGCCGAGTGCTCCACGCCGTGAGAGCGAGTGTGAGGAGGGTCCTCGGAGAGCGAGGGGAACGTCGGACAGCCTTTAAGTTCTCAACCTTAAACCTATGTTATAGAGTCATAGAGTGTGGATACAGGCCCTTCGGCCCAACTTTCCCACACCGACCAACATGTCCCATCCACACTAGTCTGCATTAGTCAGCCATGATCACATTGAATAGCAGTGCTGGTTCGAAGGGCCGAATGGCCTACCCCTGTACCTATTGTCTATTGTCTATTGGCCTGCATGTCTTATCCACATACCTGTCAAAATGTTTCTTAAACGCCGCGATAGTCCCTGCCTCAACTACCTCCTCCGGCAGCTTGTTCCATACACCCACCACCCTTTGTGTGAAAAAGTTACCCCTCAGGTTCCTAATAAATCTTTCCCACCCTCAACTTAAACCTATGTCCTCTGGTTCTCGATTACTCTAGAAACATAGAACATAGAAACATAGAAAATAGGTGCAGGAGGAGGCCATTCGGCCCTTTGAGCCCTTGTGATCATGGCTGATCGTCCCCAATCAATAACCCGTGCCTGCCTTCTCCCCATATCCCTTGATTCCACCAGCCCCTAGAGCTCTATCGAACTCTCTCTTAAATCCATCCAGTGATTTGGCCTCGACTGCCCTCTGTGGCGGGAAATTCCACAAATGGGCAAGTCTCACTGCATTATGTTCAGATTAAATAACTATTAGGTCTGAAATGAAAAGTTTAGTTTAGTTTAGAGAGACAGCGTGGGAAAAGGCCCAGGGCAACACTGAGTCAGCGATCCCCGCACACTAACACTATCCTGCACAATTTTACAATGTTGCCAAAGCCAATGAACCTACAAACCTACACGTCTTTGGAGTGTGGGAGGAAACCGGAGCGCCCGGAGAAAACCCACACGGGGAGAACGTACATACTCCGTACAGACAGCGCCCGTAGTCAGCATCCAACGCAGGTCTCTGGCGCTGCAAGGCAGCGATTCTACCGCTACGTCACCGTGCCGCCCCAAAAGTAATGGCATTATTCATTGAAGTAGCTGTGAAGGTTTTCATACTGCTTTACAATCAACAGGGTTTATTGTAATATATTCTGGAATTGGCAGAATACTGATGGTGGGTTCAAAACAGTGCGAAGTTTAATATTGCTGTTGGAAAAGATTTATTTTCATGTCTTGAGTCTAAGTGGGACACTAAATGTCTTTGGAACATAGCTTCCTATCGGGAATACAATTCTAATTGGAAGGATGACTTTAGAGGTCCTATTCCTGACCTTGTCTGAGTCAGGCCGCTACAGAAACGCTGCTCTCACTGCTGAGCATCCAGTGGATGTGAAGATAGAAATTTAAATGAGTGTCAGAACTCAATCATCGGGTCTCATTTATCCACGAACTCATGCAATAAATCAATCCAGAGGATCCTAATGAAATGCTCATTTGCTGAGGCAATGTGTTTTACACATGGCTGGTGCTCAATTTGCTTAACTTTACAAGATTAAACACTCAACCAATCTTAGTTTATCAGTTTAGTTTATTGTCACGAGCCCAAAAGTACGGTGAAAAACTCTTGTTGAAGCCCTCAGTGAAAGGGGAAGGAGAGAGAAAGCAAGGGCTATCTGAAGGTTTTAACTTACGATAGCCCTTGCTTTCTCTCTCTCTCCTTCCCCTTCCCTTTCCCAGTTCTCCCACTAGTTTTACTGTCCCCGACTACATTCTATCTTTATCCCGCCCCCTCCCCTGACATCAGTCTGAAGAAGGGTCTCGACCTCAAAGGTCGCCCATTCCTTCTCTCCAGAGACGCTGCCTCACCCGCTGAGTTACTCCAGCATTCTGTGTCTACCTTCGATTTAAACAACCAGCATCTGCAGTTCTTTCTTACACAATATGTGACAACTGTTGACCAAGGTGAGAGGGGGAAGGTTTAACAGGAACCTGACTGCTTTTTCCACACAAAGGGTGGAGGGTACATGGAAGTCCAGTTCAGTTTAGTTTATTGTCAAGGTTTCAAGGTCAGTTTAATGTCACATGTACCAATTAAGGTAGAGTGAGAGCCTTTGTTGCGTGCTATCCAGTCAGCAGGAAGAGCAATACATGACTACAATCGATCCATTTACAATGTACAGATACATGGCAAGGGAATGACATTTAGTGCAAGGTAAAGCCAGCAAAGTCCAGCCAAGGATACTCCGAGGGCCATCAAAGAGGTAGATAGTAGTTCAGCACTGCTCTCTGGTTGTGGTAGGGTGATTCAGCTGGGGTAATCAATCTATTGTACATGAAATGTTGCTTTCTAGAGCAATGTACTTCTTAAAAATGTTTGGTCATAGAGTCATAGAGTGATCCAGTGTGGAAACAGGCCCTTGGGCCCAACTGGCCCACACCAGCCAACATGACCCAGCTACGCTAGTCCCACCTACCCACGTTTGGTCCATATCCCATCAAACCTATCCTATCCATATACCTGTCGAACTGTTTCTTAAACATTGGGATAGTCCCAGGCTCAACTGCCTCCTCTGGCAGCTTGTTCCATACACCCACCACCTTTTGTGTGAAAAAGCTACATGTCAGATTCCTATTAAATCTTTCCCCCTTCACCTCAAACCTATGCCCTAAGGTTCTTGATTCCCCTACTCTGGGCAAGAGACCCAGTGCGTCTCTACCTGATCTACCTGAGATGTACTCATGATGTTGTACACCTCTGTAAGATCACCCCTCATCCTCCCTCGCTCCAAGGAATAGAGATCTGGCCTGCTCAACCTCTCCCTATAACTCTGGCCCTTGTGTCTTGGCAACATCCTCATACATCTTCTCTGCACCCTTTCCAGCTTGACAACATCGATAACATCAATGTGCGACCCTCGAATCTGATTGCTGACAGAAATTGGAACAATAACGTGCGGCACCAGAGACCCAGGTTTCGATCCCGAAGTTTGTACGTTCTCCCCGTGACCTGCGTGAGTTTTCTCTGAGATCTTCGGTTTCCTCCCACACTCCAAAGACGTACAGGTTTGTAGGTTAATTGGCTTGGTATAAATGTAAATTATCCCTAGTGTGTGTCGGATAGTGTTAGTGTGCGGGGATCGCTGGTCGGCACGGACTTGGTGGGCCAAAGGGCCTGTTTCCGCGCTGTATCTTTAAACTAAATTAAACTAAACGCATATGCTACGACCTTCAGTTTTCACTCAAGGTCACACAAGCGGCTAAACCCATCGCACGTTGACGAGAAGTCATAAATCGAAGGGTCCAGATCGTCAAAATGACATGTTGCTGTCTGCCTGTTCCTGCCTCGGTTTTTAATGCTGCAGATCTTTGATACATAACCGCTGGGTCTCACGGTTACTGCTGCTGCTTTGCAAAGCTGTGCCCAGTACATGATACACTGCAAATGGACACAAACTGCTGGAGCACCTCAGTGGGCCAGGCAGCAACTCTGGAGATAACGGTGGCGCAGCGGTAGAGTTGCTGCCTTACAGCAAAATGCAGCACCCGGGTTCGATCCCGACTACAGGCGCTGTTTCTACCGAGTTTGTACCTTCTCCCCGTGACCTGCTTGGATTTTCTCCGAGATCTTCGGTTTCCTCCCACATTCCAAAGACTTACAGGTTTGTAGGTTAATTGGCTTGGTTGATTGGCTTGATAAATGTGAAAATTGTCCAGTATAAAATTGTCCAACCCAGTGTAGTCCCTGTTGGACTCTTCAGAAGTTACAAGGTACAAGGTGCAAGGTGGAGATAATTTCGGGTCGAGACCCTTCTTCAAGAAAGCACAGCAACGCCTCCACTTCCTTCGACGGATGAGGAGAGCCGACCTCCCCCCTTTCTGCCCTCACAACTTTTTACAGGGGTGCCATTGAGAGCATTCTTACCAGCAGTCTCTCAGTCTGGTATGGCAGTTGCTCTGCTGCTGACCAGAAGGCCCTACAGAGAGTGGTGAGGACAGCGGAGAAGATCACTAGATCACCACAACCAGCAATTCAAGACTTATACACATCTCGCTGTCGCAAGAGAGCAACTAATATCATCAAAGACACCACCCACCCAGCACACAAACTGTTCACCCTCCTACCATCCAGCAAGCGCTACCGCAGCATGCGGAGCAAAACCACAAGATTCAAAAACAGCTTTTTCCCTCAGGCCATCAGACTACTCAACACACTCAAGAAAATTCCATGAACATTACACAAAGACCAACTGACTGCCAAATTAACTTTAACCCAATGTCTGCAGTATGCTACTTGCACAGTATGCTATATTGCACCTTTTATTAATGAATATTTTATATAATGTATATGTCCATTGTCTATTTTTATTGGTACACTGTCTGTCTGTGTTATAAATATTACTTGCACATTGGAGTTATGGAGAAACGCAATTTCAATCCTCTGTGTAACTACTTGTAACATTATTTGAATTAACAATAAAATTACTATTACTATTACTATTATTATTCAAGGCTGAGAATCAGGGGAAAGGGGAACGAGGGGGAACTTTATCACACAAAGGGTGGTGAGTGTATGGAACAAGCTGCCAGATGAGGTTGTTGAGGCAGGGACTATCCCAACGTTTAAGAAGCAGTTAGACAGATACACGGATAGGACAGGTTTGGAGGGATATGGACCAAACGCAGGCAGGTGGGACGAGTGTAGATTGGGCATATTGGGCGGTGTGGGTGCTTAGTTTTTTTTTTAGTTTAGAAATACAGAGCGGAATCAGGCCTTTCGGCCCACCGGGTCCGCGCCGACTAGCGATCCCCGCACATTAACACTATCCTACACACACTAGGGACAATTGTTTCATTTACCCAGCCAATTATCCTACAAACCTGTACGTCTTTGGAGTGTGGGAGGAAACCGAAGATCTCATAGGAAACCCACTCTGGTCACGGGGAGAACATACAAACTCCGTACAGACAGCACCCGTAGCCGCATTCTGTGGCAATGAGTTCCACAGATTCACCACCCAGTTACTCCAGCATTTTGTGTCTAACTTTGGTGTAAACCAGAATCTGCAGTTCTTTCAGATATACTGCATCTTTGCATGCATAGTGAGAGCATGGCTTGCAAAGATGTGGGTGCATGCCATGGCTCAGCGTGTGAAGATAGTTGTGGGGTGGAGGTAATCTGGAGCCATTCACTCAGAAGACTCGACATCAACCTCCCCTGCCCAACTCCACGTACACATAGGTTTTCCCTCAGATAGACACAAAATGCTGGAGAAACTCAGCGGGGCAGGCAGCGTCTCTGGAGAGAAGGAATGGGTGACCCTTCTTCAGACTGAAAGTCACGGGAGAGAGGAACGAGAGATATAGACGATCATGTAGAGAGATATAGAAGAAATGACTAGATATTACTATTTATTTCAGATTTTCATCATCTGCAAGATTATTTTATTGCTTTTCAATTTAGTTTAGTTTAGAGATGCGGTGCGGACACAGGCCCTTCGGCCCACTGAGCCCGTGCTGGCCAGCGCTTCCCGCACATTAGCACTATCTACACACACCTACAAGCAATCATCTCCTACACGATCCCACACACACCAGGGACAATTTACAAGACACCGAATCCTTGCCAACCAGCGATCTCCCCGTACACTAGAACTATCCTGCACACCGGGGATAATTCACAATTTACCAAAGGCAATTAACCTACAAACCCGTACGTCTATGGAGTGTGGGAGGAACCTGGAGGTCCCGGAGAAAACCCACGCAGGTCACGGGGAGAACGTACAAACTCCGTACAGACAGCAGCCTGTAGTCAGGATCGAAACCTGCTCTCCGGTTCTGTAAGGCAGCAACTCTACCACTGCACCACCATGCCGCCCCGGACTTGATTTGTTCCATCCTTCCTTTCTATCTAGCTATCTAGCTACGGTTTCTCTCCCCACCGGAGGATGCTTGTGGCAAATGTCCATCCTACTTGACAGCAGGCACAGAGAGTAAGACAGAATGCAGCTGATGGATGCTCAAACTAGATTGCCTAGAAACAGCTTTGACAGCAAAAGGCTTCTCTCGGGCACGTAGATAGAAACATCACTTGGCCTAGTGAAAGGGTTGTGAGAGGTGATGGTGATGAGAAGCCAGATCAATAATTCATTGATTCAAAATACTTTGTACTCTTCTTTCTTAAAGGCAGGTGTGCAGTGAACACGTTGGAGCATTAAATCCCCTAGCCGGCTGTTAGCTCACTCACTGAGCACCGGTCCGACATGTTCCATGGGCAGTAATTGGTCTTGGTTAGTTTGAGATGGGACCCGTCTCACCCTGAACGGATCCAGGTCTATTTAACCTTTGGTTTAGAGATACTGCGCGGAAACTGGCCCTTCGGCCCACTGTGTCCGTGCCGACCCAGCGATCCTCGCGCACTATCCTACACGCACTAGGGACAATTTACATTGACAGCAAGCCAATTAACCTACAAACCTGTACGTCTTTGGAGTGTGGGAGGAAACCGAGGATCTCAGAGAAAACCCCCGCAGGTCATGGGTGTACCTTTTGCCCGATGGGAGAAGGGGGGAAGAGGAAGTGGCCGGGCCGCAACTCGTCCTTGATTATGCTGCTGGCCTTGTCGAGGCAGCGTGAGGTGTAAATGGAGTCAATGGGAGGGATGCTGGTTTGTGTGATGGTCTGGGCAGTGTCCACAATTGATACTTCCAGAAGCCTAATGGTAAAATATGCATCACCTAAACCCTTCATCCTCTACCCCTACAGCCGCTGCATACGTGGTTTGTTTAATCTGCCTTCTCAGGCAGGGGGGAAATGTATGTCTTAATCCTACACAGTCGATGCGATAAATATTGTAGATTGTCTGTTGATAAGTGATGTTGGGAACAATGTTTTGCATGTACAAAGATTTAAATAAATATTGTAATTGAAACGCTGCAGGTACTTTAACAAACCTGCTGACCTTGAGCAAATTGCAAAGTGCTGGAGGAGCTCAACAGGTCAGGCAGCATCTGCGGAAGGCATGCATAGGAAACGTTTGCGTTAGGACCCTTCTGGTGAAGCTGTGGAATTCATTGCCACAGAAGGCTGTGGAGGCCAAGTCAGCGGATATTTTTAAGGCAGAGATTAATAGATTCTTGATTAGTACAGGTGTCGGGTTATGGGGAGAAGGCAGGAGAATGGGGTTGAGAGGGAAAGATAGATCAGCCATGATTGAATGGCGGAGTAGACTTGATGGGCCGAATGGCCTAATTCTGCTCCTATCACTTATGAACTTCTTCAGACCGTTCCCTCCACAGACGCCGCCTGACCCCATGAGTTCCTCCGTCACTTAGTGCTTTGCTCAAGGCTCCAGCATCTGCAGTTCCTGGTGTCTCCATTTCACAGCTGACGGTGAGGTCATGTTTTTGCCTTGCTGGTGAAATTGGAGGAATGCATCCTCTGAATATTTGTATCCAAACGACATAACTACCGTACTTAATATTCTACCTATAGGTTACACATGATTGTTGCAGAACTTGTGTGTGCTTTTATGTTAGATTAAGCAAACATACCCAATGTTGATGACAATGTGTTAATGTAAAGAGTGCAAATTCAATAAAGAACAACACAAAGGTCTGCACATTCAGGATGCATTATTAAACACGAAGCCTCATGTTTACCGAGCTGACATAGCATAAATCTCATGCGTTTTTTTTTGTTTATTTTCACATGGTGATGCAGCCCCATTCATTAGTAATGAATGTAATATGGGAATTACTGGGAGATGGCCACCATGGGACTATTTGCTGTGTTGAGAATAGACAATAGACAATAGGTGCAGGAGTAGGCCATTTGGCCCTTCGAGCTATTCAATGTGATCAGGGCTGAAGGGGGGCCAATAGAGGGCGGCATGGTGGTGCAGCGGTAGAGTTGCTGCCTTACAGCGCTAGAGAGCCGGGTTCGATCTCGACTAAGGGTGCTTGTCAGTACAGCGTTTGTATGTTCTCCCTGTGACCCGCGTAGGTTTTCTCAGAGGTTGCTCTGTTGTCGGTGTGCTGACTCGTGGGAAGCAAGCTGTCCGATTAAATAGATTAGAGATGCAACACTTGTCCCTTCACCTCCCCCCTCTACTCCATTCAAGGACCCAAGCAGTCGTTCCAGGTGCGACAGAGGTTCACCTGCATCTCCTCCAACCTCATCTATTGCATTCGCTGCTCTAGATGCCAGCTGATCTACATCGGTGAGACCAAGCGGAGGCTTGGCGATCGTTTCGCCGAACACCTCCGGTCGGTCCGCAATAACCAACCTGACCTCCCGGTGGCTCAGCACTTCAACTCCCCCTCCCATTCCGTATCTGACCTCTCTGTCCTGGGTCTCCTCCATGGCCACAGCGAGCAACACCGTAAATTGGAGGAAATGCACCTCATATTCCGCTTGGGCAGTCTACATCCTGGGGGCTTGAACATTGAATTCTCCCAATTCTGCTAGCCCTTGCTGTCCCCTCCCCTTCATCAGCCATCTGGTTGTCTCCTCCCCTCCCCGAGCCCTCGGGCTCCTCCTCCGCCTTTTTCCTTTTTTCCTTTCTTCTCCCCACCCCCTATCAGTCTGAAGAAGGGTTTCGGCCCGAAACGTTACCTATTTCCTTCGCTCCATAGATGCTGCTGCACCCGCTGAGTTTCTCCAGCATTTTTGTGTATGTCCGATTAAATAGCTGTCCCCATACCAACAACTGGTCTATAAATAAGCACCGTTGAGGCCACAGAGAGAGAAGCGTCAGAGACCTGAAGTTATTGGTATATGGATGCCTCAGCCTGGACTCAGTACCATTGCGATGAGATTTTAATACATTAAAATGACAAGGGGGTGGATTTATAGACTCTAAAAATGACTAGCACCGGGGAATCGAGCATGAATCGTTACTTTCCGCAGACTGGGCTTCATGTTAAATTGAGAGTTAATAATGAAGGTCGGTGGTCAGGACAATGTGAGCCAATATTTCTTGCCGAGTCGTTTATGGAAGCTGCACATGTCGGTGATGACAGGGTGGGATGCAGCAAAGGGGAATGAGGTCACGACGGGGAGGGAATGGTCCAGTTTAAAAATGGACCTGACTCCAGCAGGCAGTAATCGTAAACACAGCGGTAAAGTTGCTGCCTTACAGCGCCCGAGACCCCGGTTTGATCCCGACTACGGGTGCTTGTCTGTACGGAGTTTGTACGTTCTCACCGTGACCTGCGTGGGTTTTCTCCGAGATCTTATGTTTCCTCCCACACTCCAACGACGTAAAGGTTTGTAGGTTAATTGGCTTGGTGTAAATGTAAATTGTCCCTAGTGTGTGTAGGATAGTGTTAGTGTCCGGTGATCGATGATCGGTGGGTGGAGCGGACTCAGTGCGTGTATCTCCAAACTAAACTAAACTACTATGAGTTGCTATAGCTGCATGAAAATGCCCAGGATTGAAGTAGCATCTTATGCAAAGTACCTTCGTTAATGTGGAATAATGTGGAATAATGTAGAACATAGATCATATAGCAGGAACGGGCCCTTCTGCCCACAATGTTTGTTCCTAACATGATGCCAAGTTAAACTGGTCTCATCTGCCTGTACATGACCCATGTCCCTCTATTCCTTGCACGTTAGTTTTAGTTTAGTTTGGTGTTATGGTCACGTATACAGTGAAAAGATTTTGTTGCGTGCTAAAAACTCAATGGAAAGACAATACATCATCACAATCACAATAATACTTTATTAGCCAAGTATGTTTTGCAACATACGAGGAATTTCATTTGCCAAGTCAGTCATACAAATAAAAAGCAACGGAACACACAAAATCCATTTTATCATAAACATCCACCACAGTGACTCCTCCACATTCCTCACTGTGATGGAAGGCGAAAAAATGTTCACCCTCCTCCCTTCTTTGTCCTCCCGCAGTCGGGGGCCTCGAGCCTTCCGTTGATGGGACGATCTTGACTCCCGTAGCTGGCGGCGTTCGGGCCCTCCACATCGGGGCGATCAGCTCCTACATCCACAGTGTACAAATACATGCGCCTATCCATGTGCCTCCATGAGCCTATCTAAAAGCCTCTTAAACACCACTATCATATCTGCCTCCACCACCACACTTGGCAATGAGTTCCAGGCTCCCACCATTCTCTGTGTAAAAATCGTGCCCCACACATCTCATAAATTCGTAAACAATAGGAGCAGAATTAGGCCATTCGGCCCATCGGGTCTACTTCACCATTCAAACTTTCCCCATTAAATGTTCCCCCCTCACTTTATAGCTACGTCCTCTAGTGTTGGGCATTTTCACCTTCGGAAAAGAGATCTGACTGTCCACCCTATCTGAACCTCTCATCGTTTTATAAATTGTAGAGGCAGTACATTAAAATGTATAAATGTTGGAATGTCTGTACAATTAGAATCAATTGAAGATATCACAAACGCTATTGACAATAAACTATATGCAGCTGGGTTATTTATTGATATAAAGAAAGCATTTGATACGATTAATCATGATATTTTATTAAAAAAATTAGAAAGGTATGGCATTAGAGGTCTAGTACTGGACTGGATAAAAAGCTATTTAAGTAACAGGCAACAGTTTGTGAAGCTGGGCAGTTACAGTTCTACATGTTTGGACATTGCTTGTGGTGTCCCCCAGGGGTCAGTGTTGGGTCCAAAACTATTCATCATGTATATAAACGACATTTGTAATGTGTCCAACGCCTTGAGGCTGGTCTTGTTTGCAGACGACACAAATATTTTTGCTCTGGGGAGAATTTAAAACAACTACTGGACAAAATAACAAAAGAAATGGGCAAACTGAAAACATGGTTTGACAGGAACAAAATATCATTAAACTTGAGCAAAACCAAAATAATGTTATTTGGTAATTGCATAACAAATACACAAGCAAATATAAAGTTAAATGGGGTTGAAATTGAACAAGTTCATGAAAATAAATTTCTTGGGGTTATAATGGATGATAGAATCAGCTGGAAATCACACATTAAACATGTACAATCCAAACTGTCAAAAAGCATTTCTGTATTACACAAAGTTAAGCAGGTTCTGGATCACAAATCACTCCGCATTCTCTACTGTTCACTAATCTTACCCTATTTAAATTACTGTGCAGAAGTCTGGGGCAATAACTATAAAAGTTCGCTACATCCATTAACTATTCTGCAAAAAAGAGCAATTATTCACAAGGTCAGGTATCTGGGTCACACTAATCCATTATTCTTACAGTCAAAATTATTAAAATTAGAAGATTTGGTTGCATTTAAAACAGCACAGATAATGTTTAGGGCCAAAAATAAAAACTTACCTGGAAATATACAAAAATTATTTAATATGCGAGTGGGGGGTTATAATTTAAGAAGAATAATTAATTTCAAGGTACAAAGAGTCCGCACGACCAGAAAAACGTTTTGTATTTCGGTCTGTGGAGTAGGATTGGGGAACAGTTTGAATGTGGAATTAAAGCAATGTCCAAACATGAACCAGTTCATAATGACATACAAAAAAAAATTTTCACAAGGTACAGGGATGAAGGGGATGGTTGACAAACAGGGGTTAATGTTTATTTATTATTTTATTTATTATTTATTTATGTCTTTTGGTTACTTCATACATATTACTTGTATGTGTATATCAGTTGTATGTATATATATGTCTGTATGTATCTCTAAAAATTGTCTGGGGTATTATTATTATTAATGAATTAATTATTAAATATGGAAGAAGGGTTTAGGGAGAGGGGGTGAGATTAAATAAGTTATTCTTCTTCTCACTCCTTTTCGAGCTTGTAAAGAAAAAGTGTTGGGCATTTAAATTTTGCATTGTGCTTTTCATTGCTTTGCAAATATTGCCTGGAACGTCCAATGTTTGACTATTTCGATTTTGTTGTTGTTATTTATTCCTATTTATGTCTTTACTTGTTCGGAACAAATAAATAAATAAATAGATAAATAAATAAATTACTCTTCAATGGATTCTGTCTGCCAAAACCTGTCTCCAGATCCCAGGTCTTGGATGGACTATTTTCCATTGGGAGATTCCACTTAAAACAAAATCAACCTTTCAGACATGAGATCTCCAAAAGCTATGTTTAATAAAGGTTTGAATTACATTTTTCAAGTTCTAGCCAACTAACTGACCCCAGTCTGACTGGAAAATAGTTTTCTATATTCTTTATAAACCTCTTGAAAAAATGTAAAATCAAGTTGACTGCGTTCATTGGAACCCCCTTAGATCATGCGAGATTAATTTTCAGCTCTATATATCGAATTTTACCAAGTTACTGCATTTAATAGTATTGAGGTAAGATTTTTAAAGCAGTTTCTCAAAAGAATGTATGTTTCAAAATGCTGCCCAATTTTTCTAATTTGAGACACATTATCGATATGAAATTGAGTTTGAGTGGAAACATTGAAAAAAGAAAATACTTTTTAAAGCTGTACAGATTGTTCTTGATATACCATTGATTAGTATGGGTGTCAGGGGTTATAGGGTGAAGGCAGGAAAATGGGGTTGAGAGGGAAATATAGATCAGCCATGATGGAATGGCGGAGTAGACTTGATGGGCCGAATGGCCCAATTCTGTCCTTGAACTTTTTATGAACGTATGAACAAAGTTAATTTTATTATTGTCATGTGTATATTTTTAATGTAGCGCGCAATCCAGACAAGAAAAAGACTACAGATAGACACAAAAAGCTGGAGTAACTCAATGAGCCAGGCAGCATCTCTGGAGACCAGGAATAGATGATGTTTCAGGTCGAGGCCCTTCTTCTGACTGAGAGTCAGGGGGAAGGGAAACGAGCGATATAGAAGGTGATATGGAGAGATACAGGACAAATAAAATGCAAGATGTGTAAAAATGTAAAAACTATATGTGAATACAATCGAGCCATCAACAGGGCAAAGATAAAAGATAAAGGGTTCAGCATTTAGTGCAAAGAACTAACACTTCCCTAATTAATACAATTAGGCTGTGTATGAGAACTGCCAAAATACTTAGAGTCATAGAGTGATACAGCTTGGAAGCAGGCCCTTCGGCCCATCTTGCCCACACCGGCCAACATGTCCCAGCTACACTAGTCCCACCTGCCCGCGTTTGGTCCATATCTTTCCAAACCTGTTCTATCCATGTACCTGTCCAACTGTTTCTTAAATGTTGGCAGAGTCCCAGCCTCTACTACCTCCCCTGGCAGCTTGTTCCATACACCCACCAATCTTTGTGTGAAAAAGTTACCCCTCAGATTCCTATTAAATCTTTTCCCCTTCACTTTAAACCTATGTCCTCTTTGTCCTCCATTTACCTACTCTGGGCAAAAGATTCTGTGCATCTACCCGATCTATTTCTCTCATGGTCTTATACACCTCTATAAGATCTCCCCTCATCCTCCTGCTCTGCAAGGAATGTGTCCAAGGAGTCCCAGCCTACTTAAGATCAATAAGAATGGCATCCAGACTGACATCTGGTTTATTCCATTACTTACACTGCCAAAACCTTGTCAGATTATGCAGGTTTTACTCAATACAACACGAGATTGAAACTGTCATCTGTTTCATGACAGCCCCATATTTTATTTTCAACCTTATCTCAGTTATTATAAAGATCTAGTTGTCCTGTGGATCCACGAAGTTGCACAGCATTGAAACAGGCCCTTTAATCCACATTGTGGCGGCATGGTGGTGCAGCGGTCGACTTGCTGTCTCACAGCGCCAGAGGCCTGGGTTCGATCCTGACCATGGGTGCTGTCTGTACAGAGTTTGTACTCTCTCCCCGTGACCACGGGTTTTCTCCGGGATCTCCAGTTTCCTCCCACACTCCAAAAAAGTACAGGCTTGCAGGTTAATTGGCTTCGGTAACATTGTGAACTTGTCCCTAGTGTGTGGGATAATGCTAGTGTACGGGGTGATCGCTGGTCGGCATTGACCCGGTGGGCCGTAAGGCCTGTTTCCATGCTGTATCTCTGAACTAAAAAATCTAAATTGGCCCTCAGACCAATTGACCATCAATCCCACTGCACAGTGTCCGAGTTGCTCACCTCCATTACTGCAGGTGGTGGAGGCAAATATTAATTCAGGAGATACGGCAGCTTAATTATATAGTTGTTTAAGGTAGAACTTTAGAATCCTAAAGCTCTAATGCGTTTGCAAGTTAAACACTTAAATGAATAGCGGCACAGTGGCGCAGGGGTAGAGTTGCTGCCTTACAGCGCTTGTAGCGCCAGAGACCCGGGTTCGATCCCGACTCCGGGTGCTGCCTGTACGGAGTTTGTACGTTCTCCCTGTGACCGGGTGGGTTTTCTCCGAGATTTTTGGTTTCCTCCCACACTCCAAAGACGTACAGGTTTGTAGGTTAATTGGCTTGGGTTTGTATACTTAGTTTAAGTGTAATAGTATCTAGTGTGTGTAGGCTTGTGTTAATGTGCGGGGATAGGTGGTCGGTGCAGACCTGGTAAATTAACAAAAACTAAAGTCTCAAATGAACTAAAATATGAACAGCGGTGACTGAAAACATTTGCTTGAATTGTATCAGAGCCTGGGTCATTTCGATGTTCCCGTCTGCCTTGAGGGCAGTCGGCAAGCAAACAAATGTTAATCTTTTACAAATCCACTTCAAAATTTTCTTTATGATTTGAATTGCTCTTTTTAAATTCCGCCCACATTCGCTCCGAATGCTGCACAAACTGCAGATGAGGTATCTGTGGTAATGTTACCTTTGGCAAGTCACATTCTCATCATAGAATGGTGAGATCAGCCTATCAAATATTATCAACAGCCGTTTACAACTCCGCGGGCGGTAATCGTCGTGGAATTTAAATTCAGCAGAGTTGTCGCCACCGCCCCCTCCCCTGCTGGAAGGCCACGTAAATTCTCGGGGGGAAAAAGCGACAGAAAACCAAGGACAAATTCTTGGAAAATACTGAATTAGCATGGAGTGTGTCTTATTGCAAAGGTCAACGACCCTTTTTCACACAGAGGGTGGTGAGTATATGGAACGAGCTGCCAGAGGAGGCAGTTGAGGCAAGTGCTGTAACAACATTTAAAAGGCATTTGGACAGATATATGGATAGGAAAGATTTAGAGGGATTTTAGTTTAGTTTAGTTTGGAGATAATGCGGGGAAACGGGCCCTTCGGCCCACTGAGTCCGCGCCGACCAGCGATCCCCGTACACTAACACTTATACACGCTAGGGACAATTTACAATTTACAGAAGCCAAATTAACCTATAAAAATGCACGTCTTTGGAGCGTGGGAGGAAACCGGAGCACCCGGGGAAAACCCACCTGGTCACGGGGAGAACAGTATAGATAGCACCCGTAGTCAGGATTGAATCCGGGTCTCTGGTGCTGTAAGGCAGCAACTCTACCACTGCGCCACCGTGCCATCCCCAATGGGTATGGGCCAAACGTGGGCAAAATGGGACCAGCATAGAAGTGGTATCTTGTTCGCATGGACAAGTTGGGCTAAAGGACCTGTTTCCATGCTGTGTGACCGGGATCCTCTGAAAATAATGTTACTCGAGATTCTTGGGTAGGTGAATAGGATAGGATAATCAATCCATTTTCTTCTGAGGTGATACCACGACCTGCTGAGTTATTCCAGCATTTTGTGTCTATCTTTGGTGTAAACCACCATCTGCAGTTCCTTCCTGCACATTTTGTCTGTACCACTCTACTCATTCCACTATGCTCTTGTGACACTAGTTTAAAAAATCTTCATTTATTATAGAAAATGTATTTTTCTTTTCCACACAAAAATCTTATGTTTGTCGTCTTGCATTACACAAGGAACTGCAGATGCTGGTTTACAAAGAAACAACATAAAGTGCTGGAGTAACTCAGCGGGTCAGGCAGCATCTCTGGAGAGAAGGAATGGGTGATGTTTCGGGTCGAGACCTTTCTTTGTATTGAATCTTCATGTATATCCGCTGACTGGTAAGCACACAACAAAAGCTTTTCACTGTACCTCGGCAACTCAGCGGGTCAGGCAGCATCTCTGGAGGACATGGAGAGGTGAATTTTCAGGTCGGGGCCCTTCTTCCGACGGATTGTAGTAGGAGAGAGAAAGGTAAAAGAGAGGTGGGGGTGGGACAAAGCCTGGAGAGTGATAGGTGGATAGAGGTGATGGGGGAGTTTTGATGGTCAGATGGTTGGACAAAGGCCAGAAATGAAAACTGCAGAAGGGTCCCGACCTATCCACATTCTCCATAGATGCTGCCTGGCCCGCCAAGTAACTCCAGCATTTTCTGTCTTGCAATTGCATGGTGTTATACAGCCTACCCCTGGGCAGATGAAATAACGCTTGCCAGAAGTGAGTTTGTCCCGTGTCCCCAGTCAGATAGACACAGAGTGCTGGGGTAACTCAGCCGGTCAGGCAGCATCTCTGGACAAAAAGAATGGGGTGACGTTTTGGGTCAGGACCTATCTTCGTCACTTGCTAGTCCTACTATAATCCAACTCGTCTAATTCTAGGGTCCTAACCATCCACAAGCCTGTGAAAACGCTCCCAAAACCTCTGTTCTACAAAGAGCGAAAGTCATCGAGTCATGGAATGATACAGTGTGGAAACAGGCCCTTCGGCCCAACTTGCCCAAACCGGCCAACATGTCCCAGCTACACTCGTCCTACCTGCCTGCGTTTCGTCCATATCCCTCCAAACTCGTCCTATCCATGTACCTGTCTAACTGTTTCTTAAACGTTAGGATAGTCCCAGCCCCAACCACCTCATCTGGCAGCTTGTTCCATACACCCACCAAGTTTTAATACTTATTTCAGCTATTCTAGAGATCGATTGCCATATATAAAAAAACATTTGTGTAGGAAGGAATAGAGATGCTGGTTTACACTGATGATAGAGACAGAATGCTGGAGTAACGCAGCGAGTCTTGCCCCCTTGGGCAAGAGTGACCATAATATGGTTGAGTTCTTCATTAGGATGGAGAGTGACATTGTTAATTCAGAAACAATGGTTCTGAACTTAAAGAAAGGTAACTTTGAGGGTATGAGACGTGAATTGGCCAAGATTGACTGGCAATTAATTCTAAAAGGGTTGACGGTGGATATGCAATGGAAGACATTTAAAGACTGCATGGATGAACTACAAAAATTGTTCATCCCAGTTTGGCAAAAGAATAAATCAGGGAAGGTAGTGCATCCGTGGATAACAAGGGAAATCAGGGATGGTATCAAAGCGAAGGATGATGCGTACAAATTAGCCAGAAAAAACAGCATACCGGAGGACTGGGAGAAATTCAGAGACCAGCAGAGGAGGACAAAGGGCTTAATTAGGAAAGGAAAAATAGATTATGAAAGAAAACTGGCAGGGAACATAAAAACTGACTGCAAAAGTTTTTATAGATATGTGAAAAGAAAGAGATTAGTTAAAACAAATGTAGGTCCCTTGCAGTCAGAAACAGGTGAGTTGATCATGGGGAACAAGGATATGGCGGACCAATTGAATAACTACTTTGGTTCCGTCTTCACTAAGGAAGACATAAATAATCTGCCCGAAATAGCAGGGGACCGCGGGTCAAAGGAGTTGGAGGAATTGAGTGAAATCCAGGTTAGTCGGGAAGTGGTGTTGGGTAAATTGAATGGATTAAAGGCCGATAAATCCCCAGGGCCAGATAGGCTGCATCCCAGAGTACTTAAGGAAGTAGCTCCAGAAATAGTGGATGCATTAGTAATAATCTTTCAAAACTCTTTAGATTCTGGAGTAGTTCCTGAGGATTGGCGGGTAGCAAACGTAACCCCACTTTTCAAGAAGGGAGGGAGAGAGAAAACAGGGAATTACAGACCAGTTAGTCTAACATCGGTAGTGGGTAAACTGCTAGAGTCACTTATTAAAGATGGGATAGCAGCACATTTGGAAAGTGGTGAAATCATTGGACAAAGTCAGCATGGATTTACGAAAGGTAAATCATGTCTGACGAATCTTATAGAATTTTTCGAGGATGTAACTAGTAGCGTGGATAGGGGAGAACCAGTGGATGTGGTGTATCTGGACTTCCAGAAGGCTTTCGACAAGGTCCCACATAAGAGATTAGTATACAAACTTAAAGCACATGGCATTGGGGGTTCAGTATTGATGTGGATAGAGAACTGGCTGGCAAACAGGAAGCAAAGAGTAGGAGTAAACGGGTCCTTTTCACAATGGCAGGCAGTGACTAGTGGGGTACCGCAAGGCTCAGTGCTGGGACCCCAGCTATTTACAATATATATTAATGAACTGGATGAGGGAATTGAAGGCAATATCTCCAAGTTTGCAGATGACACTAAGCTGGGGGGCAGTGTTAGCTGTGAGGAGGATGCTAGGAGACTGCAAGGTGACTTGGATAGGCTGGGTGAGTGGGCAAATGTTTGGCAGATGCAGTATAATGTGGATAAATGTGAGGTTATCCATTTTGGTGGCAAAAACAGGAAAGCAGACTATTATCTAAATGGTGGCCGACTAGGAAATGGGGAGATGCAGCATACCAGTCATTGAAAGTAGGCATGCAGGTGCAGCAGGCAGTGAAGAAAGCGAATGGTATGTTAGCTTTCATAGCAAAAGGATTTGAGTATAGGAGCAGGGAGGTTCTACTGCAGTTGTACAGGGTCTTGGTGAGACCACACCTGGAGTATTGCGTACAGTTTTGGTCTCCAAATCTGAGGAAGGACATTATTGCCATAGAGGGAGTGCAGAGAAGGTTCACCAGACTGATTCCTGGGATGTCAGGACTGTCTTATGAAGAAAGACTGGATAGACTTGGTTTATACTCTCTAGAATTTAGGAGATTGAGAGGGGATCTTATAGAAACTTACAAAATTCTTAAGGGGTTGGACAGGCTAGATGCAGGAAGATTGCTCCCGATGTTGGGGGAAGTCCAGGACAAGGGGTCACAGCTTAAGGATAAGGGGGAAATCCTTTAAAACCGAGATGAGAAGAACTTTTTTCATACAGAGAGTGGTGAATCTCTGGAACTCTCTGCCACAGAGGGTAGTCGAGGCCAGTTCATTGGCTATATTTAAGAGGGAGTTAGATGTGGCCCTTGTGGCTAAAGGGATCAGAGGGTATGGAGAGAAGGCAGGTACGGGATACTGAGTTGGATGATCAGCCATGAGTATATTGAATGGCGGTGCAGGCTCGAAAGGCCGAATGGCCTACTCCTGCACCTAATTTCTATGTTTCTATGTTTCTATGAGTCAGGCAGCGCCTCTGGAGAAAAGTAAAAGGTGAAGTTTCGGGTCGAGACCCTTCTTCAGACTAAGAATCAGGGGAGTGGGAAGCTAGAAGTATGAGAAGGGTACAAAGAACAAATGAATCAAACGTGTGAAAAAAAAATGAAAGCCAGCAAGGTTGATCAAGGAAAGGTGGAGCCCACAATGGTCCATTGTTGGCTGCGGGAAAAGGTGATAACTAGTGGATACAAACAGTGGAACTAAGCAGGACAACAGTGAAACTAGTAGGACGACTAGGGTTGGGGTGGGACATCCTATTAGTTTCCCTCAGTCCCTCTAGTTTCCCTCACCCCAGACTCTCAGTCTGAGAAAGGGTCTCGACCTAGAAATGTCACCTATTCCTATAAAAACCCTTTGCTTTGAGAGGAGGAAGCACTGAATGCTCAAATATGTACAGACGAGCCAATAGCAATATATAATATAAACACCAGAAGTTTATTGTGTAGGAAGGAACTGCAGATGCTGGTTTACACCAAAGATAGACCCAAAATGCTGGAGTAACTCAGCGGGACAGGCAGCATCTCTGGAAAGAAGGAATGAGTGACGTTTCTGGTCGAGACCCTTCTTTATCCATTTTCATCGACCCTCATCCCTTTTGATGTCTCTTTCTCACACCTTACCCTTCCTTATCTCTGTGTCTCCCTCTCCCCTGACTCTCCGTCTGAAGAAGGCCTGAAACATCACCCAATCCTTCTCTCCAGGGATGCTGCCTGTCCCGCTGAGTTACTCCAGCTTTTTGTGTCTGTCACCAGAATTTTATCCAGTTTTTTTAATCTAGCAACTTCCAAAAAGCTTAAGTAAGGCTTGATGATTTCCGTAGCTGTGCAGTATTAAGATTCCTTAATCAAGCCTTTCTCATAAAATGTGCACATTCAGAATATATTTAACGATGTTTCATGAAATATATTGCTAAAGTAAAACAAGGGAGCCGGTAATATTCTGGTTCAGTCTTATTCCTGTCTCTTGATTATGGGGAATAATCACAGGCTTATAATATAAGATTATACCCGACTTATGGGATCAGTCATAATTCCGGGTGAGCTGAGATATACAAAAGCAAGGAAACCTTCTCCCTTTTGTGGAGAGCTCCAATGTGAATGACATCACGAGGAGACTTTAGAGACTTTGGAGATACAGCGTGGATACAGAAACTTCATCCCACCGAGTCCACGCCGACCATCGATCCCGTTCACACTGGTTCTATGTTATCCCATTTCCGCATTCTGCACACTGGGGCAATTTACAGAAGCCTAATAACCTACAAACCTGCACGTCTTTGCAAAGTGGGAGGAAGCCGGAACACCCGGAGAAAACCCACGCAGTCACAGGGAGATAGTACAAACACCATACAGACAGCACCCGCAGTCAGGATCGAACCTGTGTCTCTGGCGCTGTGAGGCAGCAGCTCTACCCGCTGCCAACCCACACAACCATATCCACCCTCTAACTCCACCGCCTCTTGCGATACCACAGACTTGTTTTCTAATGATGTTTAGCGTCACCGTCTTATTTTTTTTTACAGTTTTTTTTTTCCTTATTCACTGTCTTGTATAACATGCATGATTTATGTATTTTATGTTGTCTGAGTCTCCAGTGCCTCTGATGCTGCTGCTGCAAGTAAGGTTTTTATTGCATTTGCACCTCACTATACGGCTGCTGATGTGAATAAACTCGGCTTGACTTGAATATTGAATATTGAGAAAAAATAATTTGTGGGGGAATATTATAGGTAAGAATACTTGACGAGAAAGTACAGATGAATGGGCTCCTACTGTGCAGTAAGGAAATATGAATTATGAAATTATGAGCTACAAATAATGAATTGGCAAATTAGAAAGGTTTAAAGAATTATATAACGTGGCACTCGCCGACTTTCATAAGAGTTATATTCCATGAACCTTTACGACACCTTTCCATGAAGCTTTGTGTAAGCCATATTTTACGTAAGTCTGATTTTACGTAAGTCAGAATCAACGACTCGCTGTTGGGGCACTTCCTGGGGAGCATGGCCTTCTGGGTAAGCACCACCGCCATTGCCGGCTTTTTCTATGTAAACTTGAGTGATCGTACAGTGTTGTGGAAATCACAAATTGCCTTGATTGCACTTCTTCTTCTTGCGTATGACGTGCACAGCCTAAAGTTGTTAGTCAACTTGTTCTATTTGATCTTGTTTGTGCATGTTGGGTTGATTGCATTCGTCGAAACAGGGTGGACCACGTGAAAGTTGCAATCTCCCACCCCCTTGATTGCACATGGGACTGAGTACAGAATTGGTTACATAAGCGCGTGTTTACTAGTGGGCGGCACAGTGGCGCAGCGGTAGAGTTGCATCTTTATAGCGCCAGAGACCCAGATTCGATCCAGACCATGGGTGCTGTCTTTACGGAGTTTGTACGTTCTCCCCGTTTTCTCCGGGTCCTCCAGTTTCCTCCCACACTCCAAAGTCATACAGGTTTGCAGGATAATTGGCTTACATAAATTGTCAATTATCCCTAATGTGCAGGATAGTGCTAGGGTATGGGGAGATCGCTGGTCGGCACGGATTCGGTGGGCCGAAGGGCCTGTTTCCAAACTGTATCTCTAAACTCTAAAGCCTATTGTGTAAGTCAGGGAGTGCCTGCATAACAAAGGCAAGAAGCTTTGTAGGAAGGAACTTGTTTAAACTGAAGATAGACACAAAATGCTGGAGTAACTCAGCGTGACAGGCAGAATCTCTGGAGAGAAGGAATGGGTGACGTTTTGGGTGAAGACCCTTCTTCAGATTGGATCAGGGGAGAGGGAGATATAGAGATAAGGAAATGTCAGGTGTGAAAACGAGACAAAGGTAGCAATGTTACAAAATGTTGAGATTTAAAAAATCAAGTCTGCAATTTATACCATCAGATAAAGCATAAAAAGAAGTTTAATTTGACACCTAATTCACTTTTATATCTTCAGTATTAAAAAAATTATGGCCATTTTCATACTCGGAAATTAGCATCTTGTTCCCTATTGCTTTTCCATTGACTTAACACAAAAGCTGTGATCAAGGTCAGTCAAAAGCCCATAACTTTCTTAAAAATTAAGAGAACTGAATGAAATTTCCAGTTCTTATAGATTGAAGCATTCTGAAACAAATATAAAACATCTTACTTGGATGAACTGAAATTAAAGCATATAATTAGTTAATTACCTAATTGTAGCTAATTACAAAATTGACCGTTGACGGAAATGGTAATAAACACCCAGACTGCCTTGAAAATTCAAAAATGTGATATTCTCAAGATCAGAACTTTAATATTATTGCATTATATGCTGTAAGTCTGTAACAGATAGGTAAATAAATTACAATTTCTAGCAATAGACCAAGTCTTTATGGAGAAGATCAGTTGCTAGCTGGTACATTGGCATATCATAATCAGTAGCATCATCATACTCCTCAGATTGTAACCAATAAGCAACTCTGTACACCTTGTTTTTCCTCAACTTTTTAATTTTGGCATTGTAAACTACAAGTTTTTCTCTTCAAACCACGCATGACATGCCTTTCTGCCCACTACTTTCCCATTAACAATGTCCTGTAGATTCCATTTCATAAGAAAAGGATAATTTTTTTTAATAGCCTAAGTATCCAAATAACAAACTAATCCCATTCACACAAGAAATCACAATATAACATGATTTTTAAATCTCACTGTCATGAATTTATATCCCAGATGGAATGAATTTAATGTTTAATTCCCATAAATTAATCTAGAAACATCCACCCAAAATATAATCAAATTATTGATTTTTGCACAATACATGTGACTCCAACTGTTGTGAATATTTAGTTTAAAAATAATGATCATGGAGAGAGAATAACACAAAATATAGGCAATTTAGACGGCTTTTCTCCAAAAAAAATGGGCCTTTTAATCATCTTGCTTCTGGAACGTGATCGATTGGAACATTGCATTTGCAGTGAATTTGAACCCCATATCGGCAGGAAAAACATTGCCGGTTCGTATGGGGCCCAAATCACATTTTTGCTTACAGAGGATTGATTAAAGTCATCCCAAGAAGCAAGTTTATATGTAAAATACACGACTTACACTGTGTTTTGTCCCATACTTGAGATCCGTCACGTTGTAGGCGTTGACGGCATTAGAAGTAGCTTTTTATTTTAATCCAGCGATTAAATTGTCTAACGAATTTTTAAAAAATATAGCGCGAACGGGAGGTGGATCGATTTTTCTGCAGCAGCTGGCAGCCCGAGGAAATCCGCTTCCGATAGGCAAGAGAAAACGGCATTTTAATCCCCCCCCCCAAAGGCGCCAAAGCCGCGCACACGGCTAGTGGCAGAACTGCAACGGTGCTGAAGGTAAGTTTTGTAACATCGCTAACAAAGGGGGTGGAGATCAAGGAAAATGTAAAATAGATCATTGTTAGCTAGGAGAAGGTAACAACAAAGCAAACAGAGATAAAAATGTAATCGAGGACATTCAGACTAGTCGTAGATCTGAGAAGGGTGGAGGGATGGAGAGAGAGGGAAGGCAAAGATTACTTGAAGTTAGAGAAGTCAATATTCATACCTCTGGGGTGTAAGCTGCCCAAGCAGAATATGAGAAGAAGATTTGTTCTTTTCAAATCTACAATCCTTGCACGCTAATCTGTTCAAATTCTTCTTACCATTTACAAATACATGATTTTGCTTATAGCATTGATATTGATATCTGCTATTTTGTTTTCAGTAATTTAGAATGCATGTGAGTTAGAGTTGAAATATATGCAGTGTCAGCACTAGCCCAGTTGGTACATTCAGTCTTTCTATTTATCTTACTTGGGAACATGGGAACATTAATCATTTGAGGCACGACTAAAGAAGATAAATATTCTCTGTAATTAGTTCTTGTCACCAGTAACTGGTCCACTTAGCAGTGATCACAGGAGACCTGATTTTAAAACAAACCAAGTCAATACTTGCAACGTTGATATCTATCATTTAGACCAACTATTTCCCATATTGAAGGAAGTTACGTGAAGGAATGATATCACGTATTGAAAACATATATGTGCTCTTCTATTGGATAAAGTCATAGTCATACAGTGTGGAAATAGGCCCTTCGGCTCAACTTGCCCACACTGGCCAACATGTCCCAGCTACACCAGTCCCACCTGCTCATGTTTGGTCCTTATCCCTCCAAACCTGTCCTATCCATGTACTGTCTAACTGTTTCTTAAATGTTGGGAGAGCCCCTGCCTCAACTACCTCCTCTGGCAGCTCGTTCCATACACCCACCACACTTTGTGTGAAAAAGTTACCCCTCAGATTCCTATTAAATAGTTTCCCCTTCACCTTAAACCTCTGGTCCTCGGATCACCTACTCTGGGGCAAGAGACTCTGTGCATCGACCCGATCTATTCCTTTCATGGTTTTACACGCCTCGATAAGATCACCCCTCATCCTCCCGCACTCCAAGGAGTAGAGTCCAAGCCTACTCAACCTCTCCCTATAGCTCAAACCCTCCAGCTCTTGGCAACATCCTTGTAAATCTTCCCTGTACCCTTTCCAGCTTGACAACATCTCTCATGTAGCATGGTGCCCAGAACTGAACACAATACATTAAATGCGGCCTCACCAACGTCATATATGACTGCAACATGATGTATGTGATCCCATGGTGGATTTCCCCAAGCAGGTTAAGTGAACTTCTTTTGAAGTGATAATCAGTGGTAAAGGTGCTAAACTACAGTCTGCTGGTGATGGTACATCATTCATTCCGTGCCAGGCTACACTCTGCTGGTGATGGTACATCATTCATTCCGTGCCAGGCTACACTCTGCTGGTGATGGTACATCATTCATTCCGTGCCAGGTTAATCAAGTACAGAGACTGCTTCTCAGATCCTGAGGGGTGACTGTACAGAGATATATAAAATCTTGAGGGGAATACAGAAGGTAAGTGCACAATCTTTTTTCCGTGTGTAGGGGGAACTAACACAGCTAATAGTTAGTTTAGCTTATTGTTTCGTCTATTGTCACGTGTACCGAGGTACAGTGAAAAGCTTTTGTTGCGTGCTAACCACCAGTTACAACTCAAGCGGGCATTCCATTTGTTATCTATCCAGTTCTCGCTGCTTTTTTCCTGGCAGTTAAGGGAAAGTGAATGCCCACAGTCGCCACTCTTATTGTCCAGAGCCTGCAAACATGACATAGGGCGGCACGGTGGCGCAGCGGTAGAATTGCCGGGCTTACAGCGCTTGCAGCGCCGGAGACCCGGGTTCGATCCCGACTATGGGTGCTTGTCTGTGCAGAGTTTGTACCTTCTCCCCGTGGCCACATGGGTTTTCTCCGAAATCTTTGGTTTCCTCCCATACTCCAAAGACGCACAGGTTTGTAGGTTAATGAGCTTGGTGTATGTGTAAATTATCCCTAGTGTGTGTAGGATAGTGTTAGGGTGCGGGGATCGCTGTTCGGCGTGGACTCGGTGGGCCTCTGCACTGTATCTCTAAACTAAACTAAACTAAAACAGTGGAAGTAACTCCCTAAGAAGGCAAGATTTATAAAGGACATTGATGCGGCCAAGATCATTGACAAGCATTCAAATTAGACTGATCTACTCTGCCTGCAAGGGTAAACGGAGTGCCTTTGTTAATTAATTTGTCAATGTTAACCAGAACCAATTTGTTACAGTAAATATAATTCCTGGCCCTGATAATTTTAAAACTCCGTGTGTACACAAGATAACAGAGGTTTCTGATTATTAATAGCAGAATTCATAAAGAAAAATATAATTGCAATAATTGCATTGCCACAGAGTGGAATTCATTGTCAGTGAAGGCTGTGGAGGTCAAGTCAATTGATATTTTTAAGGCAGAGATAGATAGAACCTTGATAAGAATGGGTGTCAGGAGTTATGGGAAGAGTTATGGGAAGAGTTATGGGAAGAAGGCAGGATAATGGGGTTAGGAAGGAGAGATAGACCAGCCATGGTTGAATGGTGGCGTAGACTTGATGGGCCAAATGGCCTTCTTCTGCTCCTTTCACGTATGACCTTATGAAGTCAATTACATTTTATAAAGTGAGCAGAATCCAGGATGTGTGAGTTAGTATGTGAGTTAGGGTGAGTTAGTGTGAGTTAGTGTGAGTTAGTGTGAGTTAGGGTGAGTTAGGGTGAGTTAGAGTGAGTTAGTGTGAGTTAGTGTGAGTTAGGGTGAGTTAGGGTGAGTTAGGGTGAGTTAGTGTGAGTTAGTGTGAGTTAGGGTGAGTTAGGGTAAGTTAGTGTGAGTTAGTGTGAGTTAGTGTGAGTTAGTGTGAGTTAGGGTGAGTTAGTGTGAGTTAGGGTGAGTTAGTGTGAGTTAGTGTGAGTTAGTGTGAGTTAGGGTGAGTTAGCGCTTGCAGCGCCGGAGACCCGGGTTCGATCCCGACTACGGGTGCTGCCTGTACGGAGTTTGTACGTTCTCCCCGAGACCGTGAGGGTTTTCTCTGAGATCGTCGGATTCCTCCCACACACCAAAGACGTACAGCTTTGTATGATAATTGGTTTGGTGTATGTGTAAATTATCCCTAGTGTGTGTAGGATAGTGTTAGTGTGCGGGGATCACTGGTCGGCGCGGACTCAGTGGGCCGAAGGGCCTGTTCCCGCGCTGTATCTCTGAACTAAACTATCTCTAAACTATTCACATAATCCTCCGACATAAACTAAAAACCTAAGACTATTGCTTTCCTACGGAAAGTTGGTTTAGCGGGAATTAAATCCAGATTCTCGTAAATAGGTACAAGACAGATTTAAGTTTGTTATTGTCACACGTACCGAGGTGCAGTGAAAATCTTTGTTTTGCGTGCTTATTGTGCGTACTTGGTTTTGTATCAGAGGAGTGGCAAACTGTGCCAAGGTTAACAGGACTGGTTGACTGTACAGCTCGTGGACTATGTAGGTGATTATGTGCCTGGAGCAGCCGGGATGACCCTGCGGTTTAGCGGTAGAGTTGCTGCCTTGGAGCGCCAGAGACCTGGGTTCGATCCTCACTATGGGGGCTGTCTGCAGATTCGTTCTGTGACCCGTGTGGGTTTTCTTCAGGTGCTCTGGTTGTCCTCCCACACTGCAAAGACATGCAGGCTTCTTTAAATTGTCCCTCGTGTGTAGGATGCGAAAGTGAGATAACACAGAATAGGACGACAGATGGCGCAATGGGGTAAGTGTTCGGCTGGCAACCGGAAGGTAGCCGGTTCGAATCCCGCTTGGAGTGCATACTGTTGTTGTGTCCTTGGGCAAGACACTTCACCCACCTTTGCCTGCGTGTGAATGTGTGTGAATGTGTGTGAGTGATTGGTGGTGGTCGGAGGGGCCGTAGGCGCAAATTAGCAGCCACGCTTCCGTCAGTCTGCCCCAGGGCAGCTGTGGCTACAGAATTAGCTTACCACCACCGAGTGTGACTGAGGAGTGAATGAATAATGCGATGTAAAGCGCCTTGAGTATTAGAAAGGCGCTATATAAATCCCATCCATTATTATTATTATTATTAGAATTCATGTGCGAGTGATTGTTGGTCGGCACGGTCTCTAGTGTTCAAGAGCCTTATGGTGGTTAGAGAGAAGCTGTTCTTGAACCTGGTGGTCACAGTTTTCAAGTTGTGCGAATGGCAACAGGTAGAGAGAAAGAAATACAATTGTCTGATCTCTTGCCTTTGGTCTGCAGAACTGTAGAGTTCACTATACTGTTGCAAAATAAGTGATTAATGTTTGTATTTTATCCTATACTTTTTTTTAAGCAATACCAATGCTCATACGTGCCAAAGATTTACTTTGGTGCAACTGGGAACTTTTTAAAAAGTTTTTATATCCCTGTATTTCTAAACAAAACCAAACATGAACTTATGAACTTATGTACACTGGTCTCTTCTACGGTGATGTAAGCCCTTGGCCTTTGATGTTACTCTGACCATTCCACTGAAGCACAGGTGCTATCATCCAGCAGTAATGTACCTGGCTTGTCCACAGCATGGGTACTGATGGATCACTTCCTCCTTCCTCTTATGCATGTGTAATTCACTGGAACTTCTTCAGACCCAAAATCCGATTTAAGCAAATTGTACTCCATTGTAATTACTGACATTGTGTTTAATCATCTGGATCGCAATTCAAAATTATGAGTGTGTAACGTTAAACATTGCTTGGAAGAGGTGGCAGAGATGCCTTGGCAGGGGTGGGAGGTGAGGGGAGGTTGGGGGGGTGGTGGGGGTGTAGAAGGGAACACCGAGGGGAGGGGGGGAGGGAGACTAAATGTTCTTCAAGGCAAATGTGGTGGCTTCTAATTTAGTTTAGTTTAGTTTAGTTTAGAGATACAGTGCGGAAACAGGCCCTTCGGCCCACCCAGTCCGCACCAACCAGCGATCCCCGCACACTAACTCTATCCAACACACCCTAGGGACAATTTACATTTATACCAAGCCAATTAACCTACAAACCAGTGCGCCTTTGCAGTGTGCGAGGAAACTGAAGATCTCGGAGAAAACCCACGCAGGTCACGGGGAGAACGTACAAACTCCGCACAGACAGCACCCCTAGTCAGGATCGAACCCGGGTCTCTGACGCTGTAAGGCAGCAACTCTACCGCTGCGCCACCGTGCCTCACCATGTTTACCTTGTAAGTAGGATCTCTCAGATCTAGAGTTGCCTCATTCAGAAAATAGTAATGGTCATACACTAATTGTCATGCCTTATTGGATCGTGGTCAGATTGGCTTTTGAGGTAGACTCATAGAATGATACAGTGTGGAAACAGGCCCTTCGGCCCAACTTGCCCACACTGGCCAACATGCCCCAGCTACACTAGTCCCACCTGCCAGCATTTGGTCCATATCCCTCCAAACCGGTCCTATCCATGTACCTGTCTAACTGTTTCTTAAATGTTGGGTTGTCCCTGCCTCAACTACCTCCTCTGGCAGCTGGTTCCATAAACCCACCACACTTTGTGTGAAAAAGTTACCCCTCTGATTCCTATTAAATCCTTTCCCCTTCACCTTAATCCTATGTCCTCTGGTCCTCGATTCCCCTACTCTGGGCAAGAGACTCTGTGCATCTACCTGATCTAATCCTCTCATGATCTTATACACCTCTCTCTATAAGATCACCCCTCATCCTCCTGCGCTCCAAGGAATAGAGTCCCAGCCTACTCAACCTCTGCCTACAGCTCAGACCCTCTAGTCCTGGCAACATCCACGTAAGTCTTCTCTGTACCCTTTCCAGCTTGACAACATCTTCCCTGTAACACGGTGCCCAGATAGTCTAGAACAGACAAACCCTGGAGCAATTGAGAGAAGGAAAAGGGTCGGCAGTCAACAGTTAACGATGCTGCAATCTCTCATTGGTATATAAGGTGAAGGTGTGTTATCACAGGTAAGAAATCCCTCGCCTGTCATTTAAGGGCAGCACAGTGTTGCAGCTGGTGGAGCTGCTGCTTCCCAGAGCCAGAGACACAGGTCCCATCCTGACCTGCGGTGCTGTGTGTGTGGAGTTTACATGTACTACATGTGGGTTTCCTCCTAGTGCTCTGGTTTCTTCCCACATCCCAAAGACTTGCGGGTTCGGAGGTTAATAGGCCTCCATATTGGTCCTCGTGTGCAGTGAGTGGATGAGAAAGTTGGATACCATAAAACCAGTGCGTACAGAGAGGCGAGGGAGGTGGGGGGGGGGGGGTGCTTGGGTGGAGAAGGGTTGTGTCTACACTTGTGTCTACACTTACAGAAGGACCTGGCTACCAATGGCTCAAATGAGATATCTAGGAAATAGATTATTGAGCCTAGCAAGTGATGGGTGGAGGGGAGTTTAGATTGGCAGATGGTTGGACAAAGACCAGAGATGAAAAGCCAAATAGTGTGAGATAAGGTTAGAAGAGATGCAAATTGTGAAGCTAGAGGAAGGAATAAATATGTGGAAAGGAATGAGGGGAGGGGGAAGGGGAAGGGGAGGAATGGGTGTTAGTCCAGGTGAGACTTAGCGAACAGCGGGGTGTGGGGAATGGGGAGGGAGAAGGGGGTTGGTTGTTTCGTAGTTTAGTTACCTAAAACTGGAGAATTCAAGGTTCAAACCGTAAGGTATTAATCTGCCCAAGCGGAATATAAGAATACACACTGGTGTGGTGATGGAACAGCAGTTGTTATTGGGCTCATGATCCAGAGGTCTTAACATGAGTTGACTTTATTTTTAGACTTTAGAGATACAGCGCAAAAACAGGCCCTTCGGCCCACTGAGTCCATGCCGACCAATGATCCTCCCCTTACACTAGCACTATCCGACACACAAGGGACAATTCACAATGTACAGAAGCCAATTAACCTACAAACCTCCGGGACAACATTGAGTTTCGTGTTTTTTTTTAATTTAGTTTAGTTTAGAGATACTGTGCTGAAACAGGCCCTTCGGCCCCACCAAGTCTGTGCCGGCCAGCGATCCCCGCACATTAACACTATCCTACACTCACTAGGGACAATTTATATTTATAGAAAGCCAATTAACCTACAAACGTCTTTGGAGCGTGGGAGGAAACGGAAAATCTCAGAGAAAACCCACGAGTGAGGGGCTATCTCGATTTCCTGAATGGGGCATCTTTAAGGCTGAGAGATCCTACGTACAAGGTAAACTCTTTGGAGTGTCGGAGGAAACCGGAGTACCCAGAGAAAACCCATGCTGGTCGCGGGGAGAACGTGCAAACTCCGTACACACAGCACCTGTAATCAGGATCGAACCTGGGGTATCTGGCGTCGTAAGGCAGTGACTCTATTGCTGCACCACTGTGCCACCTGTAATGTCGCCTGTACGACCCTGTAATGTCTGCTGTACGACTTTGTAATGTCTCCTGTACGACCCTGTAATGTCGCCTGTACAACCCTGTAATGTCTCCTGTACGACCCTGTAATGTCTCCTGTACGACCCTGTTGTGACTAGCGCAATGAATACACGTCCGACATCTTGTAAGAAGAGTTTATTTTCAACAACTAACAGAAACTTCTAGAAGGTCACATGTTATCAGTCACGAGGCACAGGCACACTCGCCAGCTTCCACTCCTGGCCTCAAGGGGCGCTGGCATTTACATTACATTTATATTACACCGCTCAAAATTCAAGAAATCTGAGTTCAAATCCCAACAAGGCAGCTGTTTGAATTTATACTCAGTTACCCGTTTGTTACAGCAGCGACCAACCTGCGGACCATGAACATTAGCATGAAGATAGACACAAAAAAGCTGGAGCAGCTCAGCGGGACAGGCAGCATCTCTGGAGAGAAGGAATGGGTGACGTATCAGGTCGAGGGTCTGATTAAGGGTCTTGATCTGAAACGTCACCCATTCCGTCTCTCCAGAGATGCTGCCTGTCCCGCTGAGTTACTCCAGCCTTTTGTGTCTATCTTCGGTTTACACCAGCATCTGCGGTTCCTTCCAACACATGAACATGAGCATGTTGTTGTAAAAACCCACTTGTTTCACTGATCCTTACCTGGTCTAGCTACCCGTGGCTCTAGAATGGCCAGGTTATACGCCGTTTACCATCACCCTCTCAAAGGGCAATTAGGGATGGGCAATCAGTGCTGGCCACAAGAGTGATCATCCAGATCCGGATGGCACGGTGGCCAGAGACCCCGGTTCGATCCCGACTCCGGGTGCTGTCCGTACAGAGTTTGTACGTTCTCCCTGTGACCGCGTTGCTTTTCTCCGGGTACTCCGGTTTCCTCCCACACTCCAAAGACGTGCAGGTTTGTAGGCTAATTGGCTTCAGTAAAATTCTAAATTGTCCCTGGTGTGTGTCGGATAGTGCTAGCGTATGGGATGATCGCTGGTCGGCGCGGACTCAGTGGGCCAAAGGGCCTGTGGCCACTCTGTATCTCTAAAGTCTAAATTCTAAGGAAACAGAATTAACATTTTGGTCCAACGACTTATCATCTGTATTTTTATTGAGAGGCGTTAATTGTGCAGAAAATCCAATTTGCAAAATAGAAATGAAAATAAGCTGCCACTTCAGTGTTTATAGATCCTGAAAAATATATATTAGAATCCACAACCACTTTGTATTTCAAAATCATAAAATATATAGTGATTTGGAGAAGCATTTTAAGATTAGCTTGGCATTCAGCGGTTACTATTTTCATGGCCCGTACATAACGCACTCGTGCACCGAACCAGAGTGGCCATTCCGTGCTGACCCTTTTGTTTGTTGATCAAATGAATTTCAAAACATAAAATAGCAATTATGGCGTTTTAACTGCACAGTGATAGCGATGACAATTGCCTCTTGCAGAAATTGGACAATTAAAATGAATACCTAACGAAAGTGAAAACCCAATGTCTTGCTAACTGCTTATTAAGATCCATCAAAGGCTGCAGAATCTTTAGAGAGTGATTATTAAGACCCATCAGTGCACAGAAGGGGTTGATATTGGTAATATGTGCCTGTCTCTTCATTGTTCTGTAACGCACTGTGATTTCTTAGAAACCCTGGATCACAGCTTGAATTATTATTTTTCACATGTATACAAAGAGAAGGACTGTTCTACAGTTTCTTATCGGAGCTGTTCCACCACCATCTTCTATCCTTCCTGGGGTACGATCTACGAGTAAGGGCTTCATGGTGGCATAGCGGCAGACCTGCTGCCCTGCAGTGCCAGAGACCCGGGTTTGATCCTGTCTACGAGTGCTGTCTGTACGGATTTGTACGTTCTCCACGTGACCCGCGTGGGTTTTCTCTGGGTGCTGTGGTTTCCTCCCAAACTCCAAAAGACGTATAGGTTTGTAGGTTAACTGGCCTGGTATAAATGTAAAATTGTCCCTAGTGTGTGCAGGATGGTGCTAATGTGCGGGGATCGCTGGTCGGTGCGGACTCGGTGGGCCAAAGGGCATGTTTCCACGCAGCATCTCTAAACTAAACTAAACCAAACTTGCCGTGCTTTGTACCACAGAGGCATGACCAATTGAGGCACCATCGCGGAGGCAAAAGGACCAGTTTTAATTATAGCAGTTAGTTTAATTTAGAGATACAACGTGGAAACAGGCCCGTCGGCCCACCTAGTCCAAACCCACCAGCGATCCCCGCACACTAACATTCTCTTACACACACTACAGTCAATTTACATTTTTACCTAGCCAATTCGCCTACGAACCTGCACATCTTTGGAGTGTGGGAGGAAACCGGAGCACCCGGAGAAAACCCACACGGGTACAAACTCTGTACAGGATTGAACCCGGGTCTCTGGCTTTGTTAGGCAGCAAGTCTACTGCTGTGCAACTATGCCGCAAGTATTCGTTCAAGGAAACATCTCTCGGATTATCACCTATCGCTCTCCCTCAGCTGAGGAAGAGCACTCCTCCTAACTGAACAACATTTGGAATAAGCATTGAATGAGCAAGGCTATAGAATATGTTCTGTATGGTGGACTGTGAGGTCCATTGCCAAGAACACTTTGGCTGCACAGTCACATACCGAGACCTTCAGGACAGGGCTGTCAGACTGGGTGTGGGGCAGTTAGTGTCGACCAACATCAGGAATAAGCCAAATTTCATACGTTCTAAGAGCAGAGTTAGACCATTCGGCCCATCAAGTCAACTCTGCCATTCAATCATGGCTGGCCTATCTATCCCTCTCAACCACATTCTCCTGCCTTCTCCCCATCACACCTTACACCCTTATTAATCAAGAATCTGTCAATCTCCGCCTTAAAAATATCCATTGACAGCCTCCACAGCCATCTGTGGCAATGAATTCCACAGCTTCACCACCTTCTGACTGAAGAAATTCCTCCTCATCTCCTTTCTAAAGGTGCATCCTTTTAATTCTAAGGCTATGTCTTCTGTTCCTAGACTCTCCGCATTCACTCTATCCAGGCCTTTCACTTGATCTCAGTCTCACCAGTCTATCTCTGGTGGATGTATCTGTCGATGGGAGCAGTGTAGAAGTGAACACTGCACAGTTCTTGTCATTTGGCACCAAGTTCACCCTCCATCATGTTGTGTGGCAAATCATGGTGCCAAATGGGATATGTATCACGTGCAGGCAGAGGAGAGTAGCTTGACTTGGTATCTTGTTCAGCATGGGCATTGTGGGCTGAAGGGCCAGTTCCTGTTCAGTACTGTTCTCCATTCAATGATCTATGCTTTAGTTTAGTTTGGAGATACAGCGTGGAAACAGGCCCCTCGGCTCAGCGAGCCGCACCATGCGCCGGTCCCGTACACTGACACTATCCTACACACGATTTTACCAAAGCTAAATAACCTACAAAAAACCCACGTGGTCACAGGGAGAATGTACAAACTTAGTAAAGACAGCACCCGTAGTCAGGATCGAACCTGGGACTCTGGCGCTGCAAGGCAGCAACTCCACCTCTGAGCCACCGTGCCGCCCTAAATACGGTTCCTGTTCTGCACTGTTCTATGTTCTATGGTGTATGCTGAAGATCTGGCAACTCATAACTTAGTGCCCATGAGTCACTGTGGACCATCAGAAATGAACATCACCATAATATCTAACCACCATGGCATGGCCTCTTCCTCATTTCTCCATTGCTCTCTGAAGCCAGGAGATTAAACCTGGTTCAGTGAGGAGTGTGAAGGGAACTGGGCCAGAGGTACACCATGTGTCACCCTTATGAAAGGCACACAATACACAGAGATGAGTCATTACACTGCTAATGGATCACATCCATGTTGGTTAACAATTTGACTACTAAGAGGAGGATCATCCTTATCCCCCATGTTAGGGGGCTCAATGGACCGGTGATGAAGACTCAAGCTGATGAACTTGCGACTATGATACCAGGAATGATTGGGTTAACATAGGATGAGCATTTGACGGCACTGGATACTGGTCAGACCACATCTGGAGTATTGTGAGCAGGCTTGAGCCCCATATCTGAGAAAGGATTTGCTGGCACGGGAGAGGGTCCAGAGGAGGTTTACGAGAATGATCCTAGGATAAATTGGGTTAACATATGATGAGCGTTTGATGGCACTGGGCCTGTACTCGTTGGAGTTTAGAAGGATGAGGTGGGACTTCAATGAATAGTGTAAGTCCTGGATACAGTGGATGTGGAGAGGATGTTTCCATTAGTGGGAGAGTCTGGGACTAGAAGGCATAGCCGCATAATAAAAAGGACGTAACATTAGAAGGGAGATGAGGAGGAATTTCTTTACTTAGAGGGTGGTGAATCTGTGGAATTCATTGCTGCAGACGGCTGTGGAGGCCAAGTCAATGGATATTTAACAGATTCTTGATTAATACGGATGACAGGGGTTATGGGATGAAGGCAGGAGAATGGGGTTGAGAGGGAAAGATAGATCAGCCATGATTGAATGGCAGAGTAGACTTGATGAGCTGAATTCTGCTCCGAGAACATATGAACTTATGAACCATGGCCAATCCACCTCATCTTTTCCCTCAGATCCCCACCTGAAGATGACTGCAGCCACTTTGATTCACGGTGTGTGATATCAAGATGTGGCTGAGAGCATTGGGTGCAGCAAAGCTAATGGGGCCAGAGAAAAGTACTGAAGAATGCGCTTCAGAAAGCAGCGACGCCTGTAACCGAGCTGCACCAGTGCAGTTACACAGTGCCATCTGCCAGACACATGGAACATTGCCAAGGTTTACTTGAGTTTAGAGATGCAGCGTGGCAGCAGGCCCATCGGCCCACCGTGTCCGCGCCGACCAGCGACCCCCACTCATTAACACTATCCTACACACACTAGGGACAATTTGCAATTATACCAAGCCAATTAACCAGCAAACCTGCATGTCTTTGGAGTGGGGGAGGAAACAGGAGCACCCGAGGAAATCCAAGCAAGTCATGGGGAGAGCGTACAAACTCCGTACAGACAAGCAAGATCCACAGCAGTCAGGATCGAACCCGGGCCTCTGGCACTGCGCCAACTCTGCCACAGCGCCACCGTGCCGCCCATTATATCCCGTTCACAAATAAAATTGCAAGCTGCTAAATCTTACCTAATCAACGTACTCTCAATAACCAGCAAAGTGATGAAAAGTGTTGTTGACAATGATATTGAGCTGTTGCCAGTGCTATCAGCTAGCACTCGGAGTCAGAGAGCCCTTGAACTATACATCATGGAAACAGGCCCTGTGGCCCAACTTGCCCATGCTGACCATCATGCCCCAACTACGCTAGTCCCACCTTACTTTGGTTTAGTTGGGAGGTACAGCACAGAAACAGGCCTTTCAAGAATAGAACAGGCCTTTCAGTGTAGAATAGTTTCACCTCGTACACTAGCACTATCCTACACACTAGGGACAATTTACAACTTTCACCGAAGCCATATTAACCTACAAAACCTGTACGTCTCTTTGGAGTGTGGGAGGAAACGGGAGCACCTGGAGGAAACCCACGCAGGTCGCGGGGAGAACGTACAAACGTCGTCCGGACAGCGCCCTTAGTCATGATGGAACCCAGGTCTCTGGCGCTGCAAGGCAGCAACTCGACTGCTGCGCCACCGTGCCGTCTCCGGGTCTAAATCTGGGAACAATAATCTTATTGAAACATGTAAGATTATTAAGGGTTTGGACACGCTAGAGGCAGGAAACATGTTCCCGATGTTGGGGGGAGTCCAGAAACAGGGGCCACAGTTTAAGAATAAGGGGTTGGCCATTTAGAACAGAGATGTGGAAACATTTTTTCACACAGAGTGTTGTGAGTCTGTGGAATTCTCTGCCTCAGAGGACGGTGGGGGCCGGTTCACTGGATACTTTCAACAGAGAGCTAGATAGGGCTCTTAAAGATAGCGGAGTCAGGGGATATGGGGAGAAGGCACGAACGGGGTACTGATTGTGGATGATCAGCCATGATCACAGTGAATGGCAGTGCTGGCTCGAAGGAGCTGAATCCTGCACCTATTGTCTATTGTTTATTAATTCTGCATACCTTTCTGATTTTGAAGCATGGCATGATTTCCAGCAGAAACGTTAAAACATAAGTGTATCAGAAATTTACTTGATAATCAGGATAAACCAGGCCAAGGTGGCGCAGCGGTAGAACTGCTGTCTTACAGCGCCAGAGACCCGGGTTCGATCCTGACCACGGGTGCTGTCTGTACGGAGTTTGTGCGTTCTCCCCGTGACCTGCGTGGGTTTTCTCCGGGTGCTCCGGTTTCCTCCCACACTCCAAAGGCGTACAGGTTTGTAGCTTAATTGGCTGCGGTACATTTGTAAATTGTACCTAGTGTGTGTAGGATAGTGTGCGGGGGGTCGCTGGTCGGTGTGCGGGGGGTCGCTGGTCGGTGTGGACTCGGTTGGCTGAAGGGCCTGTTTCTGCGCTGTATCTATACACTAAACTAAAACAAAACAAGTGTGGCACAAATTTGCTTGATAATCAGGAGAAACCAGGCCAAGAGACTTTCAGCGTTGCCAGTATTGGGGTTGTAGTTTACTGTGAGGTCCTTGACAGTCCATTGCTCCTTTATATTAACTGAGTGTCAAGCCTTGAGCATGAAGTACCATTTACACTTGCCCAAAGAGTGCCATTAATAATGCCATCAGAAAAATGTCAACTCACATTTGATTTAGTGTGGAGGTGAAAGGGATTTGTGAAGATAAATATGCCTTCACATTTAACAGGTACCATTTCGAAATAAAAGCACGTTAAGGAAGGGATAGATTTAGACTTTAGAGATACAGCGCGGAAACAGGCCCATCGGCCCACCGAGTCCGCGCCGACCAACGATCACCCTGTACACTGACACCATCCTACACACTAGGGACAATTTTGCAATGTAAAGAGCGTAACAGGCCCTCTGGCCCAACTTGCCCATGCTGATCAAGATGCCCCATCTACACTCGTCTCACTTTGGTTAGTGTAGTTCAGAGGTACAGCGTGGAAACCGGTCCCGACTCGCCGACCAGCGATCATCTGGTGCACAAGCACTCTCCTGCACACTAGGGACAATTTACAATTTGCAGAAGCCAATTATCCTACAAACCTGTACGTCTTTGGAGTGTGGGAGGAAACCGGAGCACCTGGAGAAAACCCACACGGGTCACAGGGAGAAGGTACAAATTCCGTTCACACTGCACCCGTAGTCAGAATTGAACCCAGCCAGGTCTCTGATGATGTAAGGCAGCAACTCTACATCTGCTCCACTGTGCCACCCTTGGATTTTCTAATTCCCTATTACAGTGGCTTACCCATCGCAAATAACACACAGTGGCGCAGCTGGTAGAGCTGCTACTTCACCGAGCCAAAGACCCATGTCCTTGACGCAATGCTTGTCAATAGCGGCCTTAACATTAAAGACAATCGTCTTCACCTCAGTGGAGCTGCTGCCTCACTGTGCCAGATACTCGTTTGATCCTGACCTCGCAGCTGTCTGTGTGGAGTTTGCAGGTTCTCCCGGTGAGTACATGGGTTTCCTCAGGTTTCCTCCTGCATCCCATAGACGCGCGGGTCTGTAGGTTAATTGGCCTCTGTGTTACCCCCACCCTGAAGCAAATTATCTTCCCTTCATTCTTTGAGGCACAGAAATAAACGGGTGGTGTCTTGAGATTCCACCAGATTCTTTGCACCTGTGTCACGCTATGCGGCATAATATTCCTCCCATTCTTCGCATCTGATGGATACGTGAAAGCTCTCCATTTATTTAACCGTACTAACCAAAGGCAGCACGGTGGCGCAGCGGTAGAGCTGCTGCCTCACAGCGCTAGAGAGCCGGGTTCGATCCTGACCTCAGGTGCTGTCTGTCTGTATATAGTTTGCATGTTCTCCCTGTGACCATGTGGGTTTTCGCCGGGTGCTCCGGTTTCCTCCCATGCTCCAAAGGCAGACAGGTTTGCAGGTTAATTGGCTTCGGTATAATTGTAACTTGTCCCTAGTGTGTGTCGGATAGTGTAAGTGTGCAGGGATCGCTGGTCGGCGCCGACTCGGTGGGCCGAAGGGCCTGTTTCTGCTCTGCATCGCCAAAGTGTAAAGTCATATTTGGAAGCAGCCAGTACTGACAGCTCGAATGGTCAAAGCAGATTACACATTCATGCATTAATTGACTGAACTGAGGTCAACACCAAACAGTAAATACAAATCTCTGCTTCCTAATAATATTGTCAGTGTTTGCCTATTAGATTGATAAATGTAAATAGAGCATATTATTTACATGTATAATTTTGCCCCAGGTTTCGCAAGATATTTGAGTAAGTGACACAGCCTACCTTCGAAATAATAAACCCATGCATTCAGAGTAAGCAAGCAATTTTCTGACTAATTACTTGCACTTAATTTATTCTCGTGTTTTGAGTTTAAATCACTTCCAGGTAATAAGCAACTGACAGCATTGATGCATTGGCTGCCTGCATTATTAAACAGTCATCATTCTCAGTTAATTCATATCCCCTGGAAAATATGAAAATATTATCTGGAAGGATACTATGGTTAGATCGGGTAGATGCACAGACCAGTGGACCTGGGTTCAAGGTGAAGGGGAAAAGATTTAATAGGAATATGAGGGGTCACTTTTTCACACAAAGGGTGGTGTGTGTACGGTACAAGCTGCCAGAGGAGGTGGCTGAGGCTGGGACTATCCCAATGTTTAAGAGACAGTTAGACAGGGACATGGATAGGACAACTTTGGAGGGATATGGACCAAATGCAGGCAGGTGGTACTAGTGTAGGTGGGACATGTTGGCCATTGTGGGCAGGTTGGGCCGAAAGCCTGTTTCCATGCTGTATGATTCTATGATTATGGTTTTTCCTTATACTGACCAGAATGCGTAAAAAGGACCATTGCAATTGTGTTCTGTGAAGAAGGGTATATAGAATTGGATGCATCATTACATCATTGTTACATTAATTGAACCTTACATGTCGAATCTCTGCTGCTACTTAAGAATAACTGAGACCGTTTGTTTCCTTGTTAGTTGTGATTCAATCATAGCCATTCTCATCCCATGCAGCTATCCCATTCCCGTGAGCAGATGGTGTGAAGACTTCAGAGATGCAGCGCAGAAGCAGGCCCTTCGGCCCACTGAGTCCGGGCCGACCAGCGATCCCCGCACTCTAACGCCTCCTGTGGAGTTTGCACGTTTAGGCTAGACATGCAGCGCAGAAACACCAAGACCGCCCCGACCTGCAATCACCCCGTACACTAGCACTATCCTACCTACATACACTAGGGACAATTTACAATTTTATCGAAGCCAATTAACCTACAAACCTCTAAGTCTTTGGAATGTGGGGGGGAAACCGGAGCACCCGGAGAAAACCCATGCGGTCACGTGGAAAACGTGTAAACTCAGTACAGTCAGCACCCGTTGTCAGGATCGAACCCGGGTCTCTGGCAGTGAATTCTAATTTAATTCTCTTGGAATTCTGCATGGAAAGCCGTTCCTGTCTCTTCAGCAAACATATACCGCTGTGCCACTGTGTCACCCTATGTTACAGAGAGGAGTGCAGTTCTTCTGCATTGAGAAGATGTTAGTTTAGTTTACAGGTACAGCGCGGGGAACATGCCATTCAGCCCACCGAGTCCACGCCGACCAGCGATCCCCTGCACATTAACACAACCCTACACGCACACACTAGGGGCAAATTTTACATTTACACCAAGCCAATTAACCTACAAACCTGTATGTCTTTGGAGTGTGGGAGGAAACCGAAGATCTCGGAGAAAACCCACGCAGCTCACAGGGAGAATGTTCCAACTCTGTACGGACAGCACCCGTAGTCAGGATCGAACCCGGGTCTCTGGCGCTGTTAAGCTAATAGCTCTAGCGCTGCACCACCGTGCCACCTACGTGTTTAGAGTCATAGAGTCTTACAGGGTGGAAACAGGCCCTTCGGCCAACTTGCCCTCACCGGCCAACATGTCCCATCTCCACTCGTCCCACCTGCCTGCATGTGTTTGGTTGGTGACCATTTTGGACTGCGTAATACAGTACGTGATGGACTAAATAAAAACTCCTCCTGCCTCTCGGTAAAACTATTATCATTGCAGAGAGCTGCCGTTTATTAATTGCCCATCTGTGGGCTGGGTTGTTTAATAAAGATTGAATAAATGATAATGAGGTTTACGACAAACAAAATCAGATAATCACTCATTAACCTGAGGAGACTTAACTGATTTATAACTGATTTAAACCTGGCACGCCGATTAATCTTGCATTATCTCTCAGGTTTTTAGACTTTATTTACACACTTGGGACCTCGTGTTTGGCATCTGAAACATTATTGGAGTAACAATTTTATTATGATCATCCAATGTTTTTTTTTAGCACAGCTAGATGCCCTGGAGAATGAGTAGGAAGGAACTGCAGATGCTTGTTTATACGGAAGATAGACACAAAATGCTGGAGTAACTCAACGGGTCGGGCAGCTTCTCTGGTGAGAAGGAATGAGAAGGTGACGTTTCTGGTCGGGTCAGAAGAAGGGTCACTTATTCCAATCATATCTGATCTATCTCACCCCCCCTAACCCCATTCTCCTGCCTTCTCCCCATAACCTCTGACACCTGTACTAATTAAGAATCTATCTATCTCTGCCTTAAAAATATCCACTGACTTGGCCTTTACAGCCATCTGTGGCGAGGATACCACAGATTCACCACCTTCTGACTAAAGAGGGTGGTGGTCTCCAGCGCTGTAAGGCAACGACTCTACCGCTGCGCCCTCTATGCCACCGTGCCACCCTATGTATCAGTATGCATTCCACACTGCCTCGAGCATTACTGGGAGAATGGGTGGAACACAAAACAATGCTGGAAGTAGGAAGATGGCACACAGCAAGGAATTGGATCGAAGATGTTCAAGGATATATTTGACTACAACAGACATCTTGGCCAAAAGTGCCACTTATTACAGCCTCAGTTCTAACCTCACACCATAATAAGGTTTAGTTTAGTTTATTGTCACATGTGCCGAGGTAGAGTGAAAAAGCTTTTGTTGCGTGCTTAATCGGCCATGATTACAATTGAGCAATTCACAGTGTACAGATACATGATAAAGGGAATAACGTTTAGTGCAAGGTTAAGCCAGTAAAGTCCGATCAAAGGTAGTCCAATAGTAGTTCAGGACCGCTCTCAGGTTGCAGTAGGATGGTTCAGTTGCCTGATAACAGCTGGGATGAAACTGTCCCTGAATCTGGAGGTGTGCGTTTTCACACATCTACACGTTTTGCCCGATGGGAGAGGGGAGAAGAGGGAGTGGCCAGGGTGCAACTCACCCTTGATTATGCTGCTGGCCTTGCATCACCTAATCCACATTTTCCAGAGATGCTGCCTGACCCGTTGAGTTATTCCAGCATCTTATATCTTTGTATTCTTGTATTCTTGTATCTCTAAACTAAACTAAACTAAACTAAACTGAACTAAAGGGATGGTCACCAAACTCAGGGGACATACAACAACTCAAGGCTGCCTCACTTGAGATCTTTTTCATTGCATTCAAGTTCATTGCTTTACCAGGACGCATCACAACACGGTTTGGGAACAGCTCCATCCAAGACCACAACAAATTGCAGAGTTGTGGGCGTAGCCCAGACTATCACGCAAACCAACCCCTCTTCCATTGAATTCAGCTACACTTCACGCTGCCTCGGCAAGGCCACCAGCATAATCAAGGGCCAGTCGCACCCCGGCCACCCCCTCTTCTCCCCTCTCCCATCAGGCGAAAGGTACAGAAGTTTGAAAACACACACCTCCAGATTCAGGGACAGTTTCTTCCCAGCTGTTATCATGCAACTGAATCATCCTACCACAACTAGAGAGCAGTCCTGAACTGTAATCTACCTCATTGGAGACTCTCGGACTATGTTTGATCGGACTTTATGGCTTTATCTTGCACTAAACGTTATTCATGTTATTCCCTTTACCAATTACAATTGGAGACCTTTGAACTATCTTTAATCAGATTTTATTTAGCACTAAACGTAATACCCTTTATCCTGTATCTGTACACTGTGGACGGCACAGTAATGTGAAAACGCACTCCTCCAGATTCAAGGACAACTTCTCAGCTGTTGTCAGGCAACCCAAACCATCCCATCACCAAATAGAGAGCAGTCCTGACCTAACATGTGCCTCATTGGAGACCCTCAGACTATCTTTAGTTGGATTTTACTGGACTTTATCTTGTACTAAATGTTATTCCCTTTATCTGTACACTGTAGACGGCTTGACTGTAATCATGTATAGTCTTTCCGCTGACAATGATGGCACGCAACAAAAATCTTTTCACTGCTCGTCATGAGACAATAATAATGAACGAAACTAAATTAATCTAAACTAATTATTCAGCCCGATGAGCTATTGACTCTGCGATATGAAAAGAATATTCCATGGAATGGAGAACGAATAGGATAGACCGTCTCAAATAAATAAAACGGAATAAACACAATAGCAGGGCGACACAGTGGCACAGCAGTAGAATTGCTGCCTTACAGCGCTTACAGTGCCGGAAACACGGGTTTGATCCTGACTGTCTGTATGGAGTTTGTACATTCTCACCATGACTTGCTTGGGCTTTCCCCAAGGTCTTTGGTTTTCTCCTACACTCCAAAGACGTCCAGGTATGTAGGTTAATTGGCTGAGTATGTGTAAATTGTCCCTAGTGTGTGTAGGGCAGTGTTAGTGTCAGTGGTCAGTGCGGATTCGGTGGGCCGAAGGGCCTGTTTCCATGCTGTATCTCTAAACTAAACTAAACTATAATAGCAGTAACTTTGTCGGAAAAAAATCAATAAAATATGATTAAAGGTTTTTCAAATTTGAGGTATGTTAAAATGGCTGTAGAATCCTCTAAGACTTAGATTTTCCACATTTCTCTTTATATGAAACTGAAGCTTATTTTTCAAGAAGACAAAATGAGTGTTACGTAAACACTATTCATTAACAATACCAACATTTTTAATGGACTTTCTGTTCATAAAGCTATTAATATTTACTGTAGTAAGTAATAGCTAATTAAAGCATTTGGAAAATGTAAATTAATTGTCAGAAAAAAAATGCTTTTGTTCCAAAATATATTAATTAAAGATATTTGTGTTTTTTTTAGTCCAGATATTTGTTTTCATATTTGCTCTTTATATTGAACGGCGTAAAATATGAGCAAAATATTCAGTTCAAACCAGAATTAATTATTTCCTTCATTGACTGGGTTCACTACCCATCATGAAGTCAATTTAACTTCAAAACATCCAGAGTGAAACATTACAAACATATCAGTGCAAAAATGAGTGCAAAAATATAGTTTAGTATTGCTTAGAGGTTCAGCCTGGAAACAGGCCCTTCGGCCCATCAAGTCCACGCCAGCCATCGATCTGCCATTCACACTCATTCTATGTTATGAGAGCAGTGTTGTTGCGTGACCTATTACTTTGGCAGCACAGTGGCGCAGCTAATAAAGCTGCTACCTCTCAACGCAAGGGACCCGGCTTCAATGAGCCTTCTTCTTCTTGCGTATGGCATGCACAGCTTAAAGTTGTAGGACAACTTGTTCTATTTGATTGTGCACACGTTGATTGCATTCGTCGAAACAGGGCGAACCACGTGAAGGTTGCGATCTCCCACCCGGGTTCAATGTGTGCAATGTTAGCATTCATTTTGAGAGGACTAGATTATCAAAGCAAGTATGTAATGCTAAGGCTTTATAAGGGGCTGGTCAGGCCACATTTGGAATATTGTGAGCATTTTTGGGCCCCATATCTGAGGAAGAACGTGATGGCATTGGAGAGGGTCCAGAGGAAGTTTACAAGAATGATCCCAGGGGGGGTTGGGTTAATGTTTGAGGAGCATTTGACGGCACTGGGCCTGCACTCACAGGGGTTTCGCGGGGATCTCATTGAAACCTACCATATAATCAAAGGCCTGGAGAGAGTGGATGTGGAAAGGATGTTTCCACTACAGGGAGAGTCTAGGACCAGAGGCCATAGCCTCAGAATAAAAGAACATGCCTTTAGAAAGGAGATGAGGAGGAATTTATTTTTATTACATGCTATACATGATTACAATCAAGATGCCCTAAAATATACCAACAAATAAAACATAATATAAAATTCTCATTATCTGGGATTTAAAGGAATGAACTAGTGGAATATTTTTTTTGCAAGGCATGTGACAACAGTCATTGCAGAATATTAAGCCCTTTGGGATTGTTTTCCATTCTTTATAATTATCTGCCAGACCAGGATATTTTAGTATTCATTTTCATAAAAGATGCAAACATCTGAATATCAGACTGTTTAAGAAAGAACTGCAGATGCCGGAAAAATCTAAGGTAGATATGATGCTGGAAGACATGATTCTTCAGTCTGAAGAAGGGTCTCGACCCGAAACGTCACCTATTCCTTCGCTCCCTAGAAGCTGCCTCACCCGCTGAGTTTCTCCAGCATTTTTCCAGCATCTGCAGTTCTTTCTTGAACAAACATCTGAATATTGTCCTTTAATGTAAGACGTACTCAGTTTTTTTCAAGGTAATGAAGGTACTCGCTAACTAGGCTTTGAAGATTTCTTACTTTGATATGTGTAGGGAGGAACGGCAGATGCTGGGTTAAACCAAAGACGTACAAAACGTTTAAGTAACTCAGCGGGTCAGGCCGGATCTCTGGAGAGAAGGAATGGGTGATGTTTCGGGTTGAGACCCTTCTTCAGACTGAGAGTGAAGGGAAAGGGGAATGAGAGATATAGACGGTACTAAGGACAAATGAATGAAAGATATGCAGGAAGCAATGATTATCATGGAAAAGTGGAGCCACAATGATCCATTGTTGGCTGTGGGATAGGTGTTAACGAATTACACAGACATTGGAACTCAACAGGACGACAGTGAAACTAGTACGACGACTAGGGTGGTGGACGGACGGAGAGAGAGAGGGGATGCCAAGGATTACTTGGAGTTAGAGAAATCAATATGTCATAGGGAATAGGAGTAGAATGAGACCATTTGGCCCATCAAGTCTACTCTGCCATTCAATCATAGCTGATCTATCCCTCGCTCATAACCCTATTCTCCTGCCTTCTCCCCATAACCTCTGTACTAATCAAGTTGCTGGGTGGCAAACAGCCCAGGTTAAAGACCTGTTAACCTGAACTGAAAGCAAAAAATGAAAACACTCAGCAGGTCAGGCAGCATCTGCGGAAAGAGAAACAGTTTTGTTTCAAGTCAAGGGTCTGTTATCACTGTCTCCTGGCCAGCTGATGTTGGGCCTGGAGATGTGCCTGGATGGGGACCACTCCAGTACGTCCTGCATGTGGACCGCACTTTGGACGTTTGTCTATTTCATTTGTAAATGGCGCCAAAAAAAGGTGCCGAGTGCAGGAATGTCACTGTGCAGTGCATAGGCGACAATAAAAAAACATTGTAATCTCCAACATTCTCTGGTTTTATTTCAGTTTTCCCATATTTGTAGTTTGTAGATTTTTAGCTTGCACCGTGTACAGTGGCACAGCAGTAGGGTTGCTGCCTGACAGCGCCAGAGACCCGGGTTCGATCCTGACCTCGGGTGCTGTCTGTACGGAGTTTGCATGTTCTCCGTCTGACCTCGGGTGCTCCGGTTCCCTCCCACATCCCAAAGACTTGCAGGTTGATTGGTTTCGGTAAATAGCCCCTGGAGTGCAGGATACGATACAATACAATAATACTTTATCAGCCAAGTATGTTTGCAAACATACGAGGAATTTCATTTGCCAAGTCAGTCATACAAATAAAAGGCAACAGAACACACAAAATACATTCTAACATAAACATCCACCACAGTGACTCCTCTGCATTCCTCACTGTGATGGAAGGCGAAAAAAAAAAGTTCAATCTCTTCCCTTCTTTGTTCTCCCGCGTTCGGGGGCCTCGAGCCTTCCGTTGATGGGACGATCTTACTCCCGTAGCCTGCGGAGTTCGGGCCCTCCGCATCGAGGCGATCACTCCTGCATTGGGGGTGGAGGAATCTCAGCTACCCGCGCCGAGCTTGTGGTATGGGCGATTGTTGGTCGGTTGATTAGTTCGGGTGTCAGGGGTTATGGGGAGAAGGCAGCAGAATGGGGTTGACAGGGAAAGATAGATCAACCATGATTGAATGGCGGAGTGGCCGAATGACCTAATTCTGCTCCTAGAACTTCTGAACTTGTGAATGCCACTGAACCTGACAGAAAACTGAATGGAAGACATAAAACCTGTTCAGGCCTGAAGAAGAGTCTCGACCCGAAACGTCACCCATTCCTTCTCTCCAGAGATGCTGCCGGCACCGCTGAGTTACTCCAGCATTTTGTGTCCTTCTTTGGTGTAAACCAGCATCTGCAGTTCCTTCCTGCACAATCCTGTATACCCGTTCATCAAATGAAATACATGGCTTGCATTCATGAACGTCGCAAATCTTGGAACTGTTTCAAAATATAACAATCCTATATTAGTATTAACAAGGGATATTTAAATTAAGGTTAATTCGGTGCCCTTGCTGAATTTCTAAGCCAAGTACTTACATACTTTTAAAATAATTACACATCATTCATAATAGGTTTTCTCTAGGTATTTTATTCTCTTTGACAATGATCCTCCGTGGCATTATTTTGGTAATAATGGGATCACACGACAGAGCCCACACCACCCTTGTGCCTCCAGAACACTGATGCACATGAACTGCTGAGTCTGAATTAGACGTGCAGCAGTTTAGATTGTCATTTAGCTTAGTTTAGAGATACAGCACGGAAACGGGCCCTTTAGCCCACCGAGTCCACACCGACCAGCGATCCCCCAACACTAACACTATCCTACACACTAGGGACAATTTACATTCACACCAAGCCAATTAACCTGCAAACCTGTACGTCTTTGGAGTGTGGAAGGAAGCTGAAGATCTCTGAGAAAACCCAGGCGGTCATGGGGAGAGCGTACAAACTCGGTACAGACAGCACCTGTAGTCAGGATGGCATCCGGGTCTCTGGTGCTGTGAGGCAGCAACTCTACCGCTGCACCGCCATTGTGTTTAATATAACTTAATCAGCCGACTTAGCTCCGTGATAACAAGGAGAGGATTCAAGGAACTGCAGATGCTGGTTTACACAAAAAATGACACAAAGTGCTGGAGTAACTCAGCAGGTCAGGCTTCATCTCTGGAGAAAATGGATAGGAGACGTTTCGGGTCACAATGCTTCTTCAGACTGATTGAAGTAGGAGGGAGTAAGCTAGAAGAGAGATCTGGAAGGGTCAAAGCCAGCAAAGTGATAGGTGGATACAGGTCATAAGGTCATAAGTAATAGGAGCAGAATTAGGGCATTCGGCCCATTAAGTCTACTCCACCATTCAATCATGGCTGATCTATCTCTTTCCCTCCTAACCCCAATCTCCTGCCTTCTCCCCATAACCCCTGACACCCGTGCTGATTAAGAATCTATCTATCTCTGCCTTAAAAATAGCCATTTACTTGGCCTCCACAGCCTTCTGTAGCAAATTACAAAGATTCACTACACTCCGACTAAATAAATTCCTCCTCATCTCCTTCTTAAAGGAACGTTCTTTACTGTTGCACTCTAAAAGTACTGAGGCTGTGCCCTCTAGTCCTAGACTCTCCTACTAGTTGAACCATCCTCTCCCCATTCACTCTATCTTGCACTGTACATAAAGATAGTGGCTATGTATTGCGTCTTAGCAAAATAAGACCAAAATAATGAAGATGCATATTTGGCAATTATGAACAGTCCTTCCATAAGCTGGGGTACTGATGGATTCATATCCATTGAGTACATTGGACATTGTGTAAGCGACAGATACACTACAATGCACAGAACTATATTCTGCAGTCTGTACCTGCCCCATTGCTCTCTCTCTATTGCACGTGAGTTTGAACTGAGGGAGAGATAGATCAGCCATGATTGAATGGCAGAGTAGACTTGATGTGCCGAATGGCCTAATTCTACTCCTATCTCTTCTGATCTTATGACCAGCAACAGTCTTACTGGTTAAAACTGCAAGACTAACAGAATCTCACTACTTAACCAACAAGAGGGACTTGGGCAAAACGCAGGCAAATTGGAACTACAGTAGCTGAGTTGGATCAGCATGTGCAAGTTGGGACGCAGGGCCTACTTCCATTCTCTCCAACTCTATGTCATTCATTCATCTTCGTTGAACACATTAGCGACGCAGTGGTGCTGGATTCCGACGGGAACGGTGACGGAAGCACCACACATCTCTGTCCTCCAGTTCCTGCGGACGTCCGCCATTGGAAGTATAGGATTTTGGTGTGTGTGTGTGCTTTATCATCGTTCCTTACAATGCTATGTACGACAGTGATCGCAACTTCTACTGAAGTGTGGATGGCCGTTGGCTTGCTAGAGGCTCATGCGCTCTTTGACAGCTCTTGTTTTTGGTCCTGCTGAGGGTCCACAGCCCCCTCCTCACCTGGCAAACCAGGTGGGTGAGACGGTTTAGTCGCCGACTATCCGACCATGGAGCAGGTAGCACGGGGTTACATGGTACCCGTGGCGGGGGCAACTCCCCCTGACCTGACATAACATGACTTAAGGTAATTCATGCCAAACATCCCAGGTAATGTGCCACCAACCAGGAAACAAGGCCTACTGCTATAGACTTTAGACTTTAGATTTACACCTGCTTCAAGTTCTTTTTGGTGTCAAGTAAGTTAACACACGTTCTAATATTTGACCTTAGTTTTAGTGTAGTGTAGTTTAGAGATACAGAGGGGAAACACACCCTTCAGCTCACTGAGTTCACACTGGCCAGCGATCCTCGTACACTAGCACTATCTTACACACGAGGGACTATTTACAATTGTACACAAGCCTATTAACTAACAGACCTGCACGCCTTTGGAATGTGGGAGGAAACCGGAGCACCTGGAGATAACCCATGCAGGTCAACACGAAGAATGTACAAACTCCATATAGACAGCACCCTTAGTCAGGATCGAACCCGGGTCTCTGGCACTGTAAAGGGCCTGTCCCACTGTACGAGGTAATTCAAGACCTCTCCCGACTTTTAAAAAAAGCAAACTCGTGGTAAGTACGTAGAATGTACGTAGCGGCTACGTCGGAGCTCGTGGATGTCTCATAGTGGCTCATAACGCTAACGGCAGGTACTCGGGAAACGCGGTAACTCATGAAGTTTTTTCAGCACTGTGAAAAATGTCCACGAGAGCCCCGAGTACCTAGGAACGGCTATTACCGTAATTCTCCGAGTTCGAATCAGGGGAAACTCGGGAGAACTCTTGAATTACATCGTACAGTGGGACAGGCCCTTAAGGCACCAACTCTATTGCTGCCCCACCCGTGCCGCCCTCGTAATGCCATTCTCTTTTTTTCCTCTCCGAATTTCACAGACTATCGCAGAATTAACAAAGCATCCAGTCAACGACTTGAAATAAGTTTCTTAATAAGTGTTCCTGTTGAGAGAAGCTTGTGTGGACCTGATATCCTGATGCGATGCCGTCTGGAGCTATGCTCCTGGTAGGGCCACCCATGGCGGTAAGGTCAAGGGGGAGGACACTGACAAAGAGTAATCCAACCAAGACCTCAACAGTGGAACAGGCAGAGGATGATGGCTGACCTTAGAGGAGCGTCACAACGGCTGGGAAGGCGGAAGAAGGCTGCAGCAGAAAAGGGTCTCCGGTCGTCTTGGACTCCATGCCACTGTTGGCTGCCTGTGCACCAGTCTCCGCACGTTAAACAAAGTCACGCACGGGCATCCTCCATATAGTGAATAGCACCCTGGAGACACCCATGGTCAGACATGACTGAAGGAGGCCTACAATGACAGAATCAAACCTAATGGCAAGATAAACAAGGAAGGTTTGGGCGGCACAGTGGCGCAGCGGTAGAGTTGCTGCCTTACAACGCTTGCAACGCCGGAGACCCGGGTTCGATCCCGACTATGGGGTGCTGTCTGTACGGAGTTTACACGTTCTCCCCGTGACCGCGTGGGCTTTCTCCGAGATCTTCGGTTTCCTCCCACACTCTAAAAACGTACAGGTATAAGGTTAATTGGCTATGTATATGTGTAAAATTATCCCTAGTGTGGAGGATAGTGTTAATGTGCAGGGATCGCTGGTCGGCGCGAACTCGGTGGGCCGAAGGGCCTGTTTCCGCTCTGTATCTCTAAACGAAACTAAAATCTATTTTGCAGAGTCTGACCTCTTTGAACTCAACCATTCCCCCGATGATGTAGAAACAGTCGTGATTCAGAGCAAAGAGCAGATTCCTCCTCAAAAATTGCTGTTTCTCTCAGCCATGTGCCAGTGATTATCCAAAGACATATAACTGTTAATAAGCTTTCCGCTTCAAAGCAGATTGCTCCCTTTGCTGAGCAGCCCTCTGGGACAAATCTCACGAAGACTGCCTCTTTTTAATTAGCATTAAACAAGTTCCTTATTCTGCTGGGAGAAAATCTTCAGTGAGCTGAACTTTCAATGGTTTAGAAAGAAAAGGCTCACATTTAATGTCAATTGTTAAGTCATAACCATATGCACATTAAGCCCAATCTTTCTTTAGCACCATTGAGCCTTCTGGGAAAGATCACCAAAGTACTGGTAGCTGCTCCATTTCCATGGAAGTAATTTTCAGTCATTATGGACTCTGATTCAATGTTGCTATTGCTAAGTTACGAATATTTCTTTTCAGAAAAGCCTACAGTAAGTGCTGTAGAAAGCATTTTATCGGGATGCACCACAGCGTGGTTTAGGAACAGCTCCATCCAAGGCCGCATGAATTTGCAGAGAGTTGTGGACGCAGCCCAGACCAGCACACAGACTGTCCTCCCTTGCATTGACTCCATGCCTCCCTTCGGCCTCCCTTGCATTGACACTTCACGCTGCCTCAGCAAGGCCACCTCAGCAAGCGCGGAAACAGGCCCTTCGGTCTACCGAGTCCGCGCCGACCAGCGATCTCCGCACACTAGGGCCAATTTACACCTATACCAAGCCAATTGACTTACAAACCTGTACGTCTTTTGAGTGTGGGAGGAATCCGAAGATCTCAGAGAAAACCAACGCGGTCACGGGGAGAACTTACAAACTCCGTACAGGCAGCACCCGTAGTCGGGATCGAACCAGGGTCTCTGGCGTTGCAAGCGCTGTAAGGCAGAAACTCTACCGCTGTGCCACCGTGTCACCCAGTTGCACCACCGTGCCACCCATAATCGAGGATGAGTCTCACCTGTCGCTCCCTCTTGTGTTTTATTCCCCAAATAGCGCTGCACAGTGGCCCAGCGGCAGAGTTGCTGCCTCACAGCGCCAGAGACCCGGGTTCAATCCCGACTACTGGTGCTGTCTGTATGATTTGCACATTCTCCCTGTGACCGCCTGGGCTTTCTCCGGGTGCTCCGGTTTTCTTCCCACACTTCAAAGGCGTGCAAGTTTGTAGGTTAATTAACTTCTGGAAATTGTCCCTAGTGTGTCGGATGGAACTAAAATACAGTTGATCGCTGGTCGGCCTGGAGACAGTGGGTCGATTAAAGCCCAGTTTCCACGCTGTATCTCTAAAACTAAAACTAAAACGCTTGAAAAAAAGGTCAAACGCGTTCTTCTGATTCAATACAGAATAATTCATCAGCCAAACACCTCAAATCTTCGGAGAAAGGCCCTGATAAGGTTTCCTTATCCCCACATCAATCTCCATAGCCCTCGAATATATTAAATAAAACTTTAGAAGATTTATTGCCTCCCACTATAAATAGAGATAATGTTGAAATGTAATAAGAAAAGAAATCACCTCTTGATGTACTTCTCTTAACTTATTATGTCTAATAAATTTCTTTCCTCAGGGAAATCTATCAGTAAGATTTCAGTAACAGGACGAAAGATAACTTATTTGTATTCCATTAATATGCATGCAAAAACATAAAATATGCATATGGGAAATGTAATTGATTAGTATATATTTGCATTTCTGAACTGAGTTTGTATATAAGGGATTCGTTCATTCAAATTTCAAAGCGGTCATCGAAAAAATGGAGTCCTACCCACCTTATGAGCTAACTAAATGTTAGCGATGAAAGATCCTAGACTGTTAACTGTTTATTTTTCCACAGATGCTGCCTGACCAGTTGTTTTTCCCCCCCCCAGCATTTTCTGTTTAGTTTAGTTTAGTTTAGAGATGCTGCCCGCAATCAGGCCCTTCGGCCTACCGAGTCCGCTCCAGCCAGCGATCCCCGCGCATTAACACCATCCTGCCTACACTTGGGACAATTTTACATTTATGCCAAGCCAATTAGCCCACAAACCTGTATGTCTTTGGAGTGTGGAAGGAAACCGAAGATCTCTGAGGAAACCCACGCGGTCACGGGGAGAACGTACAAACTCACAGTACAGACAGCACCCATAGTCGGGATCAAACCCGGGTCTCTGGCACCGTAAGCGTGTAAGGCAGCAACTCTGCCGCTGCGCCACCATGCCATTATTGATCAGTAATTTCTTTTGATGTTAACATCACTTTTGATGTTATCCTGTAATGAATATTAAGGCAAATATTTTACAATTGACACAATTACTGTGGAGCAGCGGTAGCGCCGGAGACGCGGGTTCGATTTCACGTCGAGACCCTTCTTCAGACTGGTTCGACGCATCTGGTCTATATTGGTTGAAACCAACAGGTGGGGCGGCACGATGGCACAGCTAGTAGAGCTGCTGCCTCACAGTGCCAGAGACCCGGGTTCGATCCTGACTATGGGTGCTGTCTGTACGGAGTTTGTACGCCCTTCCCATGACCTGCGTGGGTTTTTTCTGGTTGCTCCGGTTTCCTCCCACACGCATAAGACGTACACTAAACTGAACCAAACTAACCCTCTGGTGGAAGGTTGTTGAAGAAAGTGATCAGTAAAGGGCCTGTCCCACTTGGGCCGTCATTTATGAGACGGGCCGGTAGTGACTGACGCGCGACGATCGCGCGCATCATCATCAGCCATCTGGAGCGAGTGACGTCATTTGGAGATAGGCACAAAATGCAGGAGTAACTCAGCGGGACCGGCAGCATCTCTGGAGAGAAGGAATGAATGATGTTTCGGGTCGAGACTCTTCTTCAGTCTGAAGAAGGGTCTCGACCCGAAATGTCACCCATTGCTTCTCTCCAGAGATGCTGCCGGTCCCGCTGAGTTACTCCAGCATTTTGTGTCTATCTCCAATCGTCTTGGCCCCGCTCTGGGAGTAGAAGTGGGGGCGGATCCGGATCGGCAACGGCCGTGAGCCCCAGGCCGAGCTCGGCGATCGTTTGCCTGCATCTGCTGCTGTTGGAGGTGAGACGTTGCGCCGCGCCAGGGTCTTGGGCCTGTCCCACTTTGGCCGTTAATTACGCGACAGGCCGGTGGCGCGCGAAGATTTAGTTCAGGACGAAGTCCACACTCCTCCACGCCACTCCACCCTACACATCAGTCCATGTGCCAATCCCGCGCTACCCATGCGCTACCCACACGCTAGCAGGTCACGTAAATGGCGCGCGAATGACAGCCAAGTGGGACAGGCCCTTAACTCCTAAAGTTCTAAGTCCTGAACTACTATCTATCTCATTGGTGACCCTCGGACTATCCTTGATCGGACTTTGCTGGCTTTACCTTGCTCTAAACGTTACTCGCTTATCATGTGTCTATATGTCAATTGCTCGATTGGAAGCATGTATTGCCTTTCTGCTGACTGGATTGCTTTTCACTGCACCTCGGTACACGTGACAATAAACTAAACTGAACCAAAGCACGTCTACAAAATTGTCCAGTGTAGGGCTGGGGCAATATTGTTAACGTCAGAGTTAGGATTTTGCTCTGAAATACAAAGCAGGACATGGAGAAATGTCGGCAGATGATTCACTGCAGGAGAGTCACTGCAGGAGAGGAGATGGGAGATGTCGGTGTGTCTATACAGCACTCGATAAACGTGGCACCAACAAAGTGGGGTAAAATCAGAGGCTGACAAGGATGGGAAGGTACAGCTGCTTTCTCAGCAAGCGATCCGGGTTGGCCTGAGAAGATGAAACACTTACCAGCAGCCGTATCGCCGAGAGCAGCTGCACCAAGCGTAAACTCTGCAGCGAGCGGGGAAAGCCAACACAGTATCAACGAAACAGAGCCCCATCTCAACAACGATTACAGTTTTAAAAAATGGCTCGTATAACGCCGGCCACAGTGTGCAGGAGGGATCTGCAGACGCTGGTCTAAACCGAAGATAGACATAAAATGGAGAAGTTATGGGGGGGGGAAGGCAGGAGAATGGGGTTAGGAGGGAGAGATAGATCAGCCCTGATTGAATGGGCTGAATGGCCCAATTCTGCTCCTCTCTCTTATGAAGTTATGAACCCAGTAGGACAGGCAGCATCTCTGCACAGAAGGAACGGGCAAGGTTTCGGGTCGTGTCTGAAGAAGGGTCTCAACCTGATACGTCACCCACTCCTTCTCTCCAGAGATGCTGCCTGACCCGCTGAGTTACTCCAGCATTTTGTGCCCAGCAACAGTGTAGCAGGTAATAAATGGGGTTTAAAATACATGGGAAATATCTGGGAAATTCATGGGTAAAGGGAAACGAGAGATAAAGACAGTGATAGAGATATAGAACCAATAAATGAAAGATATGCAAAAATTAATAATATAATGAAAAAAATATATCATCTGAGTAAAATATTAAATATAGATTGTTCATTAACTTCATGATTAAGTAGGGAACCATAATGTACGCATACTGTCTTGTAAGTGCTGTACTGCATCACCAGAGATGCACGATATTCTACGCACTGAGTATAGAAGCTGAAAGATGAGCACATTGTGAACAACAGATCTCAGCCTGGAACTCTAATTGGCAAACATGGCTCTGGAAGCAAGACATTGCCATTGATATTCTCCCAAGAACATGCAGCTTGCAAGCGACATGAGTTTTGAATGCAGAAGAAGGGCTTCAATGAAGTATCCCAACTTACTCTTTACTCAAATGACCTTCCCGACCTGTTGACCGACACAAAAAGCTGGAGTAACTCAGCGGGCAGGCAGCATCTCGAGAGAGAAGGAATGGGTGACGTTTCGGGTCGAGACCCATCTTCAGACTGAGAGTCATGGGAAAGGGAAACGAGAGGTATAGAACAAATAAATTAAAGATATTCAAAAAAAGGAATGATGATCTGGGTCTTTGGTGCTGTAAGGTGGCAACTCTCCTGGTGTGCCACCGTGCCACCCGAAATAGTTTCGCAAGTTCACCTCGATCATTTCCCCAGCACCCACCCCAACCCACCAGCTCTTCTCCCAAGCCCTGTTCTTTAAAATTGATAGCTCCATTCAAATGATACATATCCAAAGCATAGTAACTATTTCTCTTATAATCCTATAGGAAAGGGCATCAGGCAAGTCACAGGTTATAGGACACTTGCACAAGAGTTCTGCAACTTGTATTCAAGGTCTTAGTCAGACGCTGATTGTAACTCTTTGGATCCAAAGGAGAAGCTAAACAGACACAAGTTTGTGTAGGGAGGAACTACAGATGCTGGTCTTAACTGAAGACAGGCACAAAAAGCTGGAGTAAAGGGCCTGTCCCACTTTCACGACCCAATTCTCGACCTCTGCCGAGTTTGCCCTTGACACATACTCGCAGCATGGTCGTCACGAGGTCGTAGGAGGTCGTAGTTAGGTCGTGATGCTAGTCGTGGCATCAAGTAGGTTGGGGCGTTTTTTTCAACGTGATGAAAAATGTCCACGAGTAAAAAAGGTCGTGAATTAGGTCGTGAAAGTGGGACAGGCCCTTAACTCAGAGGGACAGGCAGTATCACTGGTGAATAGGAATCGGTGACATTTCAGGCCCTGGCAACATCCTTGTAAACCTTCTCTGCACAGTTTCCAGCTTGACAACATCTATATAACTAAAAGTCTCATCTTAACCACTTCCTGTCCGTGCTGTATATTGATTTTAGAAAAACTCAATCCTATATTGCTATGATTTTTGGCCATCTTACTCACAGTCCTCCTCCGCTGAGGCAGCCCTTGAGGATTTTTCCAATCACAAAATAAAAAAGTTATGAATGTTTAAAAAATCTTGAGATCAGCTGATTGGTCCTCTCGCCTGTCAATCACCATGATGAAGATAACGCCCCCTCTGGGGGGGGGCAGGACGATAAAACCCTGGATGCCTGGAGGTGAGCCAGTCACTCTGGAAGATCGCAAGGGAGAGGCCACAACTCTGATTCTGCTGTGAGTCTACTGAACTGGGAGTCTACTGAATTGTGAGGTTACCCTTTATGTGGTTTATGTGATTATGTGGTTATGTACTTTATGTGGTTATGTACTTTTTGTGGTTAACCCTTCATGTGCTTGCAATAAATGATTTGTTAGCCAGCAATATGCTTGCAATGAATGATAATTTGTTAACGTTTAATGTGCTTGCAATAAATGATTTGTTACCCAGTAATGCGCTTGCAATGAATGACGATTTGTTAACCCTTAATTTGCTTGCAATAAATGATTAGTTAGACAGCAATGTGCTTGCAATGAATGATGCTTTGTTAACCCTTAATGTGCTTGCAATAAATGATTTGTTAGCTCTTAATGAAAAGAAATGAGTTGTTTGGCCTGCCCTGTGCTTGAAATTGAACTGGAAATGAAATGAAATTAGTTGTTTGGCCTGCCCTGTGCTTTTGCTTTTGCTTTGCCTTTGCTTTGCTTGAGCTCACCTGAAATGAAAGCAAATGGATTGTATTGTTGGCTGGCCCCGCCTGCTCTGTGCTTTCGCTTTTGCTTTGCCTTTGCTTTGCTTGAGCTCACCTGAAATGAAAGCAAATATATTGTATTGTTGGCTGGCCCCACCTGCCCTGTGCTTTTGCTTTTGCTTTGCCTTTGCTTTGCTTGACCTCACCTGAAATGAAAGCAAATGGATTGTATTGTTGGCTGGCCCCGCCTGCCCTGTGCTTGACTTGACTTGACTTGACTTGAAATGGATTGACTTGACATGAAATGGATTGTTGGCCCTGCAGTCACTGTACTTGACTTGACTTGACCCAAAACACCCATGCTAGCACTCCAGACCCCCCCCCCCCACTGGCCACCAATATTGGAATTGGTGGAGAGGTGGAAAATTGCGTTGGGGGACCAGCCCTCCCATGTGAACATGGGACCCAACAGGTCCCACTTAGTCTAGTCTAACCTATATCATGATGCCCAAAACTGAGCATAATACCCAAAACGAGCCTTGCCAACATCTTATATAACTGTAACTTGAGCTCCCAACTTCTATACTCATGATCTACTGCCATGGAGTTGGCATCTCCAACAGTGGAATGCTTATGTAGTATTAAACCAAGCCATTTATTGTTGGAGAAAATATAGGGAGGAATATCAATCTTTTGCTGTCCCATCTGTAAAAGTGTTTAGATGAAGGGTTCACCTGAAATATGAACGACTTCTCTTTCCTCAGATTCAGCATGATGTTTTCAACATTTTTTGTTTTTATTTCAGACCTCCAGAACCTACAGTCCTTTTAAAAAGAAAATCTGATGGTTTATTTAAAGAGGCACAGTGGAGGAGAAAATGGGGATAAAAATCAGCTCTGGTCGTGATAAGTGCTCCTTTTTCCAGAAACTTTGATCAGGAATTACTCTGCAGTTCCGGTCGCTCCATTACAGGAAGGATGTGGAGGCTTTGGAGGGGGGACGGAGGAGGTGTAACCGGATTTCGCCTGGGTTGAGGGTTTCAGTTACAGGGCGAGGTTGGATAAACTTGGATTATTTTCTCTGGAACGTCGGAGATTGAGGGGAAAGTTGACAGAAGTGTATAAAATAATGAGGGATAGACATGATAGACAGTCAGAACCTTTTTTCCCAGGGTGGTAATGCCCAACTCTAGAGGACCTAGCTATGTGAGAGGGGGAAAGTTTAATGGGGACTAGCTGGTGGGCTGGCAGTTAACTTACTCATGGGAGGGCTGGTCCCCCAACGCAATATTCCACCTCTCCACCAATTCCAATATTGCTAGCCAGTGGGTGGGAGGGCTTTCTGGAGCGCTAGCATGGGTGTTGTGGGCCAAAGGGACTGGTTTCCCAGGGGCTAGTATTGACATTGTGGGCCGAATGGATTCTTGGGCTGGCAGATCAGTCACTGAGGCCTGGCAGCTCAGGTACTCAGGCCTGGCAGACTGGCAGCTCAGTCTCAGACCTGGTGGGCTGGCAGCTCAGAAACTGCCAGAAATTCTGCCCAAAACAGGTGACAGACTCTGTGAGAGAGAAGGGGGAGAGGGTGGAGAATCAATTTTAGAAATGTTCATCATTTTTTACAGATCACAACAATGAAGGATGAAAGTCTTTCCTTGCGTGGATCTCTGGAGCACTAGTATGGGTGTTGTGGGCTGAAGGGACTTGTTTCCAGAGAGCTAGTATGGACATTGTGGACTGAATGGATTCTTGGACTCGCAGTTCAGTGAGTCATGGCTGGTGAGTCTTGGCTGGTGAGTCATGGCTGGTGGGCTGGAAGTTCACTAAGTCATGGCTGGTGACTGGCACTTCAATCACTTGCAGCTGGTGGGCTGGCAGTTAACTTACTCATGGCTGGTGGGCTGGCAGTCCAGTGACTTATGGCTGGTGGGCTGGCTGTTCACTTACTCATGGCTGGTGGGCTGGCAGTCCAGTCACTCATGGCTGGTGTGGTGGCAATTCACTCAGCAAATCCAATTTCACAGCACTTCAAGCAGAGTGCAGGCCAGCAAATTCAATTTCACAACATTGCAAGCAGAGTGCAGGCCAGCAAATTCAATTTCGTGGCATTTCAAGCAGAGTGCATACACTCACACACACAGACTCACACACACACTCACACACAGACACACCCACACACTCACTCACACACACACACCCTCCACCTCACACACACACCCTCCACCTCACACACACATTCACACACACACACACAGACACACACACACAGAGACACACACACACAGAGATACACACACACACAGACACACACACACACACACACACGCACGCATGCACGCACGCATGCACGCACACACACACGCACGCACGCACACACACACACACACACACACACACGCACACACACTGACTCACACACTGACTCACACACCATATATATGACAGTAAACATTCTTGTATCTACTCACATGGCTGAGCGTGGCCTCTCCACTGTGGGGCTTCCGCAGTCAGCGGATCTTCCGCAATCAGAGTGACCGCTGTACTTACTGGAAATTATGCAATCAGCGTGACCTCTGCACACCGGAAATTATGCAATCATCGCGACCTGTCCACTAAGCGGAAGTCACGGAATGAGCGGGACCTTTGAACTAATCACAGTCGGACCAGACAAAGCATTTATTCCGTCCAAACACCGTCGGACCTAATAAAGCATTTATTCCTTCCAAACACAGTCAGACCTCATTGCATTGCCTTTTCAAGCACAGGGCAGGCCAAACAACTCATTGCATTGTCATTAAGGGCTAACAACTCATTTATTTATTGCAAGTACATTGCAGACTCACAGTTCAGTTGATTCACAGCTTAGGAGGACAGTCTTGGCCTCTCCCTCGCGATCTTCCAGGGTGACTGACTCACGTCCAGGCATCCGGGGTTTTATAGTCCTGCCCCCCCCCCCCCCCCGGGAAGGGGCATTCCCTTTATCATGGTGATTGACAGGCGAGAGGACCAATCAGCTGATCTCAATATTTTTTAAACACTCATAACTTTTATATTTTTCATCGATGGGAAAAATCCTTGGGGCTGTCTCAGCTGAGGAGGACTGTGAGTAAGATGGCCAAACATCACAGCGATAAACGCTAGCGTTTTGTCTAAAATCAATATACAGCGCAGACAGGAAGTGGTCAAGATGAGACTTTTAGTTATATAGATAGATATGGGGGGCATGCGTTTTATACAGTGGTGGGGACCTAAAATCTATTGCCAGGGGTGGTGGTGGAGGCAGATACGATAGTGGCATTTAAGAGACATTTATATAGGCACATGGAAGTGCGCAGGGTTGCCAACATTGGGTGAGAGTTGGGAGTGAGAAATTGTGAGAGGCCAAGCCCGAGGGAACATAGCGACCGGGGGGGCGGGGTGGGGGGAGGAGAGTGCACTCGCTTCAATATGATGCCTACTGTAGCGAGTCTTTTAACTTACACTTGAATGCAATATATATGCTTTAAATTGAATTAGCTATGAATAAGGTTAGACTAAATTACATTCCTAATTACATTCCACAGTAGAGCCAGACTCTGATCAACACATGCAGCACATGACTGATCTTAGTATATTCATGTATGAAATCAGATTATAATCAAACACGGCCCATGTTGACCAACCTGGGTCTCACTGCACACCTGGTACTACTCCTGATCCAGTTGCATACCTTCTCTCATTCCTGACCCTGACATTCTCTCATTCCTGACCCTGAATCCAGCCTTACATCTGCCCCCCCCCCCCTATTCAACCCTGATCATAACTGCTTACCTGCTTAGGTTCCCAATGCTGAACACTCCCCTGGTCCAAGCTTTGACTGCACACCTAGTACTATTCCAGACCTTGACTCTGGATGCACACTTGTCCTTGCTCCTAGCCCCTCTGCACCGACAATATATCTGGCCCTCACATAAAGCCCCATATCTGACCCCCTGGACTTAACCTATTACGTTCAAGTCCACAGGTGCTAGGAGAAGAGATCAGGCACCTGGCACAATTCCAGGAACCTGACTCCGGTTAATCCACTCAGTAAACCGCTCACTTTAACAATACTAAATTCATTTTAAAATAGTTAAGAGATAAAGAGTGAGTAGGATATGGAATCGAATACATTTGACATATATATAAATTGTAACTGGGTGAAATAGAACTGAATTGGAAACGGTAATGACCCCATAGATTTTGGGTAAGAAATACAGCGGGGCTAACTTTATACCAACTACGCCGGAAGCGTTATGGATGTCGTACCCCACAGACGAGTGGGCCACTCACTACGGTGTTGAAATTTTAGACACCGTAAATTTATTTGATTTATATATATATTTTTTTTTAATCACAATATGTCACATCTGTGTGTTTTTTCTTCAAGGACAATCGCGCAGGAGAACTACCAAGGAAGTCTATAATAGAAATACTCCCAAAATAACCAGAGTCCGGAGGTATGAACGCACCACAATAATTAAGGTCATTAAAATTGGTAAAAATGCATGACGACAATCAAAAGAAAATAGGAGGAATCACATTATGTAGTTGGAATATAAGGGGGATTAATGAACCTATTAAAAGGGGCAAGATACTAGCTCAGTTGAAATCATACAACACGGACATAGCGTTTCTACAGGAAACACATCTTAAACAGCAAGATCAGACAAGACTGAGGGCGAACTGGATAGGCCAAACATTTCACTCTTCATTTACCTCTAAATCTAGAGGTACTGCAATTATTATTCGTAAAGGAATTCCATTTAAATCAAAGAACACTATTTTAGATAAGGAAGGGAGATATCTTATAGTAGCAGGGGAGATCAATAATATGCCAATCACGCTGGTAAACATATATGCGCCCAACTTTGATAACCCTCAATTTTTTAATAAAATTCTGAATATAATTGCAGAATCTAATTATCAAAATGTTATAATCGGAGGAGATTTTAATTGTGTTTTAGATCCTTATTTAGATAAATCGATGCAAAAACAAAAAGGTCAGACGAAATCTAAAACCAGTGAACTCTTACACACATATATGGAAAACACAAATATAACAGATGTATGGAGGATTGCAAACCCGACGGGAAGGGATTACTCGTTTTATTCAACGGTGCATAAAACATATTCACGGATAGACTATTTTCTAGTGGATACAAAATTAATCTCGCAATCTTTGAATCCTAAATATCATATTAATGCGATCTCAGATCATTCTCCGTTAACTTTTGTTCTAAAACTAGAAGGAATGTCTATGAATAAACCGTTCTGGAGGTTTAACTCACAAATTTTAAAAGACCCTCAAGGGAGTATCTATCTAAAAAAACAGATGGATCTATTTTTTGAGTTAAATGATACACCAGAGATATCCCCCACGTTATTATGGGAATCCTTCAAAGCATTTATAAGAGGAGTCATTATTTCATTTCAAGCTTATCAAAATAAAAAGAATAAGAATGAACAAAGACACTTAGAAGATCAAATAAAACAGTTAGATATAGATAATGCTAAAGACCCAACTATGGATAAACATAATAAAATACTACTACTGAAATTTCAGTTAAATAAATTACTGTCAGAGAAAGTTATAACATTATTTCAAATCACAAAACAAGAACACTTCGAATTCGGGGACAAACCCCACAAACTTCTAGCACGACAACTTAAAAAACGGGAAAAAGAGAATGCAATATTAAAGATTAAATCAGATAGAGGGGAAGTATTAACACTACCCAAGGATATTAATAAAAGATTTGCTCAATTTTACCAGAATCTATACACATCTAAAACGTCAATAGACAATAATAAAATCTCAGAATTTTTAGATAATTGTAATCTACCACAATTAGAACGCAGGGAACAAGAGGAACTGGGAGCACAAATTACTTCTAAGGAGATAGAAGACACAATAAAAACACTAAAAAATGGAAAAACACCAGGACCAGACGGATTCAGTAATGAATTTTATAAATCTTTTTATGATATAGTTACTCCACGATTACAAAAAATGTATACATATGCTTATAAAGAGCAAAACCTACCTGAAACACTAGCGGAATCAACGATCATATTAATACTTAAAAAAGATAAAAATATAGAAGAACCAGGATCATATAGAGCTATTGCTTTGTTAAATACGGATCAGAAAATAATAGCAAAAACATTAGCCAATAGATTAAGCAAGTATGTTAGTAGACTAATACATGAGGATCAAACAGGATTTATACCTAAGAGACACTCATTTAATAATTTGAGACGTTTGCTTAACATAATGCATTCACATAAATCTTATGACCAAGAGTTAGCTATCATCTCACTGGACGCAGAAAAAGCGTTTGATCAAGTAGAATGGGACTATATGATCAAAGTATTGCAAAAATTCCAATTGGGAGAAAACTTTATTGCATGGATAAAACTACTATATAACAAACCTACGGCTAGAATACTAACTAATAATATATTATCTTCAAAATTCGAATTATCTAGGGGCAACAGACAAGGATGTTCACTATCACCGCTGTTATTTGCTTTGGTAATTGAACCCCTGGCTGAAAAAATAAGAACACACTCGAATATTCACGGTTATAACACAAAATATTCAAACAACAAACTATCCCTATATGCTGATGATGTACTACTGTACATCACAAAACCACAAATTAGTATACCAAATATATTAAACTTAATTGAGGACTTTGGATCCTTTTCAGGATATAGAATAAATTGGAACAAAAGTGAAATTATGTCGATTAAACCAAAAGATTCAACACATCTCAGGAAATTCCCTTTTAAAATAGCTATGGAAAAATTCAAATATTTAGGAATTGAGATTACTAGAAATTACCATGATATGTTTAAAGCTAATTATAATCCCCTACTTAAGAAATTAAATAATCTGATTAAATTTTGGAAAACACTTCCGATGTCCTTAATAGGTAGGATAAATGCTATAAAAATGATTTTCTTACCACAAATCCTTTACCTATTTCAATCAATACCTATATATCTCCCAAAAAAGTTTTTCAAAAAACTGGACTCAGACATTACAAATTTTATATGGGATTACAAATCCCACAGAATACAAAGAACACACCTTAACAAACGAAAAGAGTTGGGGGGTCTAGCGCTCCCTAACTTTATGTATTATAACTGGGCAGTAAATATTAAAAATATGATTCACCTGCTGGACAATTCTGCCCAGCAGGTGGACTGGATTATAATGGAAAAAGGGGATTGCTCCCCGAATAATATAGGAGCGATTATTCTCTCTCCAATAAACTTGAATAATAAAAATTATAATAAAAATCCAATTATATATAGCACTATTAGAACATGGAAGCAAATAAAACAGAATCTAAAATTAAGAAACCTATCTCTCTTAATACCAATAGTCAATAACCCATCGTTTAAACCTTCAATCATAGATAAAGCATTTATACAATGGAAAGAATGGGAATTAAAACGCTCGAAGATCTGTATGAATTAGAAAAATTACTATCATTCCAACAACTACAACTGAAATATAATTTGAAAAATAATCAATATTTTAAATATATACAAATCTGTGACTATTTGAAAACACACACAAAAGATTATTATAATATGCCTTCCGACTTACTAGATGAAGCAATGAAGACAAAGGCGGAATCAGCTAATTTAATATCATACTTATATAATATCATTTTAAATATAGAAATACCCACAACAGATGGAATTAGAAGAGATTGGGAACAAGATCTAGGTATAAAAATTTCAAAAGAGAGTTGGGATAATCATTTATTACAGGTGCATAAATGCTCGATCAACGTACGACATACGCTTATCCAATTTAAAACATTACATAGATTATATTATTCAAAAACCAAACTAAATAAAATCTTTCCTAACGTCTCACCAATCTGTGATAAATGTATATGTCAAGAAGCTACCATAGCACATTCTTTTGTTTTTTGTACAAAAATCCAAAAATTCTGGTTTGAAATATTTGATATTTTTTCAAAATTAATCAAAATAAAACTGGTACCAAAACCAGAATGGATTATTTTTGGAATATCGGAAGGTATTCCTGAATTAAACGTGTATCAGAAGAATTTACTCAATTATGGGCTAATAATGGGAAAAAAGCTTATACTTAAATTCTGGAAAAATGCGCCCACACCAACAATAAAAATGTGGACATCAAATATGTTGGAAACATTACATCTGGAAGAGATGAGATTCCTCCTAGTAGGCAAAGCAGATCAATTTCAAAAGACGTGGTCTACGTTTTTGGACCTATTACAAGCATGAGGTGCAATAGTAATTTAGAAAAACAAATAAATAAATAAAAGGTATCTGGACCTGGTAATGGGAGGTAAAATAAAAATAGACTTGGTTGGTAGTTCCTTCTCTATGAAGTATGGTATAAGAGTCATAATAGAGCGATTGTTCCTTCTTTCTTTCTCTTTTTTTCTAGGGTCTATTTTCTAACTTTACTTCCTTCTCTAACCTCTTTTCTAAGGGGCTTTCTTTTCCAACACTCTTTTGCACTTCACAACCTTTGCGCACTTTCTTCACTTTTCTTACTTCTTTCTTTTTCTTTCTTAAAGTTTAAAAAAGTGAAGCGGTACAAAAAATGTATTAATATATACGTGTTGTACATTACTGTAATCTACCGTACTTCTAAAAAATAAAAAATTAAAAAAAAAAAAAAAAATTAAAAAAAAAAAAAAAAAAAAAAAGTCCACAGGTGCTTATCTAATGCAGTAATCTTTTATGGGGCACTTCACAAACCAAATTATCTATAACAAAATTTGCTACATCCATTGGCTTCCTTGTTATCTAACATGCTAGTTACTTTGTCAAAGAAGTCATCAATTGGTTGAACACAATTTCTCATCCATAAAATTATACTCACTCAGCTGTATAAGTATTCTGTTACCATTTCTTTCATTTTCCTAACAAACTGTCCTGAAGTCATTTTCACCCCCAATATTTTCAGTATTTTGCTGTCTTCCTCTCAGCTGGGACTTTTCCGAAATGCAAAGTCCAATTACTATATATTTAAGCAATTATATAGTATATTAAATGTGATCTTGAGAGTACATCATATTTTCTGTGGTATCCATAACACAACAATGATAAAGATCTTTGTTTTGATTGCACCTACCAACATGCATTCATTATTATATTACAGTTAATATGTACAGAGGCCAAATTTTTGTTCCAATGCTCCCCATTCCCAATTACTTTTACATTGAAGTGATTGAAATCCAAGTGAAGTTTAAATGGCATCATAAAAGTCAAACCTCCGGAATGGATGATATTCATTACGTGGTTGGTTGGGGTCAGTATCAGTACAATTACTGTATTAAACTTTGAATCTTCAGATGTCCTGGTTCAAGCTAAAACTAAATAAAATAATAACCTCCTCACACATTCCCCTGCAAGTATCTCCGTCACTCCTTTAAAATATTCCCCTTCTTTGAACAAGCTCTTAAATATCGCATCTGAATCCATCTGATTACACTCCTTGAGGATGTTCATCTACGTGTTGAATTAATAAAACAACAAAATTGGGGACATTTCTATTCAACCTGTCAAAGGAATTTAGGGGGAGGGGGTTAGAAATAGTCAGTGAGGTAAACAAACATAATAGTTGAGTGGCAAATGACAATAGTGCTACCTTCCCAATATATAACTGAAGGAAATAATGGGTTATCGGGGCTGTATGTTGTGACAGACAGCCTGACACCTTGCATGTCATTTTAATATTACACTTATCCCATCCCCCTGGATATTCCAGATTCATAAATTAAGGTTTTGTCAAATAATTACAAATCAGGCTAATTACAAATCAATAACATTAGCCGACTCCGAAACATGAAGCGCTGAGCATTGGGATCCAGACATCATGGACAACTGGCCTCAGTTCCCCGCTCACATCTGGCAGTGTTCTCTATCTGAACCAGGGACCGCGGAGCGTTTTTGAAAGTGGGGAGGCTGAGCGATCACTGATCAATGGCTTTGGGGGTACCCGGTGAGGGAGTGGAGCAACTGAGTGGGGAGAGGGTGTGGAAGTGGGGTGTCCCCCCTCCCAGGGTAGGGACTTTTTGAAATTTGATGTATTAAAATCATGTTTTCGTGCAATGTAGAAGTATGATTTCAATGTTTTTTGTATGAATTATTTTTAAGAGGTAACTTTTTAAGGGGGTAAGTTATTCCACACAAAGGGTGGTGGGTGTGTGGAACAAGCTGCCAGAGGAGGTAGTTGAGGCAGGGACCATCCCAACATTTAAGAAACAGTTAGACTGATACATGGATAGGGCAGGTTTGGAGGTATGGACCAAAAGCAAGTAGCACAGAGACTCTCACGGCAGCGGCGCAACGCTTCCAACGCCTCCGACGGCCCGGGACTCTTGCACTGAGGCTGCTCCATGGCCAGAGTTGCAGTGAGCGACTCGCCAGCCCAGCAATCACTCGCCATCCCCACTCCCCGTCCGCACCTGTCCCCGCCGCTGCTTCTCCTTCCAACTCCCGTGGCCCATGCAGTTGATATTAGTTTTGAAATTTTCGTTGATCACCGAATTTCTCACGACAGAGCGTGAGAAATTTGTGATCAGCGTGAGAATTTGGCAAAATGCGTGATTCTCATGCTCAATGCATGGGAGTTGGCAGCCCTGCCTCTATATCCCCCTATCTCCCCCCTCTCTCTCCCCCTCTCTCTCCCCCTCTCTCTCTGCCCCACTCTCTCTCCCCCACTCTCTCTCCTCTCTCTCTCTTTCTCTCCACTCTCTCTCCCTCCCACCTCACTCTCCCCCCTCTCACTCTCCCACCTCTCTCTCTCCCCTCTCTTCCTCTCTCTCCTCTCACCCCCTCTCTCTCCCCCATCTCCCCTCCCTCCCTCTCTCCCCTCTTTCTGCTCTCTCTCCCTCTCTCTCCTCTCACCTCCTCTCTCCCCTCTCGCCCCCCCTCTCTCTCCCTTTCCCTCTCTTCTCTCTCCCCCCTCTCCTCTCTTCCCCTCTCTCCATTCTGTCTCCCCCCTCTCTCTCTCCCCTCTCTCCCCTCACCTCACTCTCCCCCTCTCTCTCGTCTCCTTTCTCCTCTCTCCCTCCCACGTCACTCTCCCCCCTCTCTCTCACCTCCTCTCTCTCTCCACCCTCCCCTCTCACCCTCTCTCTCTCTCCCCTTCTCTTTCCCCTAACTTTCTCTCCCCTCTTTCCCCTAACTCTCTCTCCCCCTCTCTCTCTCTCTCCTCCCCCCTCTCCCTCTCCCCTCTCTCTTTCTCCCTCCTTCTCTATCTTCCCCTCTATCTCCCTCTCTCCCCCTCTTGCTCTCTCTCCACACACACTCTCCCCTCTTCCCCCCCCTCTCTCTCTCACCTCTCTCTCTCTCCCCTCTCTCCCCCCACCATTTCTCCCTCCCACCTCACTCTCTCCCTTGCCGTCTCTACCCTCTCTCTCCCCTCTCTTTCTCCTCTGTTTCTATCTCCTCTTTCTTTGCCCTCCTCTCTCCCCCTTTCCCCCGTTTCTCTCTTTCCCCCCTCTCTCCCTCTTTCCCCTCTCTGTTTTACCACCCCTCTCTCTTCCCCCTCTCTCTCCTCTCCTATCTCCTCCCTCTCCACCCCCTCTCTCTCCTATCTCCCCTCTCTCTTCCTTGGGCCCAATTGGTCCATACTGATCAAGTTGGCATTCTGCAATTCTCAGGTCAGCCCGCCTTCTACGACCCCGCGAAAACGAATTGAAAATAAATACACGGTTTTTCGGTTAGTCCGAACCCTGTCCTAGATGTTTGGCCTAATTGTGGTTGTCATCGTTCCCCCCCCCCCCCATGTTTTACAACGGATTCACCGGGTTAGTTCCATCTCCGGCTACTTCATGTTGTTGGCAGCTGCACATTCGACCAAAAGAGAAGAGAAGAGACGCGACCACTCACAGCCGTCAACCGACGCGCTTCCCCAGACCGGACAGATCGCGCTGGCATGTGGCGCAAAGGGACAAACTGCGCAGGGACTGAACTCAGCGTGAGAACTCGGTCATCAGCGTGAGGGCGTGACAATTGTCTCCAAGGCGTGATTCTCGCGCTGAAAGCGTGAGAGTTGGCAGCCCTGAAGTGCAGGAAAAAGAGGGATATGGATCATGTACAGGCAGATAGACAATAGACAATAGGTGCAGGAGTAGGCAATTCGGCCCTTCGAGCCAGCACTGCCATTCAATGTGATCATGGCTGATCATCCTCAATCAGTACCCCATTCCTGCCTTCTCCCCATATCCCCTGACTCCGCTATCTTTAAGAGCCCTATCTAGCTCTCTCTTGAAAGTATCCAGAGAACCGGACTCCACCGCCCTCTGAGGCTGAGAATTCCACAGACTCACCACTCTCTGTGAGAAAAAGTGTTTCCACATCTCCGTTCTAAATGGCTTACTCCTTATTCTTAAACTGTGGCCCCTGTTTCTGGCCTCCCCCAACATCGGGAACGTTTCCCGATGAGATCATTTTAACTTAGCAACATGTTCAGCACAGACATTGTGGGCCAAAGGGCCCGTTCCTGTGCTGTACTGTTTTATGGTCTATGATTTCTGGGTTAAACCAACCAACACAGTAACAGGGACACCCGAAACGTTGCCTATTTCCTTCGCTCCATCGATGCTGCCTCACTAAGTTTATGGTAATTCTTGTTAACGAGATCATATCATCATTGATCTCGGTGGATACAGAGGAATACGGAGCCAGTTAATGAACGGGCCCATTTCATTGCTGGGGCTGAACTTTGTACTTCAAGAATCAAATGGAGGAGAGGAAATGTACCCACGATTCGAAATTCATAATCTAAACTGTGATTGTTGTTCTCGTTTGTCATTCTGGCAAGTGGCAATTTAGACGCTAAATGGGACCCGATGGAGATGGGTCGTGCAAGTGGCATTATAGCTGAGAGTGGGTGCACAGTTTACACAGCTGCACTTTGAATTAATGCCGTTGTCTTGCCCTATTTAAACACTGCAATTCAAAACAGGCATTCTTTTATTGCAATGTTCCAGGAACCAAGATAATAATTAGATGCAATCCAAGAAGTTGCGATGAAACTCAGGGATATTTTAAATGTAGGAACAAGAATGATGGCCTGCAGTTCAATCTGTTTTTCAGGAATAGTCCAAACCGATCCAATGCTCAGAGCCTCATCTTTCAGTCGGTCACGGTGGCACAGCGGTAGAGTTGCTGCCTTACAGCAAAATGCAGCGCCAGAGACCCGGGTTCGATTCCGACTACGGGTGCTGTCTGTATGGAGTTTGTACATTCTCCCCGTTATCTGTGTGGGTTTTCTCCGAGATCTTCGGTTTCCTCCCACACTCCAAAGACGTACAGGTTTGTAGGTTTATTGGCTTGATAAATTGGCTTGATAAAAATGTAAAATTGTCCAAGTTTGCGATATGCAGAGTACTGCCCTGCCGACTACAACATTCAGAAGGTTCAGAACAATTTGAGGATGCAGCGGCACGGTGGCGCAGCGGTAGAGTTGCTGCCTCACAACGCCAGAGACCCGGGTTCGATCCTGACCACGGGCGCTTGTCTGTACGGAGTTTATATGTTCTCCCCGTGACCTACTGGGAGCTCTGGTTTCCTCCCACACTCCAAAGACGTCCAGGTTTGTAAGCTCATTGGCTGCTGTGAATTGTAAATTGTCCCTAGTGTCTTTAGGATAGTGTTAGTGCACGGAGAGATTATAGTCGGCGTCGACTCGGTGGGTCAAAGGCATTGTTTCAATAACCTTTCTACCGCTGCGCTACCGTGCCACCCCGTCTCTGGAGAACATGGATATGCTGATATGCTGACTGACCTGCTGAGTTA
>CM075979.1:82363078-82453823 GCA_038087875.1 Malacoraja senta
TATCCCCTCCACCTTCCCAGTTCTCCCACAAGTCTTACTGTCTCCAACTGTCTTATTGTCTCTTACTGTCCCGCCCACTCCCCTGACATCAGTCTGAAGAAGGGTCTCAACCCGAAACGTCACCCATTCCTTCTCGCCAGAGGCTCCCTGTCCCGCTGAGTTACTCCAGCATACTCCAGCATTTTGTATCTACCTTTAAACTAAACTAAACCTGTATAGTGAATTTGATGATACTTCGTCATCACATGTACCTAGGTACAGTGAAATGCTTTGTTTTGCATGCAACCTGGTAAAATCGTACAGCAGTCCTCACCGAGGCAGTACACAAGTGCTGCCACGCTTTGGTGCCGACACAGTGGCAGAAGTTCACCGAACAGTCGTATCTTCAACCAAATCCATAATTCAAAGACAGCTACAGCAAGGTTCAATTTCCAAGAGTCAAAAGTATTTAATTGTCATCTACTTGGAATGATGAAATTCTTCTTGCTGCAGATTTACAAGCTCATTAATGCAAAGAAATATAAAACAATCAATAATACAATAAATATAATAATTTTGATTGGTCGTATTCATGTTTGTGGTTTACATTGAACTGATAATCTATCAGTATTTCCCAGAAGTTAAAGTTGTCAGCACTTTTACACTTGCTGCAAGTTAATTAAAGTGATTGAGTTTGAGTTCTAATTAATTCTTCCTCCCCCCCCCCTCCATCTGTGAGTTCAGAAGGATGAGGGGGGGGACCTCATTGAAACTTACCAATAGTGAAAGGCCTGAATAGAGTGGTTGTGGAGAGGATGTTTCTGCTAATGGGAGAGTCTAGGACTGGAGGTCGTAGCCTCAGAATAAAAGGACGTACCTTTAGGAAGGAGATGTATAGTCAGATGGTGGTGAATCTGAGGAATTCATTGCAACAGAAGGCTGTGTAGGCCGTCAATGGATATTTTTAAGGCAGCGATTGTCAGGGGTGGAGGAAACAATTCAATTCAATTTTCAATTCAATTCAATTTAAATTCAATTCAATTCAATTCAATTTATTTGTCTGGACAAATTTGTCATTTGGACCCCTTGAGGTCCAAACGAAATGTCGTTTCTGCAGCCATACAATACAAAACGAAGAAGACCCGAGACACAACACAATTTACACATACATCCATCACAACGCTGTGATGGAAGGCAAAAAAACGTATCTCTCCACTGCACTCCCCTCCCCCCCCCCCCCCCCCGATGTCAGAGTCAAAGTCAAAGCCCCCGGCGGGCGATGGTGATTGTCCCGCAGCCATTAAAGCCACGCCGGGTGATGCCATTAAAGCCACGCCCGCCGCCCACCAAAGAAGATAGAACTGCAGATGCTGGTTTAAATCGAAGGTAGACACAAAATACTGGAGTAACTCAGCGGGTCAGGCAGCATCTCTGGAGAGAAGGAATGGGTGATGTTTTTGGGTCGAGACCCTTCAGACTGATGTCAGGGGAGGGGGCGGGACAAAGATTGTCGGGGGTTATGGGGAGAAGGCAGGAGAATGGGGTTGAGAGGGAAAGCTAGTCGGCCATGCTTGATGGGCCGAATGGCCTAATTCTGCTCCTATCACTTATGAATGTGAATTATTACTATTTTTCTGTACCAAAGTGTGTTTTTTTTATTGACATTAATTACTTAATGCATTTCAATTTATTTGTGGAAGATTAATTCTGGTATTCTGCATTCTGTATTATTAAGCTTGCTCTCATAACTGTTATTAATGCTCCTCCAAACTTCCATGCAAGTCAAATCCATAAGACCATTGCAGCTTCTGGGCATGAGAGGAATAGATCGGGTAGATGCACAGGGTCTCTTGGCCAGAGTAGGCCAATTGTCAAGAGGACATAGGTTTAAGGTGAAGGTTTAATGTTGGGATAGTCTCAGCCATAGGTTTGAGGCTGAGACTAAACCAATGTTTAAGAAACAGTTGGACAGGTACATGGATAGGACAGGTTTCGAAGGATTTGGGCCAAACTCAGGCAGGTGGGACTAGTGCAGCTGGGACATGTTGGCTGGTGTGGGCAAGTTGGGCCTGTTTCCACGCTGTATCACTCCATACCTCTGACTCTATAACCTGAGAGAATCATGCATTGATTGCATTATATGCTTGCATTGACTGGGTTTTGCAGTTATTCCTAGCAAGTGACATGTTGAAAACCCCTATTCTTCCTTTAATTAATTTGTTTTCTGGTATTTTTTTTTGTTTTAGGCATAGAGATAGCCAGAGGTATGTATACAACATATTATTTCTGAAATAAAAAGGAACTGCAGATGCTAGCTTATACCAAAGATAGACACAAAATGCTGGAGTAACTCGGCATCTGTGGAGAGGTGATGTTTCCGACAGGTGACGTTTCAGGTCAGGACCTTTCTACTATTGATGTGGCTCCCATAACATTTTGGATGGGGTCCACTTTTGCGTAAAGAAACCTAGTCTTTTTCCATCACCCTCCATCCACGAATGCTTTTAACACTTGTAGGTTACATTCACCTCTCTTGCCTTCTATAGGGAACATTTTTGTGACTCGCTGAGTTACTCCAGCACTTTTTTTTTGTTTGTATACCAGCATCTACAGTTCCTTGTGTCTACCCTGCTGTGTTACTGTGTCCCAGCTTATTTCGTGATAAAGTTTCTATGTATGCTGGCCATTTGCAGATTCTGTTCATACGAACGGTGATGATGATGATTTAAAATGGTGGCTACCTTTTAAAACAGCTCATCGACACAGTAACTGTGTCCTTCCGTATCAAGTGTTATGTAAGTTTCAACTCCAAAGTTGTAATTCCCATACATCTAGCCGTATGTCAGCAAGTCCCGCCAGAGTACAGAAGCTTACACTTGCACTCTTGTACAGTTTTATTGCAAAATAAACAATTTGGGATCTCCTCCCAATGTATCTCCGCATTAAGTGGAAAATTTACCCTGAAGACCCATAATTTCCATTTGCACATCAGCAAACCTGACCTTAAAGCTGCTGTGCAGGTTGTATTTTGTGAATGGGAGTTTGGAGGTTCAGCCAATCTTTAAGAAAGTGTCTATTTAAAAAGCATAACGTTTTCAACTTGCCCTTACGGCAATAACATGGATTTTTGAAGAAGGTGCATCACCTTTTACAGACTAGCACTTTTGCAAACATGCTGAAATCATTTTGGGTGCCTAATTATAATTAGCTGCATGTACAATGTTGAATTTTGCTTAAATTTGAAATTCTGCTCTAGGGTTTATGATTTCCTAATGCATCCTTGTATGGCTATCTTTACCAAATTGATTTTGAGGTAAAGAATTGTGTGTCATGTTAAATAATGCTCTGTGTTGTAAAGGGGACACTTTCTGGACATGCGCTGTTCATAAGTCATAGGAGTAGAATTAGGCCATTCGGCCCATCGAGTCTACTCCGCCATTCATTCATGGCTGATCTCTGCCTCCTAATCCAATTTCCCTGCCTTCTCCCCATAACCCTTGACACCTGTTCTAATCAAGAATTTGTCTATCTCTGCCTTAAAAATATCCACTGACTTGGCTTCCACAGCCCTGTGGCAATTAATCCACTGACTTGGCCTCCACAGCCCTGTGGCAATGAGTTCCACAGATTCACTACCTTCTGTCTAAAGAAGTTCCTCCTCTCCTCTTTTCTAAGAGAGCACTCCTAAATTCTAAGGCCATGACCTCTGGTCTTAGATTCTCCTACCAGCGGAAACATCAATTCCACGTCCACTCTATCTATGCCTTTCATTATTCTGTAAGTTTCAATGAGGTCCCCCCTCAACCTTCTAAACTCCAGCGAGTACAGGCCCAGTGCTGTCAAAAGCTCATCATATGCCAACTCACTCATTCCTGGAATCATTCTTGTAAACCTCCTCTGGACCCTCTCCAGAGCCAGCACATCCTTCCTTGGATATGGCACCCAAATTTGCTCTCAGCACTCCAAATATGTACTTGATTTTATTTATACGTGGCAATGTGCGGGGATTGCTGGTCGGCACGGACACGGTGGGCCGAAAGGCCTGTTTTCGCACTGTATCTCTAAATTAAACTGACCTAAAAATAAGTGGAATAATGATCTTCTTTGGGGATAATGCAATGGCAATAGAAAAGCAAGCAACTATTCCATATCGCCTGACGTTTAAAAAAAATAATGTATCAAGCACATTGATAGTAATAATCTGCAGGGCATCCAATAGTTTTTAGTTTCTGTTTTAGAGATACAGTGCGGAAACAGGCCCTTTGGCCCACCAAGTCCGCGCTGACCTGTGATCGCTTGTACACTAGTTCTATCCCACACTCGGGTCTTTGCAGAAACCAATTAACCTGGAAACCCGTGTCTTTGGAATGTGGAGGCAGCCGGAGAAAACCCAGGCAGTTACAGGGTGAATGTACAAACTCCGTACAGACAGCACCCGTAGTCGGGATGGAACCCAGGTCTCTGGTGCTGTAAGGCGGCAAGTCTGCAGCTGTGCCAATGTGCCATCTCTGGTTGATCTAGAGATCCCTAGACATTGCCTCCAAGCAGAGCTGTAAGGTTATCGGCAGCTGTCTTCATGCCTGTAGTTTTCTTTTCCATCATGATGTACTTACCCAAGGGTGTCGTTTTCCAAAAGACCTTTTCCTGTCCACTTTAAAACGTGTGGCTGGGCGAGTAGGCACTTTCTTCCATTTGTATGGCGTCTTTGGAGAAATTTCTGCTGCTACAGTTCCTAACACTTGCTGCCTCCGGGTCTAATATTTAATGGCATCTGCAGTTCCTTGCGTCTAATATTTAGCAGGTTTGCTTACTCTTTGAAATGGTGAAAGCAGCCGTGACTGGCCTTGAACCCACCGGCACTCTCACAAGATCCATCACTCCCTCGCCTTGTTTTGTGTTGAGTCTTGGCGTATTAACTTTCCATCACACTTTGATCATTGCAATACACGCTGATCATTGCAGTACATGTTGCTGACCCAGGTCATCTAACCACTTACTGAACCCTTTATCCGTTCTTTCCATAGTAACACCATGTAACGCACAGCATGTACTTTTAGTTTAGTTTAGAGGTACAGCACGGAAACAGGCCCTTCGGCCCCACCGAGTCTGTGCTGACCAGCCATCCCCGCACAATGGTAAACCAGAATAGGGCAAGTACGACAGATTTCATTTCCTGACGGTGATTGGGTGAGTCAATCAGATGGGTTTTTATTGAATCTGGCAGTTTCATAGCTTTTAATTTAGTTTACTTTACTTCGCATGTACAGCGTAGGAACAGGCCCTACGGCTCACCGAGTCCACGCCGCCCAGCGATCACCCCATACAATAGCACTATCCTTCACGCGAGGGACAATTTACAATTTTACCAAAGCTAATTAGCCTACAAACCTGTTTGTCTTTGGAGTGTGGGAGGAAACCGAAGAAAACCCACGCAGGTCACGGGGAGAACAAACAGACTCGGCACAGACCGCACCCGTAGTCAGGATTGAACCCGGGTCTCTGGCACTGTAAGGCAGCAACTCTACCGCTGCGTCACCATGCTGCTTCCAGGGATAATGTTTGGAGCATTGACTTTTAATTTGTCCACATTGTCAAGAATTATCTGTACCATCAACACTGCAGAATTTAATAAAGTACTAATGTCCTCCTTTTCCCAAAATGTAAATATCTGTACCATTACACAGTTGGACGCTGGTGCACAGGAGCACAAAGACTAAACTCTCATAACGGTTGTAGTCTGATTGTTAAGATGCTGAAGACACATGGCACAGATAGCTTGCCTTTTCAACTTCTAATTATGTCCATCGTAACGTTAAGGCATAGAGAGCGCTGAGATTCTCTTATGGCCAGCGCAACACTTGGGATTACTAGGGTGATTGAAGAATGCCTGGTGATTGAAGAATTGCCTGGTATAAATTGAGATGAATCCCGATAGCAAGCGAAGATCTGTGATTTTTTTTTCAAGAAGACACGGGCAATCATGGTGGCGCAGCGGCATAGCTCCTGCCCTACTAGGAGCTATGCTCCTGGTAGGGCCACCCATGGCGGTAAAGTCAAGGGGAGGACACTGACAAAGAGTAATCCAAACCAAGACCTCAACAGTGGAACAGGCAGTGGACGATGGGCTGACCTTAGTGGAGCGTCACAACGGCTGGGAAGGCGGATGAAAGCTGCAGCAGAAAAGGGTCTCCGGTCGTCTTGGACTCCATGCCACTGTTGGCTGTCTGTGCACCAGTCTCCGCACGTTAAACAAAGTCACGCACGGGCATCCTCCATATAGTGAATAGCACCACTGGAGACACCCATGGTCAGACATGACCGAAGGAGGCCTACGACGACAGAATCAAACCTAATGGCAAGATAAACAAGGAAGGTTTGGGCAGCACAGTGGCGCAGCGGTAGAGTTGCTGCCTACGACGCTTGCAACGCCGGAGACCCGGTTCGATCCCGACTATGGGGTGCTGTCTGTACGGAGTTTACACGTTCTCCCGTGACCGCGTGGGCTTTCTCCGAGATCTTCGGTTTCCTCCCACACTCCAAAGACGTACAGGTTTGTGGGTTAATTGGCTTGGTAAATGTAAAAATTGTCCCTAGTGGGTGTAGGATAGTGTTAATAATGGGGGATCGATGGTCGGCGCGGAACCGGTGGGCCGAACGGCCTGTTTCCGCGATGTATCTTTAAACTAAACTAACTAATTAGTTTGGAGGAAGTGCAAATTAAGAGCCTTGTCTATCTGCTCCTGTCCTACTGTGCATTTGGGAAGCAATCCATTGAAGATTCTGGCATTCAGATTCGAGTGCATTTTATTTTTAATATTTTACTGCTACCAACTAAAAGGGCCTGTCCCACGGGCATGCGACTCCATGCGGCAAGCGCGACCTAACTGCAAGCGGGGGTCGTGCGGGTGCAGCGCGGAGGTCACGGGGCCGGTCCCACTTCGATCGCGGGAGCCGCATGGAGTTGTGCGGAGCTGGTCCCGACATCGGACGGGGCTCCGAAAAACTGACACTGTTCAAAAATTCCGTGCGCGACGGCCTGCCGCCCCGCAGCCGCATTGAGGCCGTGCGCGCCGCATCGACAGCCGTGGGCACAGCTGCATCGAGCAGTGTGCAGCGCCTCGAAGCCGGACGCAGCCGCATCGAGGCCGTGCGCACCGCCTCGAAGCCGGACGCAGCCGCATCGAGGCCGTGCGCACCGCCTCGAAACCGGACGCAGCCGCATCGAGGCTGTGCGCACCGCCTCGCCGCCGTACGCACCGTCTTGACGGCACTCGACCTCCGCGCGGCCCCCGCTTCCAGTTTGGTAGCGCTTGCCGCATGCTTGTGGGACCGGCCCTGTGCGGGGATCACTCGACCTCCGCGCAACCCCCGCGCGGCCCCGCTTGCGGTTAGGTCGCGCTTGCCGCATGGAGTCGCATGCCCGTGGGACAGGCCCTTAAGGCACAAGTGCTGGAGTAACTCATCAGGTCAGGGAGCATCACTGGAGAATATCGATAGGTGACGTTTTGGGTTTTGAACCCTTCTTCAGACATGGATTGGTGATGTTTTAGTTAGTTTAGAGGTACAGCGCGGAAACAGGCCCTTCGGCCCCACCAGGGCCGCGCCGACCAGCATTCCCCGCGCATTAACACTATCCTACACCGTTAGGACAATTTTTACATTTACCAAGCCAATTATCCTATAAACCTGTACGTCTTTGGAGTGTGGAGGAAACCGAAGATCTCGGAGAAAGCCCACGCAGGTCACGGGGAGAGAAATGTACAAACTCTGTACAGACAGCACTTGTAGTCGGGATCGAACCTGGGCTCCGCTGTAAGGCAGCAACTTTACCACTGCGCCTCCGTGACAACTGCAACACCACGATTACCAAGTGCTGGAATAACTTAGCAAGTCAGGCTGCGTCTCTGGGAGAACATGGGTAGGCTTCCCTTCCCGAACTGAAACGTCACCTATACATGTTCTCCAGAGCTGCTGCCTGCCCGCTGAGTTCCTCCAGCACTTTGCATCTATTTGGTAACCAGCACCTGTAGTTCCTTGTATCTACAACTCCTGCCTATTTGATTCTGTTTCTTGTTCTCCTGTTTGGAGATACAGCGCGGAAACGGGTCCACACCGACCAGCGATCCCGGCCACTAATACTGTCCCACACTAGGGACAATTTTTACATGTATATCCCAGCCAATTAACCTACAAACCTGCGCGTCTTTGGAGCGTGGGAGGAACCAAAGATCTCGGAGAAGAAACCTCGCAGGTCACGGGGAGAGCGTGCAAACTCCATGCAGACAGCACCCATATCCAGGATCGAACCCGGGTCTCCGGTGCTGTAAGCAGCAACTCTACCACTGGCTTGCTTTAATTTTGAAATGAGCACTTTAAAAAAAAAAAAAAAATGCAGCAGCCAATTTGAATTATGGATAATGAGAGAGAAAAAGTGAATCAAGTATTGGAATAGATTGTAAATCACAAGCATTACACAATGTAAATTAATGCTGCCTGAAGACAGCTCATAATTTTCTTGGCTGGTGGGGTAGATCAAAATGTAGGAGACGAGGTGTGGGTAATTGTGGATGTCAAGGGGATCACCAAAGAAAATGCAATGAATTAAACAATGCATGCAATAATATTATGATTGGCTTTTATAGAAGTTTCTTTGTTTTTCCCCCTCATTTGTGCACCTTGTTAATTAACAATAGGTCACGTGGTTCATGACACTGGGCAGGCCCCGTGTTATCTAAATTAAAATAAAAAATAAAAAACCCTGCAGATGCTGACGGTCTGAACCGAGAGGAAGATTGGTGAAGGCTTCTGCGGGGCAGAGGCAACGGTGGAAAGAGTAACGGTGTTAATGTTCCAGGGCACAGCCCCTTTGTCAGAGAGGCGAGAGAGAGAGAGAGAGAGCAAGGAAGGTTTAAGTTGTAAGTTTGTTCGTAGGTTCTACGAGTGGAATAAGGCCATTCGGCCCATCAGTCTACTCCGCCATTCAATCATGGTTCGACACAAAAGCTGGAGTAACACGAGGGACAGGCAGCATCTCTGGAGAAAAGGAATAGGTGACGTTCGGGTCGAGACCCTTCTTCAGACTGAAAGTCGGGGGGGGGGGGGGGGAGAAAGGCTGACTCAGTTTGATGCAGGGTCACTGCTTTCTCCCCCCCGCCCCCCGATTCTCAGTCTGAAGAACGGTCTCGACCCCGAAACGTCACCTATTCCTTTTTCTCTTTTTGAGTTTATCTTTGGTTTAAACCAGCATTTGCTGTTCCTTCTTCCACATTCAACCATGGCTGATCTGTCTTTCCCTCTCCACCCTATTCTTTAGACTGAAGAAGGGTTCGGACCCAGAACATTACCTATTTTTCTCCTGAGATGTTGCTTGACCCGCAGAGCTACTCCAGCATTTTGTGTCTATCTTCGGCGTAAACCAGCATCTCCAGTTCCTTCCCACACGTACTAACTTAGCATTAAGTTTGGTGAGAGCATTGTCGTAGATCGGTCGATCAATGTACCAACCTACACATTGTTCCTGTGCTGCACTATATGCTTTTGGTTGACACCATTGAAGTGAAATGACTTGTCCTTTGAACAAAGGGTGTATTTGATATTTGTCCTCGGCAAATCTGAGGTGATGTGGGGAATTTTTGTCACCCACCTGCAGAACGTGGAGCAGAATTCCAGCAAAATTAATGAGTAGGAAGGAACTGCAGAGGCTGGTTGAAATCGAAGATGGACACAAAATGCTGGAGTAACCCAGCAGGACAGGCAGCATCTCTGGAGAGAAGGAATTTTACACCCGGAACAGTGGTTGTTCAACATTTTTACGCCTGGAACAGTCCCTGAAGAAGGGTCTCGACCCGAAACGTCACCCATTCCTTCTCTCCAGAGATGCTGCCTCTCCTGCTGAGATATTCCTGCATTGTGTGTCAGCAGAAATAAGTTCAGTTCAGTTTAGCTTATTGTCACGTGTACCGAGGTACGGTGAAAAGCTTATGTTGTGAGCTAACCGGTTGACGGAAAGACAATACACGATTCCAATCGAGCCATTTACAGTGTATAGATACATGATAAAGGGTATAATCAGCTGTTGGTGAGGAAACCTCGTTGATCTTGCAGGCAAGTTAGCGATACTAATAGTTATTTTAAAATGCATGGAATTGGTTGTGCGAACTGTGAAAAATCGCAGGAGGCGGGGTTTATTCCATGACCCTGTGTGTGTTTTTTTTTAATGTTGAAGGCATTTCATGATGTTTGCTTGCAAAAATAGAACTCTTGCTCGGAGTTTGTTCTGCTGTAATTGAGGCCCAGGGGAAGGAGCTGGAAATCCTTAATCCTCCTTCTCTCCTCGGCAATCTGTCTCTCGGATAAAAATCTGATTAAATTGCTGCAAATTGTGAGAAGGACTCGTGCGCCTCGGAATATGTCACTGGGGGCTAAATATGCTGCTCAATTGCCAATTTTGAGACGGGCTTTGTGTGATCTGGATCTTCTATGTTGGCCCCCTGGGGAAGCCAGGCTCTGTAAGCAGTAGTCCATGGCTTCATTGAGCCAACTTCTCCCTCGGCCCCACTCTCCCCGCACGATACGATACGATAGCACTTTATTTATCCCAGGAGGGAAATTGATCTGCCAACAGTTAGAAAAACACAAAATACATGAAACATGAAATGAAAGAGACGAGTGAAAAGGATTGGGGATGTGCAAAGATTTGGGCGTGGAGTGGAGTCAGACTCGGTCTCCGTCTACCCCACGACAGGAGGAGGAGGAGTTGTGCAGTTTGATAGCCACAGGGAAGAAGGATCTCCTGTGGCGTTCTGTCCTGCACCTTGGTGGAACCAGCCTGTCGCTGAAGGTACTCCTCGGGTTGACCAGTGTGTCACGGAGGGGGTGAGCTGTATTGTCCAGGATGCTCCGCAGTTTGAGGAGCATCCTCCCCTCCAAGACCAAGTACCTAACATAGAACAGTGCAGCACAGGAACTCGCCCGTTGCTCCCCAAGTGTGCCGACGCCTCTACTTCCATAGAAGGCTAACGTCCCCAACTACTCTCGCCGACTTCTACAGATGCGCCGCAGAAAGCATTTTATCGGGATGCATCACAGCACGGTTTTGGGGACTGCGTCCAAGACCGTAAGAAATTGCAGTGGATGCAGCCCTGACCATCACACAAACCAACCTCCCTTCCATTGACTCCATGTATACCTCGCGTGGCCTCGGCAAGGCCAGCAGCATAATCAAAGTCCAGTCTCATTCTGGCCACTTCCTCTTCTCGCCTCTCCCATCGGGCAACAGGTATAGAAGTGTGAAAACGCACACTACCAGATTCAGGGTCAGTTTCTTCCCAGCTGTTATCAGGCAACTGAATCATCCTACCACAACTAGAGAGCAGTGCTGAACTACTATCTACCTCACTGGTGAACCTCGGAATATCTTTGATCGGACTTTACATCATGAAGCCCAAGGAACACACCAGACAGGTCAGGGATAAAGTTGTGGAGAAGTTTAAAGCAGGGTTAGGTTTAAAAAAAATATCCCAAGCTTTGAACATCTCACGGAGCACTGTTCAATCCATCATCCGAAAATGGAAAGAGTATGGCACAACTGCAAACCTACCAAGACATGGCCGTCCACCTAAACTGACAGGCTGGGCAAGGAGAGCATTGATCAGAGAAGCAGCCAAGAGGCCCATGGTAACTCTGGAGGAGCTGCAGAGATCCACAGCTCAGGTGGGAGAATCTGTCCACAGGACAACTATTAGTCGTGCACTCCACAAATCGGGCCTTTATGGAAGAGTGACAAGAAGAAAGCCATTGTTGAAAAAAAGCCATAAGATGTCCCGTTTGCAGTTTGCCACAAGCCATGTGGGGGACACAGCAAACATGTGGAGGAAAGTGCTCTGGTCAGATGAGACCAAAATTGAAGTTTTTGGCCTAAATGCAAAACGCTATGTGTGGCGGAAACCTAACACTGCACATCACCCTGAACACACCATCCCCACTGTGAAACATGGTGGTGGCAGCATCATGCTGTGGGGATGCTTTTCTTCAGCAGGGACAGGGAAACTGGTCAGAGTTGATGGGAAGATGGATGGAGCCAAATACAGGGCAATCTTGGAAGAAAACCTGTTAGAGTCTGCAAAAGACTTGAGACTGGGGCAGAGGTTCACCTTCCAGCAGGACAACGACCCTAAACCCTTAGGACGACAGATGGCAGGACGACAGATGCCAGGACGACAGATGGCGCAATGGGCTAAGTGTTCGGCTGGCAACCGGAAGGTAGCCGGTTCGAATCCCGCTTGGAGTGCATACTGTCGTTGTGTCCTTGGGCAAGACACTTCACCCACCTTTGCCTGCGTGTGAATGTGTGTGAATGTGTGTGAGTGATTGGTGGTGGTCGGAGGGGCCGTAGGCGCAAATTAGCAGCCACGCTTCCGTCAGTCTGCCCCAGGGCAGCTGTGGCTACAGAAGTAGCTTACCACCACCGAGTGTGACTGAGGAGTGAATGAATAATGCGATGTAAAGCGCCTTGGGTATTAGAAAGGCGCTATATAAATCCAATCCATTATTATTATTATTATTAAACATACAGCCAGAGCTACAATGGAATGGTTTAGATCAAAGCATATTCATGTGTTAGAATGGCCCAGTCAAAGTCCAGACCTAAATCCAATTGAGAATCTCTGGCAAGACTTGAAAATTGCTGTTCACAGACGCTCTCCATCCAATCTGACTGAGCCTCAGCTATTTTGCAAAGAAGAATGGGCAAAAATGTCAGTCTCTAGATGTGCAAAGCTGGTAGAGACATACCCCAAAAGACTTGCAGCTGTAATTGCAGCGAAAGGTGGTTCTACAAAGTATTGACTCTGGGGGGCTGAATACATTTGCACGCGACACTTTTCAGTTTTTTATTTGTAAAAAAATTTGAAAACCATGTATCATTTTCCTTCCACTTCACAATTATGCACCACTTTGTGTTGGTCTATCACATAAATTCCCAATAAAATACATTTATGTTTGTGGTTGTAACGTGACAAAATGTGGAAAAGTTCAAGGGGTATGAAAACGTTTGCAAGCCACTGTACCTGTCCATGTTTCTTAAATGTTGGGATAGTCCCTGCCTCAACTACCTCCTCTGGCAGCTTGTTCCATACACCCACCACCCCTTTGTGTGGAAAAAGTTACCCCTCAGATTCCTATTAAATCTTTCCCCCTCAACTTAAACCTATGTCCTCTGGTACTTGATTCCCCTTCTCAGGGCAAGAGACTCTGTGCGTTTACCCGATCTATTCTCACATGATTTATGCACCTCAATACGATCACCCCTATCAATAAGACTCCCAGCCAACTCAAACTCTCCCTGTAGCTCAGACCTTCGAGCCCTGGCAAAATCCTCATAAATCCTCTCTGTACCCTTTCCAGCTTAACAACACGATTTGTAGCTGCTTAGTTATAAGTTCTGGAGAAGACGGTATGGGTTAAGTACGGGTGTCAGGGGTTATTGGGAGAAAGTGAGAGAATGGGATTGAGAGGGAAAGATAGATCAGCCATGATTGAATGGCAGAGTAGACTTGATGCCCTAATGGCCTGATTCTGCTTCTATCACCTATGAATGTATGACACAAAGTGCTGGAGTAACTCAGCGGGTCGGACAGCATCTCTGGAGAGAACGATTAGGTGAAGATTAGGTGAAGATAGATGGGCCAAGCACGAAAACCCAACTAAAGCTTGAACTCGGGATTAGATGTAAAAATATATTTCATAACCTACGAACTTATCTCCAAAGACGTATTATATGTAGTTCATTCCACATCTTTTTTTTTTCTCATGATATTTGTAATGCTTTTTTCTTTCTATCTTTCTTTTTCTATCTATATAAAAAAAAAACATTAGAAGCAGAATTAATCGACAATTGACAATTTAATAATGTATAATTGATGTATGTGAAAAGCTTTTATTTCTATTATAATATGTTACCATACCTTATAATATGTTTGCTTCTAATAAAAATATTAATCACAAAACGTGGTGCCCAAGATGAAGGCTCCTTTTGTGACTGTGGAGAATTGGACATTGGAGAATTTGCAAATGGAAACTCGTCCATGAAAATGTCTCCATACCCTACTGGCGAAGCCTTAGAAACGTGTCGAGCTTTCCACTGATAAATGATGATGATCATGCACCACCTAAAATTGTGCAGATGTTGCCAGGACCCGAGAGATTGAGCAGGCTAGGACTTTATTCTTGGAGCGCAAGAGGATAAAGGGGAGGGGGGGGGGGTAATGTTTTAGAGGTGTATAAGATCATGAGACAAATATGTGAGGTATATGCACCCAGTCTTTTACCCAGAGTAGAGTACTCAAGAAGCAGAGGAAATGGGTTTAAGGTGAGGTGGAATGATTTGTTCGGAACCCAAGGGACAACTTTATTTACAGTGTGGTTGGGTATATGGAACGAGCGGCCAGAGGAGGTAGTTGAGGCAGGTACTATCACAATGTTTTTAAAAAAAACGTTTAGATGGGTACATAGATAGGATAGGTTTGGAGGGATATGGGCCAAAGCCAGGCATGTGGGACAACTGTAGATGAAGCTTGATGGTCGACGTGGCAAGTTAGGTCGAAGGGCCTGTCTTCAAGCTGTGATTCTGACTCGAGGAGATGAGGCCAAGTGTTGAATAATCATCTGCTCCTTCACTGCAAAGCTGCTGGTGCCTGTCTAATGATCAGAAGATAGTTTTGGTCACCTATTTAGAGTCAGTTTGGGTAAATGGAAGCAGCTAACATTCTTTCCCCCTCCTTCGTTTGCTCATCTCCCATCGCCGAATCCCTTGTTTCCCCTTTATCCTCCCCCTCTTTCTCCGCTCCCCTCATCCACTCATATCTGACTTGACATTTCACTCTATCTCTCCTTATCTTTCACCCTTTTTCGTTTCCTTTTCGCCTCTAGCCTTTGTCACTTACTCCATCATCTGCTGGTCAAACCCTCCTCACCTGTGTCCACCTGTCTTTTCTGTGACCATTTTATTTAGATATGATGGAAAGCTGAATTGATAAACCGATCCTTTCTGATAAAAATTTAGACTTGCATCCAAATGACAATGATCAACAATTGATAACCTCCTTCTGAGCAACTGGCACTTGTGGAGTTTCCAGAGAGTGTGGGTTCTGGATTAAAGCAATGCATGCATGTGTCTTTGTGTATGTGTGTCAGTTTAGTTTACTGTCACGTATACCGAGGTACAGTGGAAAGCTTTTGTTGCATGCTAACCAGCCAGCAGAAAGACAATACATGATTACAATTGAGTCGGTGTCCAGGTACATGACAAGGGAGTAAAGTTTTAGTGCAAGGTGTCTTTGTGTGTGTGTGCGTTTGTGTGTGTGCCTTTGTGTGTGTGTGTGTGTGTGTGTGTGTGTGTATATATGTATATCTTTATCTTTATGTGTGTGTGTGTGTGTCTTCTTCCAGGAGTTTACCTGGAGGTGCGTTAGATTGAGCCGAGCTGTCCCTGAGGTTTTTCCAGGGGGATGTATTATTTTGTCGCACAACTCCACTACAAGTTTTGTTTTTCATCTACTGCTCCCTCTCTCTGGCTTCAGCCGGGAGTACCTTCACATGATAAGAATGACCTCTCATCGTTCCAGGTTTGTTTCCAGATTGCTCTTAAATTTCAATTCTCGGCCAGTGCACGGGTCGAATAGTAATCTCCGTCCCTGCAGAGCGCTTCATTCCCACCTCTCTGAGCTGCCCATTCTTTTGGACTGAGCAGGTTGTGCTGTTGTCGGCATTTGCACCGTGATTCTTACTTCAGGTAACTGGGAGCCCTGTCAGAGAGGGAGAAGTTGAAGGGAAAATAAATGCCTGGGTCTGTTGGGCCTTGGTTGCCTGGTGGTACTATTATTGAAAAGGCACTGGGCCTAGTACTTGCCTTCTCTGAGGAATGTATATGGAATTAATTCATTGCCACAGACTGCTGAGGAGGCAAGTCAATGGATATTTTTAAGGCGGAGGTTGACAGATTCTTGATTAGTACGGGTGTCATAGAAACATAGAAAACAGGTGCAGGAGGAGGTCCTTCGGCCCTTTGAGCCAGCACCACCATTCATTGTGATCATGGCTGATCGTCCCCAATCAATAACCCGTTCCTGCCTTCTTCCCATATCCCTTGATTCCACTAGGCCCCAGAGCTCTATCTAACTCTCTCTTAAATCCATCCAGTGATTTGGCCTCCACTGCCCTCTGTGGCAGGGAATTCCACAAATTCACAACTCTCTGGGTGAAAAATATTTTTTCTCACCTCAGTCTTAAATGGCCTCCCCTTTATTCTAAGACTGTGGCCCCTGGTTCAGGACTCGCCCAACATTAGGAACATTTTTCCTGCATCTAGCTTGTCCAGTCCGTTTAATTTTTGGGGTAGGGGGGGGGTTCTGGGGAGAAGGCAGGAGAATGGGGTCAGGAGGGAAAGATAGATCAGCTATGATTGAATGGCGGAGTAGACATGACGTGCTGAATGGCCTAATTCTGCTCCTAGAACTTATGTTGGGGGATTTAGTTCGTTTTTTAGTTTTGGAGATACAGGGAGGAAACTGGCCCTTCGGCCCACCGAGTCCGCGCCGACCAGCAATCCCCCGCACATTAACACTATCCTACACACACACTAGGGACAATTTTACACATGCATTTGGGATCCCCGGTTACTTCCCACACTCCAAAGACATACAGCTTTGTAGGTTAATTGGCTTGGTATGATTGTAAATTGTACAAGGGCCTGTTCCCCTCTGCATCTCTGTACTAAACTAAAATAACTCTGGTCTTTGGTTCTTGATTTCCTTCCACTGGGTGAAAGACTGTGCATTCAGCCTGTCTATTCCCTTCAAGACTCTGCACCTCCATAAGATCACTCCTCGGCCTCCTGCATTCGGGGCAGTCTGCGTACAACTCTGTACATCTCTGTATATGTCTATGTCTAAGTATGTCTTTGCCATCGACTATCCTGTAGGCCTCCGGCCCTGGTCTCAGTAAACCAGGCAGGCGTCACTAGGGCTAATTAGACGGCACAACTGCTCGCTGAAAGGAGCCAACACCTCCAGGGGTGGGCGATAGATTTGAAAAAAGAAAACTAGGAAAAGATCGATACCAAAATAATGTGGCAATAAATGAGTGCGACCAGTGGTAACTCAATCACCACAGAATGAGAGTGCTTCGCCTGTGTGTAATTTGAAAAGGTCCAGCAGCCCTGGTAATGATTTTTTAAATCATTGAATTAGCATTTGAGCCTTCAGGTGAAAGGGTGATCAATAACTGCAACATCGCCTAGACTCCTGCATTGTTTTAGTTTGGTTTAAAGATACAGCGCGGAAACAGGCCCTTTGGCCCACTAAGTCCGTGCCAACCAGCGATCCCCGCACACTAACACTATCCTACACACACTAAGGACAATCTACGTGTATACCAAGCCAATTAACCTATAAACCTGTACGTCTTTGGAAACGGAGTATTTGCTAAGATATGCTGGTGCAACCACATGGTACAATTGAGGGGGGGGGGGGGGGGGGTGGAAATGAGTTTTCTTGAAAGCAAATCGGTCTGCCTTGGCCCGCTCAATCTCCCGGTAGCCATACGCGGTAACTCCTCTTCCCATTCCCACACTGACCTTTCTGTCCTGGGCCTCCTCCATTGTCGGAGTGAGGCCACATGCAAATTGGAGGAACAGCACCTTATATTTCGCTTGGGCAGCTTACACCCCAGCGGTAGGAATACTGATTTCTTTAACTTCAAGTAGCCCTTGCATTTCCTCTCTCTCCGTCCCTCCCCCATCCTAGTCATCCTACTAGTTTCACTGTCGTCCTGCTTAGTTTCCCTGTTTGTATCCACTCCTTATCACTTCCCTACAACCAACAATGGACCATTGTGGGCTCCACCTTTCCTTGATCATCGTTGCTGGCTTTGATTTGTCCTTTTGCATACCTCTCATTTATTTGTTCTTTGTACCTTTACATACCTCTAGTTCCCCTCTCCCATGACTCTCAGTCTGATGATGGGTCTCGACCCCGAAATGTCACCTATTCCTTTCCTCCAGAGATGCTGCCTGTCCCGCTGAGTTACTCCAGCATTTTATGTCTATCTTCAGTGTAAACCAGCATCTGCAGTTCCTTCCTACAGTATTTATTTTATTTGTGGTGTGAATGCAGATGTATAATTGGCTAGCACTGTACTCTCAAAGCCAGTACTTTGGACACAAATAGATCCTCTTCTACTTTTCTCTGTGTTTAGTGATATTTGTCTTGGACTTTCTCCTGCGTGCAATCGGGAAGATGAATTGCATTTGCATGTGACGTCCGTCTCAAGTTAGTTCCATCGTTCAGCGAGCTTGGTTATCTCCTGAAGAACTGGCTCTGCTTGTCCCCCGGAGGCCGGGAAGATGGAGCCGTGATGGCGACGGGCGAGGAGCAAGGCCGGTGGGAGAGGGGAGGCAACCGTGTCTTCAAGATCAGCTGCGGGAGGCACCCCTGGGGCACGAAGGCGGGCGGGCGAGGAGAGGGACGTGGCATCCAAGGAAGGCAATGGCTGGAGGCCCGAAAAACAGCCTGGGGCCTGCCTGGATTGGGCACCAATCATAACTACTCCACGAGTAGTTGCTCTACTCAACAGCCAAAAATCTAGCCTCCCTTTGATCTGTTATTTTGTTGGTTCACATGCTTGATCAAGGGTGTTTTATCATTAATGTTTTATTATTATTAATGTTTAGTGTTTTCTGAGTCATTCGTAATTGTCACTATGTCATGTTGTTACCTGTGGGCAGAGCACCAAGGCAAATTCCTTGTATGTGAATACTTGGCCAATAAACTTACTTACTTACTTAAAAACATAGAGCGCGACTGGACTTTGAAAAATGGCGCCCAAACACGGCGCCTCTTGTAGGCGGGGGCTCGGTGGACTAGTTCTGTACACTTTGTTAATCGAGGATGTTCTTGGGTACGGCAATACTCTACTGGACCATATGCAAGAAAAATAATTTTGCTGTGCGTTTGCACATGTGATAGTAAACATGCCATTGAATCATTGAAGGAGATGCAGGCACTGACAGCCCAGGTGTGAGGGACTACTTGCCAGAGATGGTGGGAAAAGGTCAACCTCCCTGTCACAGTCCCAGCATCCCATCCCACAACTTGGTCCAGAGTGAATGAACGAACGAACGAACGATACCTTATTGGAACCTAGGTACAGTGAAAAGCTTCGTCTGGCAAACAAGCTGGGCAGTACACGAGTGTCCCCAACTGTTGCACGCAATAAAAGCTTCTCACTGAAGCTTGGTACATGTGGCAATAAACTACATTGAACTGTAGGGAACGACAAAGTTACATAAGTACCAAGCATTGCTATCTACTGCCTGCCGCCGCACGTGGCTTCAGAGCCCCCTCCTTTTTCTCCCCCCGCCCCCAGTTCCCGCTTCGTTCTCTACGATCCCCCATCAGGCCCCCAATTGTTCTTGGTGGCCCCACGCCAGTTTCCCCCCCCCCCCCCATTTCTCTCGCCAGTCCAACTCGCTCTCTTCCAGTCCCAGTGAGTGAGTCTAGGTCCAGAGGACACAGCCTCAGAATTCAAGGATGCTCCTTTAGGAAGGAGACGAGGAGGAATTTCTTTAGTCAGAGGGTGGTGAATCTGCGGCATCATGTTTGGCGCACACATTAAGAGCCTGAGAATCCGCTCCTATGCTGTACGTTCCGATGGCAGACACAAAAGGCTGGAGTAACTCAGCGGGTCAGGCAGCATCTCTGGAGAGAAGGAACAGGTGACGTTTTGGGTCGAGGCCCTTCTTCAGACTGAAGAGTCGGGAAATGTTCTACATTCTGCGTTCACTGGGATCAAAGTACAGTCTCCAACACTCCGGAGAAACCAACCCAAGTTGGTCCCGGTCTGTAGGCTAATTGGCTTGGTGAAAATGTAAATTGTCCCTAGTGTGTGTGTAGGGTAGTGTTAGTGTGCAGGGACCACTGGTCGGTGCGGACCCGGTGGGCCGAAGGGCCTGTTTCCGCGCTGTATCTCTAAACGTAAACACAAAAGAGATTCAAAGCCTGAAAAGCCCACAGAAGGTATTCGTGGAGATGATTGAGGTAGGTACATTTAAGAGATGTTTGGATAGGTACTGTACATGGATAGGAAAGGTTTAGAGGGATATGGGCCAAACGTGGGCAGTGGGACTAGTGTAGATGGTCGGCATGGGCAAGTTGGGCCGACGGGCCTGTTTCCAAGCTGTGATATCACTTATCCATGTTCTCCAGAGATGCTGCCTGACCCACCGAGTCACTCCAGCACTTTTTGTGTCTCTCTTCGGTGTAAATCGGCATCTGCGGTTCCTTCCGATTCATACTGTTTAGTTCAGAAAATGAGCGCACCGTTCCAAATGTCAAGCAGTTAAGCTGTGGGACACCAGGTATTCTGGGCGTTCGCACCCGATTAATTATAGTGGAGGAAGGAAATGAGTCCAGTTATCCATCGTAGACCCTGTCGAGTGCTGATGTAATGGCCCCCCTCTTAATTTCACTTTTATGGAGCACACGGCCTGGTCTCCTCTCATGTGTGGCAGTAGTAATCAATCTCATCTCTCCTGGCTCCCATCCTTCTTTCTGCCACGTGTGTAAGAGACATTTAACGGATCATTTGAACCACAAGGTGACGCGGAAAGCAAGGATTCAATACAACCTCCTCCTTGATAGAAAACAAATCATTTAGGATTCGACACCCAGGCTGATCACCAACTGCAAAGTGTCTTTTGCCTTCGTTCAACATGGGTCAAAGCTCAAGCACACCATAAGGCACAGGAGCAGAATTAGGCCATTTGGCCCCCATCAAGTCTGCTCTACCATTTGATCACGGCCAATCTATTTTTCCCTCAACCCCATTCTCCTGCCTTCTCCCCATCACCTTTCATGCTCTTACTGAGCAAAAGCTATCAATCTCAGCTTTAATTCTCCCCATAACCCCTGGCTGGTCTATCTTTCCCTCTCGACCCCATTCTCCTGCCTTTGCCTCATAACCCCTGACACTCTTAATAATCAAGGATCTTTCAACCTCCTTAAAAATATCCCTTAAGAAGGTCGCGCCTTTTAGACTTTGGATTTACAGTGAGGGAAACAGGCCCTTCGGCCCATCGACCAGCGATCAACTGAACCATCCCATCACCAACTAGAGAGCAGTCCTGGCCTACCATCTACCTCGATGGAGACCCTCAGGCTATCTTTAATCAGACTTTACTGGAGTTTATCTTGCACTAAATATTCTTCTTCTGCACCCTATGGCTGGCTCGATTGTAATCATTTACAGTGTTTCCATTTACTGGATAGCACGCAATAAAAAAGCTTTACCCTGTACGTTGGTACACGTGACAATAAACAAAACTAAAGAATATGATCTCTGCCAACTGAATTGCTCCTTTGGCAGCAAACCCATTGTCCCAGAAACCAAATATCGACAAAAAATGCCGAAGCAACTCAGCGGGACAGGCAGCAACACTGGAGAGAAGGAATGGGTGACTTTTTTTGGGTCGAGACCCTTCTTCACCCGAAACGTCACCCATTCCTTCTCTCCAGAGATGCTGCCTGTCCCGCTGAGTTACTCCACCATTTTGTGTCTACCTGCGTAAAGCAGCATCTGAAATTCCTTCCTGCCCCAGAAACCATCTTGGTGCATCTTTACCGAATTTCCATGAAGCAATTCCTTTTTGTTTAAATAGGAGACGACAACTCTGTACATTGTTCCAGAGGCGGTCTCACCAAAGCCCTGTGCAATTGCAGTAAGGCATCTGTTCTCAAATCCTCTTGTATTTAAAGCTGACCATTTTGGCCTTACTAATTGCTTGCCGCACCTGCATTTAAGCTACAGGGGGCACTGCCTCAAAAAGGCAGCCAGCTTCATCAGGGACCGACACCACCCGTACCGAGGTACAGTGAAAAACATTTGTGCATGCTAACCAGTCAGCGGAAAGACAATAGAAGATTATAATCAAGCCAACAACAGTGTACAGATACATAATAAAGGTCAATAATGTTTAGTGCAAGATAAAGACTGGTAAAATCTGATCAAAGATAGTCCGAGTGTCTCCAATGGGGTGGATATTCACTCAGGACTGCTCTCTTGTTGTTGATAGAATGGTTCAGTAGCCTTAATTATAACAGCTGGGAAGAAACTGTCCCTGAATCTGGAGGTGTGTGTTTTCACACTTCTGTACCTCTTTCCTGATGGGAGAAGAGGGAGTTGCCGGGGTGAGATTGGTCCTTGATTATGTTGCTGGCCTTGCAGAGGCAGCATGAAATGGAGTCAATGGAAGAGAGATTGATTTGTGTGATGGTCTGGAGTGCGTCCACAATTCTCTGCAATTTCTTCCGATCTTTGGAGATTGGTGGGTGCCTGTAACCTACTACCATGGTTGGTGTTGGAGGCCGATATGGTCTTGGCATTTAAGAGGCTTTTAGATAGGCACATGGATAGGTAGTGAATGGAGGGATATGGATTACGTGCAGATTATTTAACTTGGCACAAAAAGACTCAACGGGTCAGGCAGCATCTCTGGAGAAAAGCAATAGGTGACTTTTCGGGACGAGACCTTTCTTCAGATGGAGAGTCAAGGGAAAGAGAAACGAGAGATATAGAACAAATGAATGAAAGATATATGCACAAAATAACAATGACCAAGGAAAGGTGGAGCCCACAATGTTTTATTGTTGGCTATGGGCTAGATGGTAACGAGTTATTCAAACAGTGAATCTCAACAGGACAACAGTGAAACTCGAAGGATGACTAAGGTGGGGGTGGGACGGAGAGAGAGGGGATGCAAGGGGTATTTGAAGTTAGAGAAATCAATATTCATACCGCTGGGGTGTAAGCTGCCCAAGCGAAATATGAGGTGCTGTTCCTCCAATTTGCGTGTGGCCTCACTCTGTCAGTGGAGGAGGCCCAGGACAGAAAGGTCAGTGTGGCAGAGAGCTGGAGTAACTCTGGGGGACAGGCAGCATCTCTGGAGAATGGAATAGGTGACGTTTCGGATCGAGACCCTTCTTCAGACTGCGGGTCGGGGGAAAGGGAAACGAGAGATGTAAATGGTGACCCAGACCAAATGAATGAAAGATATGCCAAAAAGTAACGATGAAAACGGAGGCAGGCCGTTGTCAGCTGTGGGCAACGTGAAAACGAGTTGCAGACAATGAGACTCAAAAAGACGTCAGTATGGGAAGGGGAGTTCGTGTTTGGCAACTGGGAGATGGCGTAGGCCAAGGCAGACTGAGGGAACTTGGCAGAGACGTGGTCCAACGGGCTTGTAACTGTGCTGTCGTCGATGTTCTATGTGAGGAGGCTGACACAGGCCCAGGGGCATTCTGTGCCATTAAGCTTCTGTTTCCAGTTTTTGTTGTTGTTTTGTTTCCTTGCTCCTCTCCATTTATATTATGAAGATGTGCCGCCAGGTAGTTTCAACCTGTTTCTTTGCCGCTTGGAAGATGCCCAGGAGTGTGATTCGTGCTATTTTTACATGAAGCACGGGGTCTATTCTGCCATCGCTGGGTGTGTGGATGATGGGAGTTGGAAGCCTTGCTGAGAGATCTGCAGTCGTACAGGGTTTCATCTGTCAACTGGCTTCCACTGATTTAAAGCACAGCTTCTGCAAAGCCGGCTGCTCTCATTACAAACCTGCCCTCTCTCATGCTGCGATCAAAGTTAGAGCTTTTGTGCCTTTGGCTAGCAATAGATTATTAACCACAGTGGCGCAGCTGGTAGGGACTCTGGATTGATCCTGACTACTGGTGCTGTCTGTGTGGAGTTTGCACGCCCTCCCTGTGACCACGTGGGTTTTCTCCGGGTGCTCTGTTTTCCTCTCGCATCCCACGTGCGTGTGAGTTTAGGTTTTGCGCTCCTTTTGGAGTATGGGAGGAAACCGGAGCACCCAGAGAAAACCCACGTGGTCACGGGTAGAACGTACAGTCTCCGTACAGACAGCGCCCGTAGTCGGGATCGACCCTGGGTCTCTGGCGCTGTAAGGCAGCAGCTCTACCGCTGCGCCACCGTGCCGCCCCCCCAAAGGCAGCAACTCTACCATTGTGCCAGACAAAAAGCTGGAGTAACTCAGCGGGACAGGCAGCATCTCTGGAGATAAGGAATGGGTGAAGTTTCAGGCCGAGACCCTTCTTCAGACGTGCCATTACGCCGCCTATGTTTCTTTGTATGGAAGCTAATGTTTATCTTTACTGAACCCATCTTTTTTTTTTAAGGAATGGTGGAATTCTCTGCCACAGAAGGCAGTGGAGGCCAATTCACTGGATGTTTTCAAGAGAGAGTTAGATACAGCTCTTGGGGTTAACGGAATCGAGGGATATGGGGAGAAAGCAGGAACGGGGTACTGATTGTGGAAGATCAGCCATGATCATATTGAATGGCGGCGCTGGCTCCAAGGGCCGAATGGCCTACTCCTGCACCTATTTTACATGTTTCAGCTGGGGATTCTCGACTGAATGTCATTTTGCTTTGCAGTTTAGCCATTCGAGGCAGGCATGCCGCTTCAGCAGCTCCGAGACGCTGATGGCCCGATGGAGACACAGTTGTCTGGATGTGGCGAGTGGATTGGATATGATAAACTACAGCTGGAGTCTGCGCCCATCAACAAATATATTAAGGTAAGACCCATCCATGTGCACCTCTGAGTCTTACTTGCATCGTTCAGGCTAACTCGTTTTGTCACACTTAACCTTTCAATTTTCTATTCGCCTCCTGATAGAAGTATATACAATTATGAGAAGGATAGACATGTTAGACAGTCAGAGTGCTTTTGTCCCCAGGGTGGAAATATCAAAGACTAGAGTCATAGTGTGATACAGTGTGGAAACGGGCCCTTATGCCCAACTTGCCCACACCGGCCAACATGACCCAGCTACACTAGTCCCACCTGCCTGCGTTTGGGCCATATCCCTCCAAACCTGTCCTATCCTTGTACCTGTCCAAATGTTTCTCAAACGTTGCAATAGCCCTTGCCTCAGCTACCTCCTCTGGCAGCTCGTTCCATACACCCACCGCCCTTTGTATGAAAAAGTTACCCCTCAGATTCCTATTAAATCATTTCCCCTTAAACCTATGTCCTCTGGTCCTCAATTACCACACTCTGGGCAAGAGACTCTACCCGATCTATTCCTCTCATGATTTTATACAGCTCTATAAGATAGAGGACATAGATTTAAAGTGAGAAGGGCAAAGTTTAAATCTGACTGGCACTAGTTTTTTTCACAGAGTGGTTGTTGCTGGGCGGTGGTGGAGGCAGATATGAGTAGTGGCATTTAAGAGGCTTTTGGATAGGCACATGGATGTGTAGGGAATGGAGGGATATGGATCATGTGCAGGCAGAGAAGATTAGTTTAATTTAACATCATGTTCGGCACCGACACCGTTGGTCGAAGGGTCTGTTCCTGTGCTGTTCTATTTGCTGTGTCCCATGTGAATCCAATTGTTCATGTGGCTGTTATTGGAATTTTGGAATGAACAGCAGCTGTTTATGGATCTTGGAGACTGAGATTTATGTTATCTTTTATTGACTTTGAACGGATAAAGTTCCTCAGATATACAGCACTATTTAATGCTGAAGAGACCCGACCCAAAACATCACCTTTCCATGTTTTCCGGAGATGCTGCCTGACCTGCTGAGATACTCCAGCACTTTGTGTCTTTTTAAAATTATAAACCAGCATCTGCAGTTCCTTGCTTCTACTATTGAATGTGGTCTTGTTCCGAATACTTGGTGCGACAGAGTGCAGTGGGCACCACTTTTGGATTCATTTAGTCAATCATCCACATTTGGTTAATTTGGCTGAAACCTCATGAGAAGTGTGCAGTCTGGATTCGGCCCCAGCGACCCGGGTTCGATCCTGACTACGGGCGCTGTCCGTATGGAGTTTGCACGTTCTCCCCGTGACCGCATGGGTTTTCTCTGGGCGCTCCGGTTTCCTCCCACACCAAAAAGACAGCAGGTTTGTAGGTTGTGTTAAAGAAGGAACTGCAGATGCTGGAAAATCGAAGGTACACAAAAATGCTGGAGAAACTCAGCGGGTGCAGCAGCATCTATGGAGCGAAGGAAATAGGCAACGTTTCGGGCCGAAACCCTTTTGTAGGTTAATTGGCTTTGGGTAAAAAACTGTAAATTGTCCCTAGTGTGTGTAGGATAGTGCTGTAGGATACGGGGTGATCGCTGGTCGGTGTGGGCTGAAGGGCCTGTTTCCGTGCTGTATCTCTAAAGTCTAAATGTTGTCTCGTTAATGATGTCCATATGATGAAAATCCGATGTAACAGGGAACATTTTTTTTTTTGGTTGGCAAGTATTTAGGTTGCCAAGAAGCCATTGGGTGGTTGCCAGCACATTCTCTGGAGAGAGAAGGAGAGGGAGAAAATCACTCAGAAACCCTGAAGCAGGATTTTTGCACTTTCACCAAGGACTTGCTGTTGGGGATTTTTTCCAATTGAATAAATTCTCCACGGCTCCGTACAGTTGGAAGAACAGTAGTGTCTGAGGCTTAAAATGAGCGTCATGGTGCAGACCTCCAATGCAAGCAACATGCATGCATGCAAGACAAAACATAGATTTATGTTTGAGAGAAAATTCTCTGGTCTGAGTTTGTGTTGGTTTGCCAGCAGCAGACTGAATCTGTTCCGGCTGTCAGTGTGCCAGTGCTGTGATTGAGGTTATATCAGTTTAATCGTTGGACTGAATGTTTTGCGTTATACGACTGTTGGAGATTGATGTGTTGTTGTAACACAGAGGGTCGTGCAGGCCAAGTCGGTGGATATTTTCAAGGCACAGAAAGATAGATTATTGATTTGTGCGGGTGTCGGGGGTTATGGGGAGCAGGCAGGAGAATGGGGTCAAGAGGGAAAGATAGATCAGCCGTGATTGAATGGCGGCGTAGACCTGATGGGCCGAATGGCCTAATTCTGTTCCTATCACGTATGAAGGTATGTAACTGTTCCAAGCCAGCATGCTGACTTAATTGTAGAATGTCACCTATCCGCTTGGGGTTGTTTGCAGTTTTACTCCATCCTGAGTAGTCAGTGCAGGTGAAGAGGGATTTTATCATGAGCGCCAACATTTGGAGAAGGTTCTAATGTCACTGTGCTTTCAAAGTACCGTATTAGCGGATTTTCTTCATGATGAACAAATGGCTCTGGGTTCAGTCATCCAAGATGGACACAAAAATGCTGGCGTAGCTCAGCGGGACAGGCAGCATCTCTGGAGAGAAGGAATGAATGGGTGACGTTTTGTGTCGAGACCCTTCTTCAGACTGAGAGTCGGGGGAGAGGGAGACGCAGAGATATGGAAGGGTAAGGTGTGAGAAGGACAGATCGAAGCCGATGATGGTCAAGGAAATGTAGAATGGTACACTGTTAGCTCTGGGGAAGGTGACAGCGAGGCATGCAATCAGTAAAATGTCGGTAAAATTAATCAGGAGGACAGTGAAACTAGCCTGAGAACTAGGATGGGGATTTACATTGCCTGCTTGCAGCTTCTTTAAAGGGCCTGTCCCATAGTACGAGCTAATTCAAGAGTTCTCCCGAGTTTCCCCTGATTCGAACTCGGAGAATTACGGTAATAGCCGCTCGTAGGTACTCGGGGCTCTCGTGGACATTTTTCAACATGTTGAAAAATCTTCACGAGCTTTCCGCGTTACCCAAGTACCTGCCGTTGGCGTTACGAGCCGCTAAGAGACGTCCTGAGCTCCGACGTACCCGCTACGTACATTCTACGTGCTTACCATGAGTTTGATTATTTTTTTAACTCGGGAGAGCTCTTGGATTACGTCGTACAGTGGGACAGGCCCTTGAAGGTTATCGTCCAGTTTAAATGCAGCGGATTATTAGTTTTGGTTTAGAGCAACAGCGCGGAAACAGGCCCTTCGGCCCACCGTGTCCGCTGCGCTACCATGACGCCCTCGGTCCCAGGGGAAAGTACCAGTGGTGTGGAATTTCCCCAGATTGTGAAAAATACGATGTAAATGCAATTTTTTTTTTCCTTTGAAAATATATTTGCACACGATGGTGTTGTGCGTGACTTGCTCAGAAAAGAGCTCGTAATTGATAAAGAATTACGATATCTTGGGGCTGGGGAAGCCACTTAAGCTCGTTTCGCTGAACACCTTCACTCAGTCGGCTTTGGTCTACGCGATCTCCCGCTCTCCCTCCCATTCCCACACTGACATTTCTGTCCTGGGCCTCCTCCACTGTCAGAGTGAGTGGACCGAGTGTGGAATTCTCTGCCTCAGAGGGCGGTGGAGGCAGGTTCTCTGGATACTTTCAAGGGAGAGCTAGATAGGGCTCTTAAAAATAGCGGAGTCAGGGGATATGGGGAGAAGGCAGGAACGGGGTACTGATTGGGGATGATCAGCCATGATCACATTGAATGGCTCTGCTGGCTCGAAGGGCCGAATGGCCTACTCCTGCACCTATTGTCTATTGAGGCCCATCGCAAATTGGAGGAACAGCACCTCATATTTCGCTTGGGCAGCTTACACCCCAGCGGTATGATTATTGATTTCTCTAACTTCAATTAACCCCTGCATCCCTTCTCTCTCCGTCCCTCCCCCACCTAGTTTCACAGACATCCTGCTGAGTTTCACTTTCTATCACTCAATATCACCTTCCCCACAGCCAACAATGGACCACCTTTCCTTTCTCATCATTACCTTTATTGCATATCTTTCATCAATTTGTTCTACATCACCATCTATATCTCTCGTTTCCCTTTCCCCTGACAGTCTGAGGAAGGGTCTCGACACGAAACGATACCTATTCCTTTTCTCCAGAGATGCTGCCTGACCCACCGAGTTACTCCAGCATTTGTCTATCTTCAGTGTAAACCAGCATATGCAGTTCCTTCCCACACAAAATCAAATCATATTAGCCTAATTAAGACCTAATTTGTTGCTGTTCTGAACCGAACGCGTACAAAATACATAATGTCACCGTGCCATGCAAATCTATAAATTTTTTTTTGTAACATTAAAATCCTAGATCACTCCTTTAGTTTAGTTTAGAGATACAGCGCGGAAACAGGCCCTTTAGCCCACCGGGTCCACACCGACCAGCGATCCCCGCACATTAACACTATCCTACGCACACTAGGGACAATTTACACATACACCAAGCCAATTACCCTACAAGCCTGTACGTCTTTGGAGTGTGGGAAGAAACTGAAGAAAAACCCACGCAGGTCACGGGGAGAAAGTACAAACTCTGTACAGATAGCGCCCGTAGTAGGGATCGAACCCGGGTCTCTGGCGCTGTAAGGCAGCAACTCTACCGCTGCGCCACCATGCCTGCTTTGTTTGTGTTCTGGTGAGTGGATTAAGGAGATGATCAAGTGCTTATGGAAGGAGAAACTATGGGGCTTTGAAACGGGCTCTCATTTTGAGTCGTGAAAAGCCAACTTAAATGAAATGTCCATCAAAGGCTGCAGGGAGTAAAAGGTTTTTATTTTTTTTAAAGTGTGGTTTTGTTTTTTTAACCTTATTGTCAACCTCTCTCTCGCTGTAACCTGTTCCCACTTGAATCCAGGAGAATTAATAGTGGTTAAGATTTATGGTGATGTTGCCAGGACTTGAGGGCCTGAGCTATAAGCAGAGGTTGAGCAGGCTAGGACTTTTTTCCTTGGAGCGCAGGAGGATGAGGGGTATTCGTGTAGAGAGGTGTACAAAATCATGCGAGGAATAGATAGGGTAACCTGCCCAACCTCTCCCAATAGCTCAGGCCCTCAAGTCCTGGCAACATGTCCTTGTAAATCTTCTCTGCACTCTTTCCACCTTGACAACGTCCTTTCAAAGCTGGAAAGTTTCAATTGCTTCGGCTTCTAGTGGACTTGGCAAAAAAGCTTTTCACCGTACCTCGGTACACGTGACTAATAAAGCAAAGTACTTAAATGATGTGTGGTCAACATCTGGATATGTGGTGTACAGCTCATCATAACTTGCTTTACTCCAGTCATCGGAAGAGTAATTTTCTGCAGTGACCCCACTGGGATGTTTCTTGATAGTTTAAATTGAGATACAGCGCGGAAATAGGCCCTTCGGCCCAACGAGTCCTTGCCGACCAGCGATCCCAGCAGATTAACACTACCCTGCGCACCCACGCTGGGGATAATTTCACATTTATAACCTAGCTAATTAACCCACAAACCTGTACGTCTTTGGAGTGTGGGAGGAAACCAAAGTTCTCGGAGAAAACCCAACCAGGTCACAGGGAGAACGTTCAAACTCCGTACAGACCTGTAGTCAGGATCAAACCCGGGGCTCTGGCGCTGTAAAGCAGTAGCTCTACCGCCACGCCACCGTGCCATCGGGATAGGTAAGTGTGTCAAGGGTCATGAGGAGAAGGCAGGAGAATGGGGTTGAGAGGGAGAGATAGATCAGCCACAATTAAATGGCGGAGTAGACTTGATGGGGCCAAATGGCCTAATTCTGCTCCTAGAACTTATGAACAAGCCCAGAGCAGGGAAGAATGTTTAACAAAAGGATCTTGGAAGCCACATGCAAGAAGGCAGTGACCTACCGTTGTTTAATTGGGATTGTACATTTCTGATTTCTAGGGGACTATTTTGATGAAGTATCCACCTCATGAACTTGGAACAGGAGAAAAAGTATTGAAAATAGTGTTGGAAGGTAAGCTGCTCTTGATCTGATGAACAGATTGTAATTTAGAATGAAACATGGATTGTTTAAATGCACCGTATACCTCACTTTACACTGAAATCGTTAATTTGCACTAGAATCATTATCATTGTATTGGTACTCTGGCAATGAACAATTGGCGCCATTTTAAGCAGGGAGTGAGATTGTATGTTGCTGCCTGATTCTGCCTTTTATGGTGCAGGCCGATTTAAAAATAAAACAATTATTATTATCAAATGTCAACATTTTAAATCTATATTCGGAAACATCTTCCTTGAGATAGCTGCATGGTGGCGCAGCGGTAGATTTGCTGCCAGAGACCCAGGCTTGATCCTGACTACGGGTGCTCTCCGTACAGAGTTTGTGCGTTCTCCCTGTGACTGGGTGGGTTTTCCCTGGGTGCTCCGGTTTCCCCCCCCCGCACTCCAAAGATGGTCAGGTTTTGTGGAGTTACTTGGCTTCGGTAATACTTTGTCCCTATTGTGTTGGACAATAATGTACAGGGATCGCTGGTCGGCGCGGACCCAGTGGACCGAAGGCCCTGTTTCCGCGCGGTGTCTCTAAACTGAGGTAATGATAAGGAAGAAAGGTCCCAACCCGAAACGTCACCTCTCCCTGTTCTCCAGAGATGCTGCCTGATCCGCTGAGTTACTCCAGCACTTTGTGTCCTCCCTTGAGATAAGAACGAGAACCCCTATTCTTTTCTGTTTGTGCTTGTGTGCCAGGGTTTAGTTATTTCTGTGCATGAACACCGAGTTCCTTTGCTGCTTTTTAAAGATTCTTTTTTTTTCTTATCAGTGAGAAAAGTTGCAGGTTTAGCTTTGGTCATAAGAGCCAGCATCACATGTTGACTTCTATGCACCAGTTTTTCACTGCATTCACAAATCTCTCCTCAAAGATGTGCGGTGCAGAATAAAATTTGCTCCCATGGAATAATTAAAAAAAAAAAAAAAAATCTTGATGCACGCGCACTCGATTAATTAATCATATCCAGGTAATCCCCACAGGTAATGGAAATTCATCCTTACTGAATTCACAAATCACTACACTGGGATGTGTGGTGCAGAATAACATTTGCTCTCATGGAACTTAATTTTTTTTAAATTAAGTAAATCAATGCAATTTTTTTTCAACATGCTTCTTGATGTGACTCGATTTGTTCCATGATGTCACTCGACATGACTTGACGATGTAGGCAGTTTTTTAGGCATGGACCCCTCATATATGCACTCCCAACTCTTGTGTCCTCCATTTGCCTTTTATACCACTCTCTTCCAGCCTTCTCCCCCAACCCCCTACTCCACTCCGTCTGAAGAAGGGTCCCGATCAAAAATGTTGTCTCCTGTTCATTCCCTCCCCAGATGCTGCCTGACCCGCTGAGTTCCACAAGCACTGTTGCTCTTTTGGTCTGATCTAGTTGTTTGGGCAGACCATCCGTACATGTCCCATTTGTTGCTGAGAGACAGGTCTTAACTCGTCTTGAGTAGACATTGTAGCTCTCTCAGTCAGTTGGAATAGGTCACCAATGTACATCCTGGGGTGCCTCTCCGCTAGGCTTGGAACGGGAGTGTCTGTGATTTAGGAGCACACCGCTCTCTCCTGAATAATGCAACGCCATGCAACTTTGAGAAGAGCTATTCACAAAAGTTGTCCAGAGAAATACTATTGTGTTTAGCTGCGACCTTTTTCTATTGAGGTCTGACTGCATCGTCTAGATTCCTTTTCTTTTCCTTTCTGCAGCTAATATTTAATTATTATTACCACATGGGCAGCACAGTTGCCCAGCGCTTAAGTTGCTGCCTCGCAGCACTGGAGACCCAGGTTCGATCCTGACTGTGGGTGCTGTCTGTATGGAGTTTGTACGTTCTCCCTGTAATCGCGTGGGTTTCCTCCAGGTGCTCCGGGTTCCTCCCACACTCCAAAGACGTACAGGTTTGTAGGTCGATGGGCTTCGGTAAAAATTGTCCCCAATGTGTAGGAAAGTGCTAGTGTACGGGTGATAGTTGGTCAGCGAGGACTCGGTGGGCTGAAGGGCCTGTTTCCGTGCTGTATCTAGTCTGAAGTAAAGACGGACCTTCAGATAGATGTGAGTAAATACAATCTGATTAATGTTTCTGATTATGTTTGATTCTATTATTTCACATTGTAAATACTTAGCAGATTAAAGTCTAGCCCAAAAGTGTTGATGAACTTGCGATCTAAATTCTTTACAGATTAATTCATAGCCTAGAATCCTAACGCATTGGCAATGTGTATGGGGGGTGTTTTCACAGCCTGGTGGTGAGCCTGGAAACATCACGCCTTTTGTAGAACCAGTCCATGTGAAATTTTTGATGTTGCGACAATGTTGAGGAAAAAACGTGTTGGTCGCTTGTTATTCAGCTTATTTTGAAGTGAAACTTTTTGGTTTAAATGTAACTTGTTGGAGGTTGAGAGTTAATCTGGAATAACTGCCACGATGAGCTGAAAAAATGTAAGACTCTATTCAAACTAAAAACACTCTTCAGAAACAAAAGATTGAATGGTTATGAGCTGGACCAGTGATTTTCTTGTCTGTTTGGTTATTTCTTGTTTGTGGACTGTTCAACAGATTTTGGGTCCATTTGTTCCCCTTATTTTGTTTTTCCATGAAAATGTATAGAAAATAAGAGGGGGTAGGACCAGAAAAGTTTTCGAACTTCTTCTTGCCCCTTTTGAACATGAACGATATTATTTGTATTAGTTGAGTTACTTATTGGTTTGTTTTCCTTTGTGTTTTATTTTCTTTTTTATTGCTTATAAGTTTATTTGTGTTTGTATCTTTTAACATGTTCAATAAAATAAGATTAAAAAAAAAAAAAAAAAAAAAAAAGCTGCATCCAGAGGCATTGAGAATCCAACCGTGAAAACGATCGTTGTTCTTGCAGGCACGCGGCAAGCCCTGACGTGGCGCGGATAGGTTATTGTTACTCCAATATAACCATATAACCATATAACCATAACAGCACGGAAACAGGCCATCTCGGCCCTTCAAGTCCGTGCCGAACATTTTTTAAATTTTTTTTTTTAATTAAAAATAAATACTTCCCCCTAGTCCCATCTACCTGCACTCAGACCATAACCCTCCATTCCTTTCCCGTCCATATACCCATCCAATCTATTTTTAAAGGATAACATCGAACCTGCCTCCACCACTTCCACTGGAAGCTCATTCCACACAGCTACCACTCTCTGAGTAAAGAAGTTCCCCCTTAGCTTTTTCTGTACTTTATTTGTCACCTGTACCAAGGTACAGTGAAATTCATTTTTGTATACAGTTCAGTACAAGTGTCACTATACATAAGCACTTGGATACATGTTAGATAAGCATCTCAGATACAGTACATGTGTATAGCTGTAGTACATTGAGACAGTATACAGAGTCACCAGTTTGGTGCCATTTTCAAGTCCCAGTTGCTGGAAGCGCAGGGATCTTGACCTGACCATGAAGGTCTGTTGTCCTGGTGGCGTTGCAGGCTCGGCTGGCCAAGCGTAGACGTGATGCCCTCCACTGCTCCTCCTCCGCTGTAGGCCACATGAGGGCCATTCGCTCGGCTTCTTGGAGCGCTTTAGTTTAGTTTAGAGATGCAGCGCGTAAACAGGCCCTTCGGCCCACCGAGTCCGCGCTGACCAGCGATCCCCGCACGCTAACACTATCCTACACACCCTTGGGACAATTTACAATTTTAACCCGAGCCAATTAACCTACAAACCTGTACATCTTTGGCGTGCGGGAGGAAACCGGAGGTCTCGGAGAATACCCACGGGGAGAACGTACAAACTCCGTACAGAAAGCGCCCCTTGTCAGGATCGAACCTGGACCTCTGGCAACTCTACTGCTGCGCCACCGTGCTCCCCGTGTGTCTCTATCTCTGGTGTAGACCAGCATCTGCACTTCCTTCCTACACACATGGATTTTGTAAATGTCTTTACAGAAATTTAATTGAACATAATGGTGGCAGTGGGTGATCGATATACGTTTGTGTTTTGTGGAGTTCTGAAAGTTCAAATACTTGTCGTGATATAACACTGCTGTAATTTTCTGTTTTTCTTAGAATCAACTACACAGCCTTCGACTTCAAACCAAGCATCAATCAACACCTTTATATTTGGAAAGTTGGTGGAAGACTGTGAGAGCATTCTTAAACAAGGGGTAAGCACGTCAATGAAGCGTTTATAGCTAGGGCAGAACGGTGGCGCAGCGGTGGAGTTGCTGCCTTACAGCACTTTCAGCGCTGGGGACCCGGGTTCGAACCTGACTGTGGGTGCTTGTCCGTACAGAGTTTGTACGTTCTCCCCGTAGCCGCGTGGATTTTCTCTGAGATCTTCGGTTTCCTCCCACACTCCAAAGACTTACAGGTTTGTAGGTCTGAAGAAGGGTCTCGACCCGAAACGTCACCCATTCCTTCTCTCCAGTGATGCTGCCTGTCCCGCTGAGTTACTCCAGCACTTTGTGTCTACTTTCGATTTAAACCAGCATCTGCAGTTCTTTCCTACACCGGTTGTAGGTTAATTGACTTGGTATAAATTTAAAATTGTCCCTAGCCTGTGTAGGATTATGTTAATGTGCGGAGATCGCTGGTCGGCGTGGACTCAGTGGGCCGAAGGGCCTGCTTCCATGCTTCATCTCTAAACTAAACTAAGCTACAGTGCATTCATAAAGTATTCAGACCCCTTCACTCTTTCCACATTTTGCGACGTTACAATCTTATTCTAAAATGGATTAAAATCTTTTTTTTACTCATCAATCTACTCACAATACCTCATAATAAAAAAGTGAAAACAGGTGTCTAGAAATGTTTGCAGAAATGTAATTGAACGTCAAGTCTATTCTGCAGGTAGACACAAAATACTGGAGAGAAGGAACGGGTGACGTTTCGGGTCGAGACTCTTCTTCAGACTTAAGTCTATTCCGCCATTCAATCTTGGCTGATCTACCTGTCCTTCTCAGTTCAGTTTAGTTTATTGTCACGTGTACCGAGATACAGCGAAAAGCTTTTTGTTCCATGCTAACCCGACCCAGCCCCGTTCCTATGCCTTCTCACCATAACCCTTATGGGTCAAGGAACCTTCAATCCCCGCTTTAAAAATACCTAATGTCTGAGCCTCCACAGCTGTCTGTGGCAATAAATTCCACAGATTCACCACCCTCTGGCTAAAGGAATGCCTCCAGTGTTTGGACTACATTTAAGGTGGCTTAATGTGACTTGTGTCAACCAAACTACCTCTTCGTTCTCTAGTTTCTAACTGAGTTTTGTTTCTCTCCTCTTGTCTCTGCAGGACACGGTGGTGCTCACGAATTTCCAAGCCCACAAGTCCCCGAGTGCCAGCAAGGATGGACGGCACGCTTTCCAGCTTGAACTCTCCGATGAGGCAGGAGCCACAGTCTTTGTAAGTCGAGCTACATTCAGGCGTGTGTGTAGGTTGGGACAGTTGGGAATATTGGCAAAAATGTGTTGGGAATACCAAGGTGTCCATGCAGCTGGTATTATACAAGATGGTCCCTATCTCTCATCCCGCACCCATATCTGTCAAGGCACATACACGATCCATATCACTCATACAGCACATACATGACCCATGTCTCTCAAGGGACATGCATGACTCATCTCTCTCATACAACACAACTATGGTCTATATCACTCATACGGCACATACATGACCTATACACAGCGGATGCATGACCCATATCGCACATACGTCACAGAAGCAGGCCCTTCAGGGCCGAACCGTATGATTCTATGACATTCAGCACAGTATGCCTCTGACATTGTTCTGAACCTTTTCCTACCTCTAGTTTCCCTCTCCCCTGACTCTCAGTACGAAGAAAGGTCTCGACCCGAAACATCACCTATTCCCTTTCTCCAGAGATGCTGCCTGACCCGCTGACTTACTCCAGCATTTGTGTCCATCTCCCAGGGCTCATTGTGTTGATGTCCCTGTTTCTGTGCTGTATACCTATGGGCCAGACATGGGTAAATGGGACCTGCATCTCTCCTAGTGTTTTTTAAATGCTGTCATGCTTCCAGCGTTTTGTGTTTTACTTGATAAAAGAAAGTTCAGAGTACTCTTTTGGGATTTCATCAAGCAGAAAGAGAGTAGACTTAAAAATTCTTTAATTAGAGTACAAAATATACACAAAAGAAGAGCTGTGCATTATACATATAGTGAGAGGCTTGGATAACTTAGCGAATAGTGGATGGTGGATGTGGAGAGGATGTTTCCACTAGTTTAAGACTAGAGGTCATCGCCTAAAAATTAAGACGTTCCTTTAGGAAGGAGATGAGGAGGAATTTCTTTAGTCAGAAGGTGGTGAATCTGTGGAATTCATTGCCACAGAAGGCAATGAATATTTTTAAGGCAGAGCTGGATGCGTCGATTCTTGATTAGTACGGGTGTCGGGGGTTATGGGGAGAAGGCAGGAGAATGGGGTTGAGAGGGAAAGATAGATCCGCCATGATTGAATGGTGCAGTAGACTTGAAGGGCCGAATGTCTTAATTCTGCTCCTATCACTTATGACCTTCTGAACTTGCATTAATTTGAAGGTTGGCAAAAATGCTGGAGAAACTCAGCGGGTGAGGCAGCATCTATGGAACGAAGGAATAGGTGACGTTTCGGGGCCGAGACCCTTCTTAATTTGCGTTGTATCGTAGTGTTTGCACATATTTTGCCCGGCACCCTGGCCATTGATGTGGCCCCTGGGGTTGGAGAACACTTTTGATGAGAGGCTCAGTCACGATCTTGTCTTTGTTTATCTGACCCGTTATTTGTGGTGCTGCAAAAAGTCCTTCTTTAGCAAGGTTGAGCTGGGCTGAGCTGTGCCAGTCTAGCTTGCAGTCATCAGGATCCACAGCAGATGGCGCCGTCTGATCCCAGAGACTGTGGTGGGAAGAATATTGAATTCTGTGCACATATCTTTGTCAAAGACATGCCAGAGTGCAATTGAAAGTGAAGATTACTTTTCAACCACAAGAACATGAGACAATTATACCCAATAATATTTCGGGTAATTTATCCAAAATGCCTTTCCGCTGACTGGTTAACACGCTGCAAAAGCTTTTCCCTGTACCTTGGTACATGTGGCAATAACCTCGACTCAACTGGAAAGTGTCCAGAGAAGACTTACAAGGATGTTGCCGGGACCCGAGGGCCTGAGCTATATGGAGAGGCTGAGCAGGCTAGCACATTATTCCTTGGTGCATAGGAGGATGAGAGGTGATCTTTTAGAGGTGTAAAAAATGATGAGATGAATATATCGGGTAAATGCACAGAGGCTTTGGCCCAGAGTAGGCGAATCGAGAACCAGAGGACATAGATTTAAGGTGAGGGAGGAGAGATTTAGCAGGAACCCGAGAGGTAACTTTTTCCACGCAAAGGGTGGTGGGTGTATGGAACGAGCTGCCAGAGGAGGTAGCTGAGGCTGGGACTTTCACAACTTTTAAGACACACTTAGACAGGTACATGGATGGGACAGGTTTAGAGGGATATGGGCCAAACGCGGGCTGGTGTGACCAGAGTAGATGGGGCATGTTGCTAGGACTGGGCAAATTGGGCCGATAGAGCCTGATTCCACTCTCTCTGTCTCTGTGTCGACTGGCTAGGTGTTTCCAGCTTTCTTTTTGATTTGTTTCCTGATCAAGAGAATCTGGTTGAAAATTTTTATATATACAATTTTGTAGGACAATTAATGCAGAAATCTATAATAACTTTAGTGTGCCAGCATTCTGCCCAGGAGTCATAATTATTTAATGCCTCAAATTTAATGCATTTTGTTTAAAAAATGGCATTGTTAACAAAACACAAAGTGCTGGAGGAACCCAGCGGGTCGGGCAGCTTTTTTTTTTTGCATAAAATCTTTTTGAGCTCTGCCCAAGACCGCAAGAAATTGCAGAGAATTATAGATGTAACCCAGTCCATCACACAGACCAGACTTCCCACCATTGACACCATCTACACTACACGCTGCCTCGAAAAAGCAGCCAACATAATCAAAGACTTGTCCCACCCTGGTCATCCCCCCAGCTCCAGTCCGGCAGGAGATACCGAAGCTTGAAAGCGCGCGCCACCAGACTCGGGAACAGCTTCTTCCCCTCTGTTACCAGGCTTATGAACGGTTTCCTGCGGCTGCAACAACTTTCTGCTCGATCTCCGTCTCGCTCCTGAGCTAGTCAGAGCAGCGGAGCAGCGGAGCCGCGGGGCGGCAGAACGGCAGCGGAGCCGCGGGGCGGCAGAACGGCAGCGGAGCCGCGGGGCGGTAGAACGCCAGCGGAGCCGCGGAGGCGCGGAGCGGCAGAACACCAGCGGAGCCGCGATGCTGCGGGGCGGCAGAACACCAGCGCGCACCAAGCCAGCTCGGCCGACCGGAAGCACCAACAGACGGCGACGTGAACGAAAGCACCGCCGGGGACGCAGAGGTGGGTTAAAGGCCAGGTTAGAGCTAGCCCCACACAGGCTAGCGATTCCTAGCCTTTTCCTCGCCAACGTGCGCTCACTGGTTAACAAAATGGACGAACTCCGGCTAAGGATCACCTCCCACAACTGGATCAAAGACTGCAACATCTTGATCCTCACTGAAACTTGGCTCAACACCGACGTTCCTGACAGCGCCATCCAGCTAACGGGGCGGCATTTACTCCGAGCGGACAGAACAACAGACTCCGGTAAGACCAGAGGTGGGGGTCTGTGCATTTATGTAAATAAAGCATGGTGCACGGACACCACCATCATCGAGAGTCACTGCTCAGCTAACCTAGAGTTCCTCTTGGTTAGATGCAGACTGTTCTATCTGCCCAGAGAGTTTACCTCCACTGTTGTGACTGCAGCCTATATTCCTCCTGATGCTAATGCCAAGCTTGCAATGAAAGATCTGGTAACTGCCATTAGCAAACAACAGACTCACAACCCCGAGGCAGCCTTCATTGTTGCGGGTGACTTCAATCACTCCAACCTGAAGACTGTACTCCCCAAATTCCACCAACATGTCTCCTTCGCCACTAGAGAAGGCAAGACACTGGACAAAGTCTACACCAACATGGCTGAAGGCTTACAAAGCCGTCCCCCTCCCCCACCTTGGACAGTCTGATCACCTCTCATTGTTCCTGCTCCCAAAGTACTCCCACTCATCAGACGGGTTAAACCCACCGTGAGGACAGTTAAAGTCTGGTCAGAGGATGCGGACTCCACACTTCAGCAGTGTTTTGGAAACACTGACTGGAAGGCGTTTGCAGCCCAGGCCACCCTTGACTCCCACACGGACATTGACTCCTATACATCATCTGTTCTGGACTTTATAAACTCCACCATCAACAGTGTCACCTCCCTCAAACAGGTAACCATATTCCCGAATCAGAAGCCATGGATGAACAGCGAGGTCAGGCTACTGCTGAAAGCACGGGACACCGCTTTCAGGTCAGGCGATGCCCGAGCCTATAGTTCATCCAGGGCTAACCTGAAGAAGGGCATAAAGAAGGCCAAGCACTGCCATAAACTCAGGATTGAGGAGCACTTCAACAACAACTCCGACCCCCGACGCATGTGGCAAGGCATCCAGGCCATCACGGACTTTAGACCCACCAACACCACCCACACATCCAGTAACGCCTCCTTCCTTGAGGAGCTCAACCACTTCTATGGCCGTTTCGATAGGGACAATCGGCAGTTGGCCATCAAGGCGGTGCTCCCTGCCGATCACCAGCCCCTCTCACTCACCCCCTTCGACGTGTACGTGGCACTGAGTAGGACTAATGCACGTAAGGCTGCTGGCCCCGACGGCATCCCCGGGCGCGTCCTCAGGGCCTGTGCTGCGCAGCTGACAGACGTCTGGACTGACATCTTCAACCTGTCACTTGCCCAAGCAGTAGTGCCCACGTGCCTTAAATCCACCTCCATCGTGCCGGTGCCAAAACACTCCACTGCGGCAAGCCTCAACGACTTCCGCCCAGTTGCACTTACTCCCATCATCGCCAAGTGCTTCGAGAGGCTGGTCCTGGCACACCTCAAAGGCTGCCTACCCCCCACGTTGGATCCCTATCAGTTTGCCTACCGCAAGAACAGGAGTACGGAGGATGCCATCTCAACGGCACTTCACTCCGCCCTCTCCCACCTCGACAACAGAGACACTTACGTAAGAATGCTGTTCATCGATTACAGCTCAGCATTCAACACCATCATACCCTCTAAACTGATCACCAAACTCGGTGACCTGGGCATTGACCCCTCCCTCTGCAACTGGATACTGGACTTTCTAACCAACAGACCCCAGTCTGTTAGGTTAGACAAGCACACCTCTTCAACCCTCACCATGAACACCGGCGTTCCACAGGGCTGTGTGCTGAGCCCCCCTCCTCTACTCCCTCTTCACCTACGACTGCACACCTGTACATGGTACTAACACCATCATCAAGTATGCAGACGATACAACGGTGATTGGCCTCATCAGCAACAACGATGAGTCGGCCTATAGGGAGGAGGTCCAGCTCCTAGCAGCATGGTGCGCTGACAACAACTTGGCCCTTAACTCCAAGAAGACCAAGGAGCTCATTGTAGACTTCAGGAAGTCTAGGGGCGGCACGCACACCCCCATCCACATTAACGGGACGGAGGTGGAACGTGTTTCCAGCTTCAGGTTCCTGGGGGTCAACATCTCCGATGACCTCTCTTGGACCAACAATACCTCAACTCTGGTCAAGAAGGCTCACCAGCGTCTCTTCTTCCTGAGGAGACTAAAGAAGGTCCATCTGTCTCCTCAGATTCTGGTGAACTTCTACCGCTGCACCATCGAGAGCATCCTTACCAACTGCATCACAGTATGGTATGGCAACTGCTCTGTCTCCGACCGGAAAGCACTGCAGAGGGTGGTGAAAATTGCCCAACGCATCACCGGTTCCTCACTCCCCACCATTGAGTCTGTCCAAAGCAAGCGTTGTCTGCGAAGGGCGCTCAGCATCGCCAAGGACTGCTCTCACCCCAACCACAGACTGTTTACCCTCCTACCATCCGGGAGGCGCTACAGGTCTCTCCGTTGCCGGACCAGCAGGTCCAGGAACAGCTTCTTCCCTGCGGCGGTTACACTACTCAACACTGTACCTCGGTGACTGCCAATCACACCCCCCCCCCCCCCCGGACACTCCTTCCACCAGGATTTATTAGATTAGATTTATTTATTTACTGCTCATATTTATGTCGCTCTTCTAGGGAGATGCTAACTGCATTTCGTTGTCTCTGTACTGTACACTGCACAATGACAATAAAGTTGAATCTGAATCTGAATCTGAATCTGAATCCTTCCACAAGCAAGGGGTACTGTCCGATTCACCTCTACCCTATTGTGGACGTTGGAGTTTGCTGCAGCGCCAAGAACACCATTCAGCACTCTGTATCTTCCCCTTTTCTCTAACTATCGTGTGGAGTTTGCACGTTCTCCCCGTGGGTTTTCTCCGGGTGCTCCGGTTTCCTCTCACATCCCGAAGACTTCCAGGTTTGTAGGATAATTGGCCCTCTTGTAAAAATTGTAAATTGTTCTTAGTGTGTAGGTTAGGACTAGTGTATGGGAATGGTCGTTGGTTGGCATGGACCCGTTGGGCCGAAGGTCCGGTTTCCACGCTGTATCTCTAAAGCCTAGAGTAAAGTCTATTGTACTTAACTTTGCCTTGATTGTGTTGATGTATAGTGTCATCTGATATTTGGATAGCATGCAAAACCATGGTGTTCACTGTACCCCTGTACTCGTAACAATAATAAATCTAAATCTGTAAGAGAAAACCAGAGCACCTGGAGGGAACCCACACAGTCACAGAGAGTACGGTCGCTGGGCGGCGCGGTGGCGCAGCGGTAGAGTTGCTGCCTTGCAGCGCCAGAGACCCGGGTTCCATCCTGACTCCAGGCGCTGTCTATACGGAGTTTGTACGCTCTCCCCGTGACCGCATGGGTTTTCTCCGGGTGCTCCGGTTTACTCCCGCACCCCAAAGACGTACAGGATTGCAGGTTAACTGGCTTCAGTAAGATTGTAAATTGTCCCCAGTGTGGAGCATAGTGCTAGTGTACGGGGTGATCGCTGGTCAGCGCGGGCTCGGTGGGCCAAAGTGCCTGTTTCCGCTCTGTATGCATAAAGTCTAAATGTGCAAACTTCACAGTGAAGGAGCTGGTGCCAGGATTGAACCTGGGTCTCTGGAGCTGTGAAGCCACCTTTCCTCTTACTGCAGTGCCGGGCTGCACCCAAAGTGCTGGCTGAATGTTTCAAAGTTTCAGGGTTTCAAGGTCAGTTTATTGTCACATGTACCAATTAAGGTACAGTGAAAACCGAATTACGATACAGCCATACTAAAAAAAAGCAGCAAGACACACAGCTACATAAAAGTTAACATAAACATCCACCACAGTGGATTCCCCACATTCCTCACTGTCATGGAAGGCAATCAAGTCTAATCTTCCTCTTTCTTTCTCACGTGGTTGCGGCAGTCGAACCATCTGCAGTCGGGGCGATTGAAGCTCCCGCAGCCAGCGGTCGAAGCCCCCGTGTCGGGGCGGTCGAAGTCCCCGCGTCGGGAAGGCCAAAGCCCCCGCGGCGTGGAGTTCCTGAAGTCGGTCTCTAACCAGAGACCGCGAGCTCCGCGATGTTAAAAGTCCGCAGGCTCCCATGGTGGAGCTCTCGCAGATAATTCCCAGCGAAGGCCGCCAACTCCTCGATGTTAGAGCCGCAGTGTGGACGGAGGTACGGTACGGGGAAAATAAAATCACATCTCCGTCGAGTTAAGAGATTAGAAAAAGTTTTCCCACTCCCCCACATAAAACAAGCTAAAGAAGACTAAAACATACATTTAACATACAAAGAAAGAAGGGACAGACAGACTGTTGGCGAGGCAGTAACATGGTGTAAAATGTTCACTCTGAAGCCGTAGAATGCAACATCAAAGGAAATGCGTGCACCACTGTGATTAGTTCATCACTGCAGGGGCCGAGTGGGGGTTTAGAGGAAGCGTTCGTTTGCAACTTCAAGTACCAAACGATGCCTGGTTTTCAAAGAACAAGCTTAATTAGACATGTACAAAGTGGGGCATAAAAGCAGAATTCCCCAAACACAATGCAAAGTCGCAACATCCTCCGTCATTAAAAACTGTTTAAAATGGATCAATCGAGTTGATTTTTGATCTTGACTGACCTAAGGATGTCAAAGGTTATGGGGAGAAGGCTGTAGAATGGGGTTGAGAGGGAAAGATAGATCAGCCATGATCTAATGGCGGAACAGACTCAATGGGCCAAATGGCCTAATTCTGCTCCGATGTCTTATGGTTTTTAAAATCCAAGTGGTCTTGACTACAGTACCCCGATAAGTAGATCAGATACAATTATTGAATCAGTACTGCAAATTGTTGGCCTCTGTCTCACTAGCATTCAGATGACTTGAAGACTTCTAAGTATAGAAGTTGGGAGGTCATGTTGCAATTGTACAAGATGTTGGTGAGACCACATTTACGGTATAGTGTTCAATTCTGGACACCTTGTTATAGGAAAGATGTCAAACATGAAAGGGTTCAGAGAAGATTTACCAGGATGTTGCCAGGACTTGAAGGTCTGAGCTGTAGGGAGAGGTTGAGCAGGCTAAGACTTTATTCCATGGAGCGCAGAAGGATGAGGGGTGCACAAAATCATGAGAGGAATAGATCGGGTAGACTCACAGAGTCTCTTGCCCAGGGTAGGGGAATTGAGAACCAGAGGACCTAGGTTTAAGCTGAGGGGGGAAAGATTTAATGGGAACCCGAGGGGTAACTTTTTTTACACAAAGGCTAGTAGGTGTATGGAACAAGTTGCTGGAGGAGGAAGTTGAGACAGGTACTATCGCAACGATTAAAGGGCCTGTCCCACTTGGGCATCATTTGTGGGTCACGCTGGTGGCGCGCAATGATTTTGTGTATCCCAAAATCCTGGGGCGCCGCTCGTCACTGCCTACGCCACCACGTCTCACCATGCGCGTAAATTATGTTGTGACGCGCAAATAACGCCCAAGTGGGACAGGCCCTTAAAGTTGTTTAAGTTATGACTATCGGATGGAAGCTGCATACCAAATCTCGTTGCACCTATGTGCAATGACAATAAAAGATATTATTATTAAAGAAACATTTAGACTTGATTTAATCCTTAAAATCGTGTGGTCCTTTTCCCGTTTTTTCAGTTGTCGAGCCAGAAGCTTGTGTGGTTTATCCCCAAATTCAAAATTTTCCTGTTTTGTGATTTGAAATAATCTAATAACATTTGCTGATAATATTTTGTTTAATTTAAATTTCATTCTTGATATTTTATTATGTTTGTCTATAGTAGGCTCTTTAGCATTATCTAATTCCAATTCTCTAATTCGTTCTTCTAACTGCCTTTGTTCTTTCTTATTCCTTTTATTTAAAAAGGCTTGATATGAGATAATAGATCCTCTAATAACTGCTTTGAATGATTCCCATAGCAGAACTGGTGAAATATCTGGGGTATCATTATTCTTTAAAAAAAAGTTCCATCTGTTGTTTTAAATATATTTCCCCTTGTGGATCATTTAAGATTTGAGGATTAAACCTCCAAAACGATTTATTAGAAGGCATTCCTTCTAATTAAAAAAAAAAGTTAACGGGGAGTGATCAGAAATTATACTATTGTGATATTTTGGGTTCATTGTATAGGGAATTAGTTTTGTATCCACTAAGAAATAGTCGATACGTGAATACGTTTTATGTACCATTGAATAAAGAGTATTCCCTTCCGACAAAGGGGAATTGTTAACATTACCTAAGGATATTAATAAAAGATTTGCTCAATTTTATCAACATTTATATACATCTAAAGCGGTAGCAGATAGTACTAAAGTTAGAGAGTTCCTGGATAATTGTAAGCTCCCAAAACTCAATGTGAGTGAACAAGAGGAATTAGGTGCACAAATCTCAACTAAGGAAATAGAAGAAACAATAAATACATTAAAGAATGGAAAAACTCCAGGACCAGATGGTTTTAGTAATGAATTTTATAGAAGATTTTACGAGATAATTACACCACGACTACATAAAATGTATACATATGCTTTTAAAGAACATACACTTCCAGAAACACTGGTGGAGTCAACGATTACACTAATACCTAAAAAAGGTAAAGATTTAGAAGATCCGGGCTCTTATAGAGCTATTGCGCTGTTAAATACAGATCAAAAAATATTAGCGAAAACATTAGCTAGAAGGCTAAGTAACTATGTCAGTAAATTAATGAATCCGGATCAAACAGGGTTTATACCCAAGAGGTATTCAAGTAATTACCTGAGACGTCTGTTTAATATAATGCACTCACATAAAACCGAAGAGCAAGACTTATCAATTATTTCACTGGACGCAGAAAAAGCATTTGATCAAGTGGAATGGGGTTATATGGTTAAAGTATTGCAAAAATTTCAAGTGGGAGAGAATTTTATTGCTTGGGTAAAATTATTATATGATAAGGCCTACGGCCAGAATATTAACTAATAATATCTTGTCCTCGAAATTTCAGTTATCAAGGGGAAATAGACAGGGGTGTTCATTATCACCTCTGCTATTTGCTCTTGTAATAGAACCGTTAGCGGAAAGTATTAGGATACATCCGAATATTTATGGGTACAACACAAAATATTCAAATAATAAGATATCTTTATATGCAGATGATGTACTACTATATATCACAAAATCACAAACTAGTATACCAAATATATTAAATTTAATTGAGGAATTTGGATCCTTTTCAGGATATAGAATAAATTGGAATAAAAGTGAAATTATGCCGATTAAACCTCAGGAATCGACACACCTGTTAAAATTCCCTTTTAAAATCGCCGTAGAAAAATTTAAATATTTGGGAATTGAAATTACTAGAAAATATAAGTCTCTATTTAATGCAAACTATATGCCCTTACTCAATAAACTAAACACACTGATTAAATTCTGGAAAACCCTCCCGATGTCTCTTATAGGCCGAATAAATGCTATAAAAATGATCTTTTTACCACAAATCTTATATCTATTTCAGTCAATACCGATATACTTACCAAAAATGTTTTTTTTTAAATTGGATGCTGATATTACAAATTTTATATGGGACTATAAATCCCACAGAATCCAAAGAAAACATTTGTGTAAACCTAAGGAATTTGGTGGATTATCACTCCCCATTTTTTTATATTATTATGGGGCCACAAATGTTAAAAAATATGATTCACCTGTTGGACAATTCAGCCCAGCAGGTGGATTGGATAGTAATGGAGAGAGAGGACTGCTCCCCTTTTAACATAGGAGCGATCCTTCTCTCACCAACAAAAATAAAGAATACAATATATAGTAAAAATCCAATTATTCACAATACAATTAGAATTTGGAAACAAATAAAATTAACGTTAAAATTAAGAAATCTATCACTTCTTTCACCTATAATGAATAACCCTTCGTTTAAACCCTCTATGATAGATAGAGCTTTTATAAATTGGGAAAGAGTAGGAATTAAAACGTTTGGAGATATGTATGATAATGGAAGTTTTTTAACATTTCACCAATTACAACTTGAATACAACGAATAATAATCAATATTTTAAATATTTCCAACTACGTGACTATTTGAAAAAGTATACACGAGAATATCAAAATATGTCTCCTGACTTATTAGATGGGATAATGAATATAAAAGCGGAATCAGCTAATTTAATATCATACCTATATAATTGCATTTTAAATATAGAAATTCCATCATCGGACGGGATCAGAAGAGAATGGGAACAGGAATTGGCTATAAAAATCTCGAGTTGGGATAAACATCTATTATATAGCAATGTTACAAAATTTTGAGATTTAAAAAATATAGTCTGCAATTTATCCCATCAGATAAAGCATAAAAAGAAGTTTAATTTGACACTTAATTCACTTTCATATCTTCAGTATTAAAAAAGTTATGGCCATTATCATACTCAGAAATTAGCATCTAGTTCCCTATTGCTTTTCCATTGACTTAACACAAAAGCTGTGATCGAGGACAGTTAAAAGTCCATAACTTTCTTAAAAATTATGATAACTGAAAGAAATTTTCAGTTATTATAGATTGAAGCATTCTGAAACAAATATGAAACAATCTTACTTCGAAGACATGAAAGTAAAGCATCTAATTAGTTAGTTACCTAATTGTAGCTAATTACAAAATTCAATTACTAGATCTAAACATCTATCAATTTCTTAAGAATAGATTAACATTTTTAAATAGCCTAAGTGTCCAAATAACATTCACACAAGAATTCACAATATAACATAATTTTTAAATCTAATTTTCATGAATTTACAGGCCAAATGGAAGGAATTGAATGTTTAATACCTGTAAATTAATGGGGATTTAATTCATTTTGCGAGTGAGGATTTCTGGAACGCGATCTTTTGGAACGTTCATTTGCGGTGAATTTAACCCCGTATTGGCATGAAAAATACTGCCGTTAATTCGGGGGAAAAAATCACCGTGTCGCGTGTAAAAATGTGAATTAAAGGCTTCTTAAGGAGAACGTTTATACATTAAAATAAAGCACTTTCGTTTACCTTTCCCTTGTGTGAAATCCGTCCCCGTTGTTGGCGTTGACGCTTCAGAAGATGATTTTAAAATGATTCCAACGTTGAACTTCCAACAAAGTATAATTCAGGACAAGGGAGGAGAAACCCGCGCTTTAACCCCGCCCCCCCTTAAAGGCGCCAAAATCGCGCACACGGCCAGTGACAGAATTACAGCGCCGCTGAAGCCAAGTATTGTAACATACCTATATTATATGTGCATAAATGTTCGATTAACGTAAGACATACTCTGATTCAGTTTAAAATTTTACATAGATTATATTATTCAAAAGCTAAATTAAGTAAATTTTACCCAAATACCTCTGCAAACTGTGATAAATGCCTAATCCAAGAATCAACTATAGCACATTCTTTTGTTTTTTGTATAAAAACTCAAAAATTTTGGAAGGAAATTTTTGAAATTTTCACTAAATTATTTAAAATAAAACTGAAACCGAATGCAGAACTGATTATTTTTGGAACAATAGAAGCAAGTTTGGAGCTGACTTCGTTTCAAAGGAGTTTTCTTAGTTATGGCTTAATAACGGCAAAAAAATTAATACTGAAATTTTGGAAAAATGATCCTACGCCAACAATAAAAATGTGGACTTCTAATATGTTGGAATTGTTACATCTAGAAGATATGAGATTCCTCCTAGCAGGTAAACAAGACCAATTCCAAAAGATTTGGTCTCCATATATCGACTTATTACAAACATAGGGTGCAACAAAATGATGATAATAAATGGTTTTAGGTCCTGGCGAGGGGTGAGTAAAGATATGAAGTAGGTACATCCCTTTCAGATTGTCCTATCTTATTTTCTTTTTTCTCTTTTTTTTTTTCTTTTCTTCTTTAACTACTTCATGTGGTTTAGGTTCACATGTGTGTTCCTGGGCCACTTTTCATTCACTCACTGACTGTCTTTGCTAGCTCTTTCTATCCTTTTTTTCTATTAAAGTTGAAAAACAGAAGTGGTACAAGAACTGTATAAATTTACGTTATTGCAGATTACTGTAATGTAAAATACTTCTAATAAATAAAAAATAAAAAATAAAAATAAATAAACATTTAGACAGGTACATGCATAGAGTAGTTTTAGAGGGATATGGGCCAAATGTGGTGTAGATGGGACATGTTGGTCGTTGTGGGCAAGTTGGGCCGAAGGGCCTGTTTCCATGCTGTATATGTCTCTATGACTCTCTCTAAGACGGATTATTCATAGGGTCAGCTGCTAGCTACGTGAATACAATGACTATCCAGTAGATTTGAGACTTGTCAACTTAATTAATGCCACATTACAGTAAACCCTTGTTTAAATGGACCCCTTTATAACATTAGAGAAGTGGAGGATCTATTATAGAGATTCAGGCCTGTAGACCTATCTGGGTCATCTGCAGCACAAGTAAAGTGACTGTGGGCTGCACAGCACTTGCCTGAAGCTCGCTTGCACTTTAGATAAACCAGAAACCAATTATATATTTGTTATTTATTAAATATAAAGAACTCGCTGCAGGCACTCAGTCTCATTAATTCATTTGACAAATTGACAGTCCCCACAAATATTTTCTGGTCCTGAATCATTAAGCTATTAGTTTGTTTTTCTGTTTTGTTTTTTTAAAGTCATTTTTTATTTAGTTTAGTTTAGAGATTATGCGTGGAAATGGAAATTGCAAACTGCACACAGAGGTCAGGATCGAACCTGGTTCACTGGCGCTGTGAGGCAGCGACTACCGGCTGCACTACAGCGCTGCCTTCTCGGGTCTCCTTTTATTTCATCAGAATAGTTTTCTAAAATGCGGCAAAGCAGAAATACAATCTCGTTACATTCCTTTATTAAGTTGTAATGAAATTGGCAGCAAAAAGGTATTGATTCACTTGGATGTGTGCGGAAGAAAAATCTCCAAAGAGCTGGGAATGGAACTCTGAATCTGTTGATCGAGTTTTAGCTAAGGCTTCTTCCCCATCCTACCTACTGCAGCTGAGCAGTGGCAGCAGGTTTGTGCAGTGGCAGCAGGAACTGCAGATGCTGCTTTAAACTGAAGATGGACACAAAAAGCTGGAGTGACTCAATGGGCCAGGCAGCATCTGCGGAGAAAAGGAATAGGTGACGTTTTGGGTCGAGACTCTTCATCAGACTGAGAGTGGGGGGGTGGGGGGGGTGAAGGGAACGAGAGATATAGACGGTGATATAGAGAGATAGAGAACAAATGAATGAAAGACATGCAAAAAAGTAACAATAATAAAAGAAAGGCAGCAGGTTTGTCAGCAGCGAGTCTGATCCTACGTGACACTCTGGGGGAGGCTATTCGGCCCATCGGGTGGAGGCCGTACCTCACTGAACCGTTCCTGCCTTGAGATGACCTCTGGTGATGCTTTAGAGACGCAGCGTGGAAACGGGCTGACCAGCGATCCCCGTACACTAGCGCTATCCTACACACATTAGGGACATAATAATAATAATAATGGATGGGATTTATATAGCGCCTTTCTAATACTCAAGGCGCTTTACATCGCATTATTCATTCACTCCTCAGTCACACTCGGTGGTGGTGAGCTACTTCTGTAGCCACAGCTGCCCTGGGGCAGACTGACGGAAGCGTGGCTGCTAATCTGCGCCTACGGCCCCTCCGACCACCACCAATCACTCACACACATTCACACACATTCACACGCAGGCAAAGGTGGGTGAAGTGTCTTGCCCAAGGACACAACGACAGTATGCACTCCAAGCGGGATTCGAACCGGCTACCTTCCGGTTGCCAGCCGAACACTTAGCCCATTGCGCCATCTGTCGTCCCAAGGGCCAATTTACATTTTTACAGAAGCCAATTAATCTACGAACCTGTATGTCTTTGGCGTGTTGGAGGAAACCAGTGCACCCGGGGAAAACCCACGCAGGTCACGGGGAGAGCGTACAAACTCTGTACCGACAGCTCCCATAGTCAGGATCGAACCCGGGTCTCTGGCGCTGTAAGGCAGCAACTCTACCGCTCCGCCACCGTGCCGCCCCCAATCTTCTCGACCATTTGGTATGATTGTGGTGACACTGCAGTACCAGACACTGAGGTTAGTTGGGATACAGCCTTCAAGTATAAAGGTTGCTCTGGTTACTTAATCTTGGGGCAGTGCAAAGAGACCCACTACAATAGATAGACACACTGTAAATGCTGGAGTAACTCAGCGGGACACGCAGCATCTCTGGAGAGAAGGAATGGGTGACGTTTCGGGTTGAGACCTTTCTTCAGACGGTAAGCCATGGGAAAGAGGAGCAATTACATTAGTCGTCTTTCCCCGCTGATTCTTACCCCCCTTAGCCTTAAATTTACCCCCCTTATCCTTATGGGCCTGTCCCACTTAGGCGATTTGTCAGGCGAGGCCGCGACTAGTTCCCAGAATGCGGGAACTCCTCACGACCAAGATGGCGACTCCCCCGCAACCACCCGTGAACATGTGGCGACTGCAGAGTCTCCTGCAGTAGCCTAAAAACTCGCCTAAGTGGGACAGGCCCATTAAACTTTTGCCCTCTGGTCATTGACCTTCCCACCCTGCGGATAAAAGGTTCTGGCTGTCTACCCTTTCTACGCGTCTCCAGAGAAAACATTCCAAGGTGTTCCAACCCCTCTTTTAGCTAACGCCCTCTAATCCAGGCAGCATTCTGGTAAACCTCTTCTGCCCCCCTCACCAAAGCCTCCACATTTTCTTTGTAAAGGGGCTACCAGAACTGCACACAACACACCAAATTACAGCCAACTATTGCTGCTTTTTCTGTTAATGCCGTTCTACAAATTAACGTAACACAATTAAATTGCTTTCCTTTGGCATCCTTATGATTAATGCTATTGCTTATGTGCCATAATCAACTTCAGACTAAAAGAAATATTACTAATTAGTTGTCGATAAGAGTATAGAGAATCCATTGTTGCCAAAGGTTAAAGAAAGAGATTTTTCTTTGCAAAAAGCAATCAGTGGCGTAGTTGGTAAAACTGCTGCCTCACAGCTCCAGTGACCCCGGTTCAATCCTAATCTCTGGTGCCGTCAGTGTGTTCATAAGTGATAGGAGCAGAATGACACCATTCGGCCCCTCAAGACTACTCCGCCATTCAATTATGGCTGATCTATCTCTCCTAACTCCTTTCTCCTGCCTTCTCCCCATAACCCCTGTACTAATTAAGAATCTATCCATCTCTGCCTTAAAAATATCCATTAACTTGAACTCCACATCCTTCTGTGTGGAAAGAATTCCACAGATCCATCACCCTCTGACCAAAGAAATTCCTCCTCATCTCCTTCCTAAAGGAATGTCCTTTAATTCTGAGGCTCTGACCTCTGGTCCGAGACTCTCCCACGACTGGAAACATCCTCTCCACATTGCTCTGTCCGGGTCGATCCTGGTGTGGAGTTTTCACGTTCTTCCTGTGACCAACTCACAAAGATATGCAGGTTGCTAGATTTATTGGGCATTATCCATTGCCCCGAGTGTGAGGCTGAGCTGTAGAGTCTGGGTGAGGTTTATGGCAATGTGGGTAGAATAAAATGGGGGCAAGCGGAGGCCGGCTTGGCAGCCTCCACATGAAGCCACGATCCGCCGCTCCGGGCCTTGTGTTCAGCCGCGCAAGGGCAATCCTGCTTATTTGGGTCCATGTCTGTGCTTATGGTCCACCCTGCACCCACCACTGCAATGATCCATGGTGTGACTGTACTGCTTGAGCTCTTCAGTATGCTGTCATATTAGGGAACTGAACCATCCTACCACAACTAGAGAGCAGTCCTCAACTACTATCCACCCCCATTGGTGACCCTCGGACTATCTTTGATCGGACTTTACTGGCTTTACCTTGCACTGAATATTATCCCCTTCATCATCCGTCGGCGGTCACTCGAAACGAGTATGACTGCCTTCATGGAGGACGCCTGTGCATGACTTTGTTTAACATGGGGAGACTGGTGCACAGACAGCCACCCCACGGTCCTTGACACATCTGGGTCAGGATCCAGTGGCATGGAGTCCAAGACGACCGGGGACCCTTTTCTGCTGCAGCCTTCATCCGCCTTCCCAGCCGTTGTGACGCTCCACTAAAGTCAGCCATCATCCTCCGTTAAGGTCTTGGTTGGATTGCTCTTTGTCAGAGACCTCCCCCTTGACCCTACAGCCATGGGTGGCCCTACCAGGAGCATGGCTCCAGACGGCATCGCTCTCAGGATCTCAGGTCCACACAAGCTTCTCCACCACGACAAGGTGACAATCGACAGAGAAGATATTCCCTTATGATGTATCTATCTACTGTAAATGGCTTGATTGTAATCATGTATTGTCTTTCCTCTGACTGGATAGCACGCAACAAAAGCTTTTCACTGTACCTCGGTACACGTGACAATAAACTGACCTGAAACTGTACATATGTGGGAATTCAGAACTTTGAATTATCTGAATTAATAGTGCAAACAACACTGTTTAAAATCAGTAAATATGACTGCATTCCGCCTATTCTTCAACAGCTGTTATTTACCTTTATGTGTTATTCTATTTTAGGTTTGCAGCAAAACTGGGCCAGAATCGGCAGCAATCATCCGAAAGACAAAGGTATTTGCCAGTTCAGCTGGCTAAATGTTTGTCCTTGCACGGTGTCAGTTATATAAATGTGTAGGAAGGGACTGCAGGTGCTGGGTTAGAGTGAAGATAGACACAAAAAGCTGGAGTAACTCAGCGGGACAGACTGCATGACCTGCTGAGTTACTCCAGCTTTTTGTGTCTATCTTCAAATATGTACTGTAGATGTCTTTCAAAGAACTCCCCACAGGCTTTATCCCAATGAAGGATTTACACCCATCCAAGTTATTCATTGAAGAATAAACTGTTAACGGTACGAAAAGGATTTAAATGTAAACACATCCTGGTTTTGTTTCCATGGGAACTGGTTCAGTTTAGTTAATTTTAGTTTATTTTAGAGATACATGCAAAGTGGAAACAGGCCCTTCGGCCCACCGAGTCCGCACCGACCAGCGATCCATGCACACTAACACTATCCTGCACACACTAGGGAGAATTTACAATTATATCAAACCAATCAGCCTACGAACCTGTACGCCTTTAGAGTGTGGGGGGAAACCGGAGCACCCCGAGAAAAGCCACGCTGGTCACGGAAAGAACATACAAATTCCGTACAGGCAGCACCTGTAGTCAGGATCGAACCTGGTTCTCTGGCGCTGAAAAGCAGCAACTCTACCGCTGCGCCTCCATGCTGCCCCCTGCGTCCAAGGGGGTAGTGGGGGTAATGAAAAATAATGTTATTGTTGTAAACCTACTCAATGCATTCAGTTTGAGTCCAGCATAATCAGTGATACTCAAAATATTTTGCGAGGTTAGTTGGTTTCCCTGAGCTGATAAATAGAAATACAACATTTTCTTTCCAGCCATTGCAAAGCCAAGGTGATCATTTAGATCTGAACTGACTGAGGTGTTCCACGATTTATTAAATGCGGAAACTATGACATTTGGTCTCCTCCTCCCCAGTCTCCTCCCACCCTATACATAGCATTGTATTTCCGATTCTTATTACTAATTTCTGTTTTATAGACTTTAGAGATATAGGCCCATCAGCCCACCGAGTCTTCACCGACCGGCGATCACCCCTCACTCTAACACTAACTGTCGTACACACACTTAGGACAATTTACAATTTTACCTAATCCAATTAACCTACAGACCCGTACGTCTTTGGGATGTGGGAGGAAACCCACGTGGTCACGGGGAGCATGTTCAAACCCTGTACAGACAGCACCTGTGGTCACGATTGAACCTAGGTCTCAGGTGCTGTAAGGCAGCAACTCTACCGCTATGACACCGTGCTGCCCTTAATATATGCTATACTTTACTTAGTATTGTAAGTCAACCAAATTCAAGTACAATGGGTAGAGCAAAGGGAAAGATTCAGAATGCAGAATATAGTTCTTAGTATCGCAGTGCAGCAGTGAAAAACAAAACATAATCTAAAACAAATCCTGATTGAAGACTCTTGGTGTGAGGAGTTTACTGTTTTCCTCTCATGCACTGTTTTGCCACCATTCCTGATTTAATTTCAGCTTTGCTGCATCTGCCAAATTTTTCTTTGCTTTTATCGAGCATTTGAAATAAAATGTTCTGTTGCCTGCAGTGGGAGATTGCAACATGTTTTACTGTGCATTTAATCAATGCTGAACCCAATCGATAATCCATCAACTGCTCTTTTCGACCCATCCAATAACTGTATTGTGACCAAGGTGATACACTCACAAACGGTGTTTGAAAGCAGGGATTTGCTTTTCACGAGAATTTTTATTTTCGAGTGGGTAAGGCAGACTGGAATACCAAGCTCATCTTTCGAGATACAGAGCGGAAACAGGACCTTTCGGACCACCGAGTCCGCGCCGACCAGCGATCAGCTGTACGGTAGTTCTATTCCACACCCAAAGGACAATTTACAGCTGCCAGTTTTAATTTAGTTTGGAGATACAGCGCGGAAACAGGCCCTTCGGCCCACCCAATCCCACCGATCAGTGATCCCTGCATGTACGCTCGGGACAATTTACATTGATACGATTACACCAACTCAATTAACCTACAGACCTGTACGTCTTTGGAGTGTGGGAGGAAACCGAAGAACTTGGAGTAAACCCAAGCAGGTCAGAGGGAGAACGGTAGTCAGGATCGAACCCGGGTCCCTGGCGCTGTAAGACAGCAACTCTACCGCTGCGCCACCGTGTCACCCCAATTAACCTACAAACCCGCTCATCTTTCAGTGTCTGCAGGCTACCTCCATCAATTGGTCCTAATGTGTAGAGAGAGTGGGTGAGAAAATAGGATAACATAGAACTATGCAAATGGGTGATCGATGGTCAGTGTGGACTCAGTGGGCTGAAAGGCAGGGCCAATGTGGGAGGAAACGAGATGAGCACGGTGGCGCAGCGCCAGAGACCCGGGTTCGATCCTGACTGAGGGGGCTGACTGTACGCAGTTTGTACGTTCTTTCAGCAACCGCGTGGGTTTTCTCCGGTTGCTCTGGCTTCCTCCCACACTCCAAAGACGAGCAGGTTTGTCGGTTAATTTGGCATCAGTAAAAAAAAATGTAAGCGGTCCCTTGTGTAAGTAGGATGGTGCTAATGTACAGAGTCATTGGTCGGCATGGACTCAGTGGGCCGAAGGGCCAGTTTCGGCGCTGTATCTCTAAACTAAACTAAAAAACGAAACACCTGGAGAAAACCCACGCGGTCACAGGGAGAGAGTACAAACTCCATGTCCCTTACTCCAAACCCTTAGTCGGGTTCGATCCCGGGTCTCTGGCGCTGTAAGGTATCGCTGTGCCACCCATGTAGCTCGAACAGATTTACTGCCTGAACCAAAGAAACCAAATGAGCCAAGGGTCAGCAAAACAACACACAGATTGAACCTCGGCTCCTGTAGAAAAACAGATAGATAACTCAAGCAAACCATCTTTTGCAGCTAAATCAATAAAATTCGTAACAAATACAGGTCACCATAAATAGATAAATAACGTTCCTGTGCACCACATAAAGGCCCCTGGAAGCCTAGAGCGGATAAGTCCGAGCTCTGCGATTTTTCTTCAGTCAGGGACAAGTTATTTCTCCATCCCATTATCTTTATTTCACGTTCTAACTTCAGAACCATTCTGTGTTTCGGTTTGAAAGCTGGGGTCACCAAAGCTAATCCCTCAGTCATTGCAGAGAAAAAATGATTTCTATTGCACTGCCAAGCTTATCCCTTTCAAAGGTGGTGTTCTCTATTGGTGTGGATAGCACGGCTCCTTAATGAAGCTCTTGCAAAGTGCGATATAATGAAGAAGTATTGAAGCACGGTGGCGCAGCGGTAGAGTTGCTGCCTTACAGCACCAGAGACCCCGGTTCGATCACGACTGCAGGTGCGTGTCTGTACGGAGTTTGCACGTTTTCCCCGTGACCCGCGTGGGTTTTCTCCGAGATCATTGGTTTCCTCCCACGCTCCAAAGACGTGCAGGTTTGTAGGTTAATTGGCTTGGTATGAATGTAAATTGTCCCCAGTGTGTGTAGGATAGCGTTAATGCACCGACCAGCGATCGCCCCGTGCACTAGTTCTACCCTACAGACCAGGGTCAATTTACAGAAGCTAATCGATCTACAAACTTGCACGTCTTTGGGATGTGGGAGGAAACCGGAGCAAGCGGGTCATGGAGAACGTACAAACTCTGTATAGACAGCGCCGGTAATCAGGATCAAACACGGGTCTCTGGTGCTGTAAGGCTGCGCCACTGTGCATCCCCTTGGAACTTGCCATCTGAGCGTGTCTGAAGCTTGGGTGATGTACTAGTATTCGGATGATCATCTAAAGCCTTGGCAATGGTTTCTATATGATTGGGGAAAACAGTGGGCGCTGGGCTTTGGAAACAAATTGCTAATAACACAAACTTGTAAGTTATTTTCAAAACACCTGTCAGCTCGTAATCCATTTTGCTTGTGGCAAAAGCAGGTGGTTAAATTTTTTACGTCATAATAATCTAACAGTTGGTAGGTGGACGATGGGCTGATCTATTAAAAGCTCCAATTATCACTTTTAATGAGCACACATGATGTTACCTCAGGCAAGTGTCATTATAGTGGATATTTAATACATCCTTAATGCCATTTCAAACATTGTTGGTGTCAGGATAGACTGTGGCAAGGACACTCATTTATACAGTGCAGACAATGAGATTTGATTTGAACTAATTCTTACTTTTTGTAGTTTAGAGATACAGCGCGGAAACAGGCCCTTCGGCCCACCGAGTCCGCGCCGACAGCAATCTCCGCAAACTAACACTATCCCGCACACACTAGGGACAATTTACTATTTTACCAAGCCAATAAGCTTACAAACCTGTACGTCTTTGGAGTGTGGGAGGAAACTATAGATCCCGGATTAAACCCACGCAGGTCACGGGGAGAACGTACAACTCCGTACAGACAAGCACCAGTAGTCAGGGTCGAACCCGGGTCTCTGGCGCTGTAAACGCGTCCCACTTGGGCGTCATTTGCGCGTCACGCTGATGGCTCGTGATGATTTTGTACATCCCAAAATCCTGGGGCGCTGCGCGCGAACCTGCCTACGTCGCCGCGCACCATACCGGCGTAATTTCCACCATTCGCGCATCACGTGCGCGTCATGACTCGTAAATTATGTCGCGTAAATGACGGGCAAATGACGACCAAGTGGGACAGGCCCTTAAGGCAGCAACTCTACTGCTGCGTCACCTACAGTTAAAGAAAAAATATCTTGGATTGAAAAATGTACGTTTTGAAATTGCCCCAAATCACTTGACAGTCAAGGTGAGACTTTGAAGAGACTTTTAGACTTCAGAGATACAGCGAGGAAACGAGCCCTCTGGCCCACCGAGTCCGCACTGACCAGCGATCACAACGTACACTAGCAGTATCCTACACACGTTTAATAATGGGCCTTGTCTACCTCAGTCTGAAGAAGGGTCTCGACCCGAAACGTCACCCATTCCTTCTATCTAGAGATGCTGCCTGCCCCGCTGAGTTACTTTGGCAATTTGTGTCTATGTCAGTCTGGACAAAAGTGCATTTATTCTTGTCTTGTTTTCCTGCTTGTGGGTATTGTGGAGTTGGACGTGTGCTTCTCATAGAATCCTAGAGTCTTACAGTGTGGAAACAGGCCCTTCGGCCCAACTTGCCCATGCCGACCAACATGTTCCATCTACACTAGTCCCACCTGTCTGTGTTTGCTCCACATCCCTCCAAACCTATCCTATCCATGTACCTGTCCAAGTGTTTTTTTAAAAACTTGTAATAGTAACTGCCTCGACTACCTCCTCTGGCAGCTCGTTCCATATTCCTATCACCCTTTGTGTGGGGAAAAATAAAGTAGCTCCTATTTAAAAAAATAAAATAAAAAAAAAAGTTCCTATTAAATCTTTCGCCCCTCGCGTTAAACCTTTGTGCCTTGGTTCTTGATTGCCCTACTTGCGGTAACAGAATCTGTGTGTTTCTCCAATCTATTCTGTGCAATTACCCTATGCAGTCTTCTCATGATCTTAGACACCTCTATAAGATCACTAATCCCACCTGCCTGCGTTTGACCCACATCCCTCTAAACTTTATCCTATCCATGTACCTGTCCAAATGTTTTTGTTTTTTTAAGTTTGAAGTATTAGTACTTTTTTAATTACTACTGAGAAAAATAGATCTTGGGGTTTCTCAGCAGGGTGGATGTGGAAAAATAGGGGGCTGAACATTCAAGACTGAAATGTGACAACTTTTAAGAAGAAGGAACAGCAGATGCCAGTTTATACCAAAGGTTGACACAAATGCTAAAGTAACTCAACAGGTCAGGCAGCATCTCTGGAGAAAATGTTTGTGACGTTCCGGGTCCGGACCCTCAGTTTAATTTGGTTTAGATACAGCGCAGAAACAGGCCCTTCAGCCCACCAAGTCCGCACCGACCAGCGATCCCCGCACATCAACGCTATCCTACACATACTAGGGACAATTTACACGTACACCAGGCCAATTAGCCTACATACCTGTATGTCTTTGGAGCGTGGGAGGAAACCGATGATCTCGGAGAAAACCCACGCAGTCACGGGGAGAACGTACAAACTCCGTGCAGACAGCACCCGTAGTCGGGATCGAACCCGGGTCTCTGGTGCTGCAAGGGCAGTGAGGCAGCAACTCTACCGCTGCGCCACTGTGGCCACCCTTCTTCAGTCTGAAGAAGGGTCCCGACCTGAAATGTCAGCTATCAGCTGCTGAGTTCCTCCAGCATTTTGTGTCCATCTTTCAGACAACATATGTTCTTTCAGAGTGTTGATTTTTGGAAGTTACTCCATCTAAAGGCAGTGGAAATGGAAGCCTTGAATATTTCCATTCCATGGACCAGTCATAATCTTATTGAATTATCTAGCACCACTCAACTAATTGAACAGCTTTATATTCTTAACTCATATGTCACGTAATTTAAAGACTTTGACTTGGTGGGCCCAAGGGCCTGTTTCCTTATTTTTTTAAATCTCTAATACTAAAGGTTTGTAGATTAATTGGTTTCAGTAACAGTATAGATATTGTCTCTGGTGTGTGGGATAGTATTGCTGTACATAGAAACATAGAAAATTGGTGCAGAAGTAGGCCATTCGGCCCTTCGAGCCAGCACCGCCATTCAATATTATCATGACTGATCATCCAAAATCAGGACCCCGTTCGGCTTTTTCCCCATATCCCTTGATTCCCTTCGCCCCCAAGAGCTAAATCTAACTCTCTCTTGAAAAGTACGGGAATTGCGGACTCGGTGGGCTGACAGGCCTGTTTCCGCGTTGTATCCCCAAAGTCTAAAGTGGATGCCAGGCGACTGTGGCAAGGCCTTAACCCCACCATGGGCCACAAGCCGATGTTGAGGACAATCTCCGGCAGTGACGTATCTCCACCAGATGAGCTTTGCGTCCATTTTGAACGGGCAAACAAAGTTCAACCTAACCTCTTCCCCCACATTCTCAGGTTTCTCTGACCCAAACATCTCAGTAGTTTGGTTTAGTTTAGTTTGGAAATGCAGCATGGAAACAAGCCCTTTGGCCCACCGATTCCACGCCGACCAATGATCACCCCCTACACCAGCATTGTCCGTATGGAGTTTGTATAGTCTCCCTGTGACCGCGTGGGTTTTCTCCGGGTGCTCCGGTTTCCCACCACTTTCCAAGGACGTGCAGGCTTGTAGGTTAATTGGCTGCTGTAAATTGTCCCTTGTGTGTAGGGTAGACAATAGGCGCAGGAGTAGGCCATTCGGCCCTTCGAGCCAGCACCGCCATTTAATGTGATCATGGCTGATCATCCCCAATCAGTACCCCGTTCCTGCCTTCTCCCCATATCCCCTGACTCCGCTATTTTTAAGAGCCCTAGCTAGCTCTCTCTTGAAAGCATCCAGAGAACCTGCCTCCACCGCCCTCTGAGGCAGAGAATTCCACAGACTCACCACTCTCTGTGAGAAAAAGTGTTTCCTCGTCTCCGTTCTAAATGGCTTACTCCTTATTCTTAAACTGTGACCCCTGGTTCTGGCGTATGGGTGATCGCTGGTCGGCGTGGACTCGGTGGGCCGAAGGGCCTGTTTCCATGCTGTATCTCTAAACTAAAACGTTGTAGTCGCATTTGTAACCCAGTTGGACCGAATGATTGGAGATTGCAGGAGAAGGCGTTAATTTTGTGACGCGATATTTTTGTGCTCTCTCTATCTAGGTCGTAATGCAGGATTATACATACGTGCCGCTCAATTTGATCAAAGATGGAGTCACTGTCAACGTATACGGTGTTGTGAAATTCTTTAAGCAGCCTTATCGCAGCAAAGGAACAGGTATGTAAGATGGTGTGACTTGCATGACGTCAACGTATATAACATGAGTAGAACTGTACCATTGCAAATGGGCAGGGTGTGTTATGACACTACGTGAATGCGCTAAAGGTTAATTGTAGAACAGTATTGCATCAGCAGAATAATCGGATGTGTATTTGCTTCTTGATCAGTATCGGGTGTCGGGGGTTATGGGGAGAAGGCAGGAGAATGGGGTTGAGAGGGAAAGATAGATCGGCCATGAATAAATGGCGGAGTAGACTTGATGGGCCGAATGGCCTAATTCTGCTCCTAGAATTTATGAATTTACGAACTGAGCTTCCTACTTACACTCAAAGGCCCGCTCTTTCCTTTCCATTGTTTCGCCTTTGGATATTTTGGACCTTGCTTTTAGTTCTTTGCTCATTTTGTTTCTACTGCTATTTCTAATGAGGCAATGCACATCCTTAGAGCGTGTAGGAAGGAACTGCAGATGCTGGTTTACACCGAAGACAGGCACAAAAAGCTGGAGTAACTCAGCGGGTCATGCACCATCTCTGGAGAAAAGGAAAGGGTGACGCTTTGGGTCGAGACGCTTCTTGACCTATTCCTTCTCTCCAGAGATACTGCCTGACCCGTTGAGTTACTCCAGCATTTTGTGTCCTCCTTCTTCTAACATTTTGTTTCAAGAAAATAAACCAAATCTCTTTTTTTTTTTCTATGTGTTTTCACTCATCTTCTTGGTCGAACAATTTCAGACTCGTAGAATCCAACTTGTCTGTTTCCTGTAATAAAAACCCTCGGATATTTGACCCCGTAGCAGTTCGAGCCCTTCTCTCTCCTCAAAGATGCATCTTCTGTACACCTGAAGACCCGCAAGGTCAGGAACAGCTTATTCCCAACAACCATCAGGCTATTAAACACTACAATCACCAACTAAACTTTGAACTACAAACTATCTCGGTTGCACTAGGGACTTCAGGCTTTCCCTCTCTCTCCATCCCTCCCCCTTCCCAGTTCTCCAACCAGCCTTACTGTCTCCGACTACAATTTATCTCTGTTTGCTTTGTTGCTACCTACTCCCAACTAACAATGATCTATTCTACATTTTCCTTAATCTCCATTCCCTTTGCCCCGTTTTCACACCTTAGACTTCCTTATCTATGCATCTCCCCCCCCTCCTCCTCCCCCCCCCCCCCCCGACGTCAGTCTGAAGAAGGGTCTCAACCCGAAACATCACCCATTCCTTCTCTCCAGAGATGCCGCATGTCCCCGCTGAGTTACTCCAGCATTTTGTGTCTATCTTTGGTTTAATCCAGCATCTGCAGTTTCTTCATGCAGACTTCAGGCTTTACGTTTGTCTTGCACTAATATTAGGATTTAAAAAAAATATTGAGTGTTTGCTTATTATGTTATTTCTGGAGTATTATGTTTATAGACCTGTTATATGCTGCTGCAGTTAATAATTTCATTGTTCCATTTCGGTACATCCGGGCTGTGCACTCTGGAACTAATAATGTTGAGCATCATCCAGATATCCGCATCTGCCCGATGGAAGGCCGAGTTATATTCAAGTTGCTTTTCCAATTTAATTCAGTGGAAGAATGCAGGCTGATAATTGAGACATGTAGTGTTAAATGAAGATGTTGTTAATCTTCATTATAAGGTGGTGACGGGGATGTGTTCTACCATCTGTTGTTAATGGGAAGGCACCAGACCCTCTTTACCTGTGTATTCAATGGCATCCTGATCTGAGCCCATTTTACTAAGCATCATAGGTCGATGACTGTGTTTTCAATAGTATTGTTTTGATTAGTACTGATTGGGGATGATCAGCCATGATCACGTTGAATAGCGGTGCTGGCTCGAAGGGCCGAATGGCCTCCTCCTGCACCTATTGTCTATTGTCAATTGTATTGTCTTCATGTCAATCTTCCTAAATATTGGAATATAACATATCATGGGATGTAGATACAAAATGCTGGAATAACTCAGCGGGTGAGGCAGCATCTATGGAGAGAAGGAATGGGTGACGTTTCAGGTCTCGACCCGAAACGTGACCCATTTCTTCTCTCCATAGATGCTGCCTCACCCGCTGAGTTACTCCAGCATTTTATATCTGTCTTCGATTTTATCCAGCATCTGCAGTTCGTTCTTACACGTATCATGGGATGTCCTGAGGTTCCATTTTAGTCAGTTTGAGGTCTCCATACAGACAGTATCCGTAGTCAGGATTGAACCTGTAGGCAGCAACTCTACCGGTGCTCCACCGTGCTGCCCGATATGTTGGATGTTGCAAAGAAAGAGGAGGTTGAAACCAAGAGGAAATGAAAGTCACGGCTGGATGTGGACTAAGAGAGAGGGTGGTGCGGGCTTGTTAATGGCTGCTCATCGATCTGGAAAAAGTTGTCGGGAGAGAACGGAGGAAGGATCTGTGACATCCATTTTCTCTCAGTTAACTGCCCTCTATAAATTGTCCCCAGTGTGTAGGATAGATCTAGTGTGCGGGTGATCGCGGGTTGCCATGGACTCGGTGGGCAAAAGGGGCCTGTTTCCACGTTGTATCTCTAATACTACAAACCTCTGTTTGCATGCCAGCAGCATGTTTGTTTTTACTATGTCCCAATGTACGTTTTTAATGTTTCTCGGTGTGTCTTGTGTGGGGGGTGGTGTGGGGGGGGAAGGGGGAAACCGTTTCGGCCACCTCCTCCATGGCGAGGCAACTTTTTCCATGTCGCCTCCCCCGTGGCCTAACAGCAAGGATTGGTGCGGCCTTTCCCGGAGACGCGCCCGGGGCTTCGGCTGCGGGCGCAGTGCGGACTCTCGTCGCAGAGCGGGCCTGGGGTCCCTCGTTGGGGACCCGGGAGAAGAGCTCCAAACGCCGGCCCTCGGCCAACTTCTACCGCGGGTGCGGCGGGGACTTCCCATCCTGAGCGGGACCCTTGCCAGGGATCCCTGGAGAGGAGCTCTGACCACCGGCCCTGCAGTCTGTGGTGCTTCTGGCTGCGGCACGGCGTGGACTTTAAATCTTCGACCGCCGGCCTGCGGCCTACACCATCTTGAAGCCGCGGTCTCCGGTGGGGAGGCACCGATTCAGGACTTACCTTGTCTGTACATCTGGACGCCCGCTGCGGAGGGTTGAGGTTGCGACTACGGGGGAAAATGGAGGAGGACTGGCCAAATTTTGTGCCTTCCACCACAGTGATGAATGCTGTGGTGGATGTTTGTGTTAAATTTTTTTATTGTGTATTGTGTGTTCTTTTTTATTGTATCGCTGCTGGCAAATTCATTTCACTTGCACTTATGTGCAAGTGAGGAATAAAACTTGATTGATTGATTGATTGATTGCATGTAGACACAAGGAACAGTAGATGCTGGCTTACAAAAAAGACACAAAGTGGTGGACTAACTCCGTGAGTCAGGCTGCACCTCTGGTGAACATGGATGGGCGACGTTTCAGGTCCGGGCCCTTCATCAGCAGGCCTCCATCAGTCTGAAGAAGAGTCCGACCAGAAATATCGCCTATACATGTTCTCCAAAGATGCTGCCGGACCCGCTGAGTTACTGTAGCACTCTGTGAAACGTCACCTATCCATGTTCTCCAGAGATGCTGCCGGACCCCGCTGAGTCCATAGCAAAAGGATTTGAGTATAGGAGCAGGGAGGTTCTACTCCAGTTGTACAGGGTCTTGGTGAGACCACACCTGGAGTATTGTGTACAGTTTTGGTCTCCAAATCTGAGGAAGGACATTATAGCCATAGACGGAGTGCAGAGAAGGTTCACCAGACTGATTCCTGGGATGTCAGGACTTTCATATGAAGAAAGACTGGATAGACTTGGCTTATACTCGCTAGAATTTAGGAGATTGAGAGGGGATCTTATAGAAACGTACAAATTTCTTATGGGGTTGGACAGGCTAGATGCAGGAAGATTGTTCCCGATGTTGGGGAAGTCCAGGACAAGGGGTCACAGCTTAAGGATAAGGGGGAAATCCTTTAAGACCGAGATGAGAAAAAACTTTTTCACACAGAGAGTGGTGAATCTCTGGAACTCGCTGCCACAGAGGGTAGTTGAGGCCAGTTCATTGGCTATATTTAAGAGGGAGTTAGATGTGGCCCTTGTGGCTAAAGGGATCAGGGGGTATGGAGAGAAGGCAGGTACGGGATACTGAGTTGGATGATCAGCCATGATCATATTGAATGGCGGTGCAGGCTCAAAGGGCCGAATGGCTACTCCTGCACCTATTTTCTATATATCTATGTATCTATGAGTTACTCCAGCAGTTTCTGTCGACCTCCAAGTGCATGTTCCAGTGCCCGTATTGAGAAGGCATTGCACGGTGGCGCAGCGGTAGAGTTGCTGCCTCACAGCGCCATGGACTCGGGTACGATCCTGATAATGGGTGCTGTCTGTACGGAGCTTGTACGTTCTCCCCGCGACCTGCGTGGGTTTTCTCCGGGTGCTCTGGTTTCCTCCCACATTCCAAAGACGTACAGGTTTGTAGGCTAATTGGCTTGGTGTAGGTGTAACATGGTCCCTCGTGTGTGTAAGATAGTGTAAGTGAGCGGGGATCGCTGGTCGGCACGGACTCGGGCCTGTTTCCACGCTGTATCTTTAAACTAAAAACGAAACTACAGGATCATGGCTAGGATCATGTACGAGATTGACTTTTTTTTTAAGCTTGCCCTTTCGACTGCCCACCTTGACTTTGAAAGGTTTCAGAATTTCTCAATGGAGCGACATCGCGCGAGGGAGATGGGCGGAGGTGTCCACAGCTGCTGCGCTGTAGCGGGTGTGCTTCTGATTGAGCTTGGCATGACCCAGGGGGCAGTCTCCGTGGCAAAGTCAGTCCTCATTACCTCTGCACTTCCACAGCGGACCTGACTGCCTGCCCGCCCTTCGCTGTAAAGTTCACTGCCGAGCAGAGAGGTAACAAGAGCGGGAACATTTATTGGATTGCCACAGCAGCTTGAGCCTGGGGTCGCTTCCTAACACCCCTTTCTGGACCCTCAGCAAAGACGATGAGCTGCTTAAAATCTTCGTTTACTAAATTAAAACTATTGCTGGCGATGCCAGGCAAAGCTAGGCCCGTTTTGTGTACTGTTAGAGAACACAGATCAGGAACAGGCCCCGTCGGCCCTCCTTATCGACGCCCAACAAGATGCAAAGCTAAAATAATCTCCCCATCTGCACGTGAACTCTATCCCTCCATCCCTCTACGTACCTCTAAAAGTTTATTAAATGACACTTTTTTTTGCACTCGCCACCAGTCCTGGCAGCACGTCCCAGGCAGAGGGTCTCGACCCGAAACGTCACCCATTCCTCCTCTCCAGAGATGTTGCCTGTCCCGCTGAGTTACTCCAGCATTTTTGTGTCTAGTTCCATTGCTGCACGTCACTTATTTATTTATTCCGTGCTGGAATTTGCAAGTAAGTTTTCTTTTCTCCCCGGCTGAGCATGACCCAATGTTGCCCAATGTCACGCAGTCAACTACCCAGCAGCCGAGGGGTTAACTCTCAGTCATCATGGTCGTATTGATGAAGGTCATAAGTGATAGGAGCAGAATTAGGCCATTCGGCCCATCAAGTCTACTGCGCCTTCAATCATGGCTGATCTATCTCGACCTCCTAACCCCATTCTGCTGCCTTCTCCCCATAACCCCTGACACCCGTACCAATCGAGAATCTATCTATCGCTGCTTTAAAAATACCCATTGATTAGGCCTCGACAGCCTTCAGTGGCAATGAATTCCCCAGGTTCACCCCCCTCTGACTACAGAAATTCCTCCTCATCTCTTTATGAAAGGAACGTCCTCTAATTCTGAGGCTGCGACCTCTGGTCCTAGACTCTCCCAAGCGTGTGAGGTGGTGGTGGAGACTGCAGGATGCGGCGCCGAGGATGCAGAACTGTTGCAGTATTTTCTCGCTGTCCCACGCATCTGGAGCCAGCGGGTGGTGCCTTACAGCGCCGCCACCAGATGCATGAGACAGCGAGGAAGTTTTGTGCCCGTTCAGCCGAAGCGCCAAGCATCCTCAGCGCCGCATCCCGCGGTTTGACCTAAATGATTCTAATCTTTGTCGCAGGCCATAATTAGAGAGCGGCTCTGCATTTTAAAAAGCATCCATTAAACCCGGGCTGCAGGTCAAGTTGACGGAGCGAGCTTGCAGCTGAGGCAGTGTTCGTTTCAAATGCCAGGTGTCAGATTAGAGTGTAAGCACTGTGCCTTTCCCGCCTTGTGCGGTAATCTTTGTTCCCCGGGGGCTGTTGCACTGGAGTGTCATCATTGAGGTGACTCGCTCTGCAGTGGATCGAAGCCGAAAGTGCCGGAAACGCTCAGCTTGTTGGGCAGCATCTGTGTGAAAGAGGGACGGTTGACGTTTCGGACCCGGTGCCCGTCCTCAGCAAAAACTGGGCCGATGAAGGCTCCCGAGTATGAAATTGCGATCGGGGGGTGGGGGGGGGGGGGGTGGCACGGTGGCGCAGCGGGTAGAGGCCCGGGTTCGATCCCGACTACGGATGCCGTCTGAACGGAGTTTGCACCTTCTTCCCTGTGACCGCGTGGGTTTTCTCCAGGTACTCGGGTTTCCTCCCACACTCCAAAGACGTACAGGTTTGCAGGTTAATTGCCTTTGGTTCGTTGTAAATTGTCCCTAGTGTGTGTAGGATAGGGTTAGTGTACGGGGATCGCTGGTCGGTGTGAACTCAGTGGGACGAAGGGCTTGTTGCCGCGATGTATCTCTAAAGCCTAAAAGTCTGAATCTCACAGATTTCCGCAGACTCTAGATGTGCTTAGTACGTTTTCAATGCTTTGTGCCTGAACATTGAGTTCTCTGCAGTGGAACAGCATTTCTTGACTGCTGTGGGCACTTGTGCACCTGGAGTGATTTCAAAGTCAAAACATGGAAACAAAGAAATGCAAATACCGGTTAATGCATGAAAGGACACAAAGTGCTGGAGTAACTCAGCGGATCAGGCAGCACCTCTGGAGAACAAGGAGAGGTGACGTTTCAGGTCGGGGACCCTTCTTCAGGCTGATAGGTGGCATTTTGGGTTGAGAGCCATCTTCAAACTCTGAGTCGGAGTCTTAAACGGAACTGCAGAGTCTGAAGAAGGGTCCCCACCCGAAATGTCGCCTATCCATGATCTCCAAAAATGCTGCCTGACTCGCTGAGTTACTCCAGCACTTTGTGTCCTTTTGGTTTCCATGTCAGTTGTGTTCTGGGCGCTACCATCCGTCTTGAGGGTGGCTTGGGAAAGAAATGAAACACAGTATTTTTCAGGAGATGCCATCATTGAGTAGCATTGGATAGCCACGTCTTCCTAGAGTGAACCAGAATTGCGACCAAGGTCGACATACTTGCTTTTTTTGTGAACGATAATGTGGTGAGTGGACAAATTATTGTTTATTGGTGGCACAGCGGTAGAATTGCTCCCTTGCAGCACCATAGACCCAAGTTTGTTCCTGACTTTCAGTGCCGTCTGTACGGAGTTTGCACGTTCTCCCTTTGACCTGCGTGGGTTTTCTCCGGGTGCTCCAGTTTCCTCCCACACTCCAAAGACGTACAGGTTTGTAGGCTAATTGGATTGGTAAATGGTCCCTAGCATGTAGGATAGGGCTAGTGTATGGGGATCGCTGGTCGGCGCGGACTCGGTGGGCCGAAGGTCCCGTTTCCGCGCTGTATCTCTTAATTACAATCAACTCACAAAGTACCATATAACCATTCATTACAGCACGGAAACAGGCCATCTCAGCCCTTCAAGTCCGTGCCGAACACTTTTTAATTTATTTTAAATTTTTTTACTTCCCCCTAGTCCCATCTACCTGCACTCAGACCATAACCCTCCATTCCTTTCCCGTCCATATACCCATCCAATCTATTTTTTGTTTATCTATTAATAATAATAATGGATTGGATTTATATAGCGCCTTTCTAATACTCAAGGCGCTTTACATCGCATTATTCATTCACTCCTCAGTCACACTCGGTGGTGGTGAGCTACTTCTGTAGCCACAGCTGCCCTGGGGCAGACTGACGGAAGCGTGGCTGCTAATCTGCGCCTACGGCCCCTCCGACCACCACCAATCACTCACACACATTCACACGCCGGCAGAGGTGGGTGAAGTGTCTTGCCCAAGGACTCAACGACAGTATGCACTCCAAGCGGGATTCGAACCGGCTACCTTCCGGTTGCCAGCCGAACACTTAGCCCATTGCGCCATCTGTCGTATTACTTGTTTATCTTAGACTTTTGCTCTTAGAAAATGTGTGAATGGTGCACTGACTGGTTGGCATTTCTAATTTCGGTGTACATGTTTACATGTTATAATGACAATAAAGTATTCATTCATTCATTTTAAAGGATAAAATTGAACCTGCCTCCACCATTTCCACTGGAAGCTCATTCCACACAGCTACCACTCTCTGAGTAAAGAAGTGCCCCCTAATGTTACCCCTAAACTTCTGTCCCTTAATTCTCAAGTAATGTCCCCTTGTTTGAATCTTCCCTACTCTCAATGGGAAAAGCTTATCCACGTCAACTCTGTCTAACCCGCTCATAATTTTAAAGACCTCTATCAAGTCCCCTCTTAACCTTCTGCGCTCCAAAGAATAAAGACCTAACTTGTTCAACCTTTCTCTGTAACTTAGTTGCTGAAACCCAGGCAACATTCTAGTAAATCTCCTCTGTACTCTCTCTATTTTGTTGACATCCTTCCTATAATTAGGCGACCAAAATTGTACACCATACTCCAGAATTGGCCTCACCAATGCCTTGTACAATTTTAACATTACATTCCAACTTCTATATTCAATGCTCTGATTTATATAGTCCAGCACACCAAAACTTTCTTTACCACCCTATCTACATGAGATTCCACCTTCAGGGAACTATGCACAGTTATTCCTAGATCCCTCTGTTCAACTGCATTCCTCAATTCGCTACCATTTACCATGTACGTCCTATTTTGATTTGTCCTGCCGAGATGTAGCACCTCACATTTATCAGCATTAAACTCCATCTGCCATCTTTCAGCCCACTCTTCCAAATGGCCTAAATCTCTCTGTAGACTTTGAAAATCTACTTCATTATCCACAACACCACCTATCTTAGTATCATCTGCATACTTACTAATCCAATTTTCCACACCATCATCCAGATCATTGATGTACATGACAAACAACAGTGGACCCAACACAGACCCCTGAGGCACCCCACTAGTCACTGGCCTCCAACCTGACAAACAGCCATCCACCATTACTCTCTGGCATCTCCCATTCAGCCACTGTTGAATCCATCTTGCTACTCCACCATTAATACCCAACAATTTAATCTTCTTAACCAACCTTCCATGCGGAACCTTGTCAAAGGCCTTACTGAAGTCCATATAGACAACATCCACTGCTTTACCCTCATCAATTTCCCTAGTAACCTCTTCGAAAAATTCAAGAAGATTAGTCAAACATGACCTTCCAGGCGCAAATCCATGTTGACTGTTCCTAATCAGACCCTGCTTATCCAGATGCTTATATATATTATCTCTAAGTATCCTTTCCATTAATTTGCCCACCACTGACGTCAAACTAACAGGTCTATAATTGCTAGGTTTACTCTTCGAACCCTTTTTAAACAACGGAACAACATGCGCAGTACGCCAATCCTCCGGCACTATTCCCGTTTCTAATGACATTTGAAATATTTCTGTCATAGCCCCTGCTATTTCTACACTAACTTCCCTCAATGTCCTCGGGAATATCCTGTCGGGGCCTGGAGACTTATCCGTTTTCATATTTTTCAAAAGTGTCCGCACCTCCTCTTCTTTGAATCTCATAGTTTCCATTGCTACTCTGCTTGTTTCCCTTACCTCACATAATTCCATATCCAATAGTACTTGTGCTATAACTCCAGGATAAGCGCTCGACGAAGAAAACCAAGCCTTAAACTAAACTAAAACTTGCCTTTTGCCCTCACGTGGAGGCTGGACAAGTCACATGATTTTCTTACCCATAGTCTTCCTACCTGTTAAGAGATCACTCTCTTTCAAGAGAGAGTTAGATTTTGCTCTTCAGGCTAACGGAATCAGGATGATCAGCCATGATCATATTGAATGGCAGTGCTGGCTCGAAGGGTCGAATGGCCTACTCCTGCACCTATTGTCTGTTTCTTTGTTTGTCCATCACTGTTTATCGTCTCTGAACTGATGTGAAACATTTGATTAAATTTAGCAACACTGATTAGTTTATTGTTCAGTTTAACGTGTGTACACTATGTCACCATGTTAGTATGCTTAATGCCCAATTAAATTTACTCATGTGTAGGAAGCAACTGCAGATGCTGGTTTAAACCGAAGATAGACACAAAAAGCTGGAGTAATCCAACGGGTCCTGGAGAAAAGGAGTAGGTGAAGTTTCGGGTCGAGACCCTACATCCTTGTAGTCCCGGCACGTCACCCATTCCTTCCCTCCAGAGATGCTGCCTGTCCCGCTGAGTTACTCCCAACATTTTGTGTCTATCTTCGGACTACACTGAGAGCATTGTTGAAGAGGTACTGAGCAAGGCTCCCACCTTCCCGCAGCCTCACACTGCAAGACACGCAGTGAATGGACACGAGCGTTGAGCGGCACGGTGGCGCAGTGGTACAGCTGCTGCCTTACAGCACCAAGGACCCGGGTTCGATCCTGACTACGGGTGATGAAGTCCAAAGCTCGGGGCAGTGACGTTGCCCCTCAGTGTGACTTTAAACACGCAATGTGCCTGCCTCGCGCTGCGTAAAGGCCTTGTATAAAATCAATGTATGACTGTCAGCAACGACTCATTCGGGCAGCAAAAAGATGAGCTGCAAAGCGAATTACTTCCACTTGCACGCACCTGACAGCAGACATTAACAGCTCAGTCGCGAGGCTGTTCACCAGCTGTCTTGTTTCTTTAGCTGACAAGTGCTTCCTCAGATGGGGAGACAAATCAGTCAAAAATAGTGTGGGATGGCATTGAATTCTCCAAGTGTAGATATGTCAAAATCCCCTCATCTGCTCTCCCCCCCCACCTCTCTTAACTGTCATATGATCGTAAGAATTCTCTGCCACAGAAAGCAGTGGAGTTCAATTCACGTGATATGTTCAGGAGAGAGTTAGATATAGTGATATCAAGGGATATGGGGGGGAAAAGCAGGAACGGAGTACTGATTCTGGATGATCAGCCGTGATCATATTGAATGGTGGTGCTGGCTCGAAGGGCCGAATGGCCTACTCCTGCACTTCCTATGTTTCCATAAGGAACAGTAGAATTTGGCCATTCGGCCCATCAAGTCTACTCCGCCATTCAAACATGGCTGATCTATCTCTCCCTCCTAACCCCATTATCCTGCCTTCTCCCCATAACCTCTGACACCTGTACTAATCAAGAATGTACAGACTGTGCCCCAACTTTTAGTTTATTTTAGAGATACAGCGCAGAAACAGGCGCTTTGGCGCACCTAGTCCACGTCGACCAGCGATCCCTGCACACTAACGTTTTCCTACACACACCAGGGACAATTTACAATTTTACCGAGACCAATTAGCCTACAAACCTGTATGCCTTCGGAGTGTGCTTTACAGCGCCAGAGACTCGGGTTCAATCTGACTTCTTATTGCGAATGAAACATAAACCAAAGGAATAGTTAGATCTCAAGCCGGGTGTGGAGCAGCCAGGTTGTTGTCTCTGCGTCAATGTCTGCCAGGCCCTGAGCTCCATTTGGTGGGTGGTAGAGCGGGCACCCGGAGATGACATGGTTGGCTGTCTGTTGTTCTGCTACGGGTGCTTGTCTGTACGGAGTTTGTACGTTCTCCCTGTGACCGCGTGGGTTTTTTCCGAGATCTCTGGTTTCCTCCCACACTCCAAAGACGTACAGGTTTGTAGGTTAATTGGCTTGGTATAATTGTACATTGAGCATAGTGTGTGTAGGATAGTGTTAATGTGCGGGGATCGCTGGTTGGACTCGGTGGGCCGAAGGGCCTGTTTCCATGCTGTATCTCTAAAGGGCCTGTCCCACTTTCACGCCCTAATTCACGACCTTTTTTACTCGTGGACATTTTTCATCAGGCTAGAAAAAACGGCACGACCTACCTGATGCCACGAGTACCTACGACTAGCATCACGGCCGGCTACGACCTACCTACGACCTCGTGACGACCATGCTGCGAGCATGAGTCAAGGGCAAACTCGGCAGAGGTCGTAAATTAGGTCGTGAAAGTGGGACAGGCCCTTAAACTAAACGGTCCTGACCTGAAAGGTCATCCAGAGATGCTGCCTGACCCGCTGAGTTACTCCAGCTCTTTGTGCCTTCTCGTCTGCCGTCCCAGTGCAGCACAGAGTGAAAGCTGCATTGTCTGAGATGCCGTCTGTTGGATGAGAGGTTTAATGAAAGACCCCGCTAATTTGGAAGAGAGCAGAACCTCTCCACCAGTAAAACCCACCAGTAAAACAGATTTTCATGTCATTGCTGTTCGTTTCCACACACCAACAGGTTCTTAATTAGCTGTGAAGTACTCTGGGATGTCCGGATAGGTTGTGGAAGATGCTGTATGAATCAAAATCCTTTCGTCTATTATTCTTATTCAAAGCAGACTGCATATTGTGCAAGTGTCATTTGTTCAACTGACCAGTTTCTCCGATAATCCCAAACACTTTAACTCCCCCTCCCATTCCCACACTGACCGTTCTGTCCTGGGCCTCCTCCACTGTCAGAGTGAGGCCAAATGCAAATTGGAGGAACAGCACCTCATATTTCGCTTGGGCAGCTTACAACCCTGCGGTATCAATTTTGATTTCTCTAACTTCAAGTAACCCTTGTGTTCCCTCTCTCCCCATCCCTCCCCGCCCTAGTTCTCTGACTCGTTTCGCTGTCCTCCTGGTTAGATTTTACTGTTTGTATGCCTCCTCGTCACCTTCCTCTCAGCTAACAATGGACCGCTCCACATTTCCATATCATCGTCTGCTTTGATCTGTCGTTTTCACACCTTGCCCTTCCGTATCTCCCTCACCCCTGACTCTCTGTCTGAAGAAGGGTCTTGACCCGAAACGTCATCCATTCCTTCTCTCCAGTGATGCTCATAAGTGATAGGATAGGAGCAGTGTTAGGCCATTCGGCCCATCAAGTCTGCTTGATGCTGCCTGAACCCGCCGAGTTACTCCAGCTTTTAGCGTCCGTCCGTCCTCCTGCAAGAAGTTTAGTAATTGTCACCGTTGCGACGGTTTAGTGGATTGCCCGTTTACAATTCACTGCCAGCAGTTAAACTCTTCAATCTGAATCATCACTTGGAAAGATGGCTGTAATAATGGAGTAGGGAGAGTTGATTGCTCCACAGTTTAATTGGCTGGCAGGTTCACTCGATGTAACCCTGTGGAGCCATTTGAATCAAATGACAGCTGGTGTTAAAAAACCTGCCTCCTGCCGCTCGTATTTCATAATACTCTGCTCAAGGGAACGTCGGGCAAGAAATTGGATTGACTGGTGCGTGTTTTTTGTGCGTGATATATATACAAATATATATATATCACGCACGTTTATATATATACGCGCATGATGCACATAAAAGCAACCGGACTTGGGTTAGATCGTCCTGAGGGAAATCATACCTTTCAGGAACATTGGTCCAAACACTTATGGGCACTGTCCATATCGACCCGTTTCACAAGCTGCCATTGACAAGACGACACAACTAATCATCCCCTGTATTTAAGGAAGAATGTACGGCCACTGGCGGCGGTCAGAATACAGTCGAGAAGCTCGTTCCCAGGATGAGAGGTTTGGCTTGTCATGAAAGGCTAAAAGAGTTAGATTTGCCGCCTTTGGCATTTAGAGGAATGAAGGAACCTATTGCAATGTTTCCACTTGTAAGAGAGCCTCGCTGGTTCAACAGTGCTTTATTTGCCATTCGTGCAACAGCCCAGTGAAGTTCTTTTTGCATGTATCGCACTTGCGGGCACCGCCATTTTGGGCGCCATTATTCCAAGTCCAAAGTCCGGTCGGCCCGCGCTCATTCGATGTACCGGAGGGCAGTTCCCGTGAACTGACGTCCCTCTCCTCCCCTCGCCCCCGGCCGTCTTTGTGTCCCCGGGGGCCGTCTCCTGCAGCCTCCATTACCCCGGTTCACCTTCCCACCGGCCCTGGCTCCTCGCATCCGACGTCTCCATCTCCCTCCCGGTTATGCCGCCTGACGGGCCTTCTGGCGGGTTCCTGGTCTTGCCGTCTGACCAGCATTTGGGTGTGCCCCGACTGGCCTTGAACCTTACACGATATGAGACAATCATTTAGAACTGAGATGTGTACGAATTCCTTCAAAAGGTGTTGAATCTCTGAAGTGATGCAACAGAAACAGGCCCTTCGGCCCACCGTGTCATACTGTCCATAGACACAAAGTGCTGGAGGGAACACAGCGGGACAGGCAGCATCTCTGGAGAGAATGAATGGGTGACGTTTCGGTTTGAGACCCTTCTTCAGACATACTGGCCATTGGGTACTACTTTAACTAATTCCCCAGGTCTATATTGGGGCTGCACAGTGGGGCAGGCGTAAAGTTGCTGCCTTACAGCACCAGGGACCCGTGTCCGATCCTGACTACGTAGTTTGCACGTTCTCCCTGTAACTGCGTGAGTTTTCTCCGGGTGCTGGTTTGTAGGTTAATTGGCTTCTGTAAATTGTCCCCAGTGTGTGTAGGATAGTGGTAGTGTATGGGGATTGCTGGTCATCGCGTTTGTACCTTCTCCCTGTGACCTCGTGGGTTTTCTCCGGGTGCTCCGGTTTCCTCCCACACTCCAAAGATGTGCGGCTTTGTAGGTTAATTGGCTTTGATAAAATTGTAAATTGTCCCCAGTGTGTAGGACAGTTCTAGTGTGATTTCTGGTCGGCGCGGACACGGTGGGCCAATGGGCCTATTTCCACACTGTATCTCCAAACTAAACTATCCCTCTGGTGGGAGGTTGTTGTCGAAAGTGATCACTAACTCCTAATGTCCTGAACTACTATCTTCCTCATTGGTGACCCTCGGACTATCATAGAGTGATGCAGTGTGTAAACAGGCCCTTCAGCCCAACTTGCCCACACTGGCCAACATGTCCCAGCTACACTAGTCCCACCTGCCAGCATTTGGTCCATTTCCCTCCAACCCCCTCCATTACAGTGTACTATGTTTACATATTCTGTTGTGCTGCAGCAAGTAAGACTTTCATTGTTCTATCTGGGACATATGACAATAAAACACTCTTGACTCTTGACCATCCATGTACCTGTCTAACTGCTTCTTAAATGTTGGGATAGTCACTGCCTCTACTACCTCCTCTGGCAGCTTGTTCCATACACCCACCAACCTTTGCGTGAAAAAGCTATCCCTCAGATTCCTATTACATCTTTTCACCTTCACCTTAAACCTATGTCCTCTGGTCCTCGATTCACCAACTCTGGACAAGAGACTCTGTGCATCTATGCAATCCATGCAATCTGTGCAGCCCTGATCGGACTTTGCTGGATTTACCTTGCACTAAACGTTATTCCTTTATCATGTATCTCTACGCTGGAAATGGCTGTAAAAGTCACTGAACATCACCAGGCCTGCCCACTGTAGTGAACTTCTACTGACAAAATAAACAAGAGGGAAAATTGTCCCTACCGCTTCAACTAACCCCTTGCTTTCCCTATCTCTTCATCCCTCCCCCTTTCCAGTTGGCCCGGCCAAGTTGGCCATCGCGGCCAAGTTAGCCACGGCGCCAGGCGGAAGAGGGCTCTGCCCGAGCCGGCTGCCTGCCCCTTTTCCGAGGTTAAGTCTGCGCCCGGGTGGTTTTAGAAAGGGACTACGCGCGGTCCACCGGCGTCCTGGGGGATTTCCGGGATCGCTGGGCACCGCGGGTGGTGGGATGCATCCTCAATAAAGATGGGGATATAGTTGTTTAGTAGCTTTTTCTCCGTGGATTGTCACCTTGTCGTGGTGGAGAAGCTTGTGTGGACCTGAGATCCTGAGAGCGATGCTCCTGGTAGGGCCACCCATGGCGGTAAGGTCGAGGGGGAGGTCTCCGACAAAGAGCAATCCAACCCAGAGCTCAACGGCGGAACAGGCGGAGGGTGGTGGCTGACCTTAGTGGAGCGTCACAACGGCTGGGAAGGCGGATGAAGGCTGCAGCAGGAAAGGGTCTCCGGTCGTCTTGGACTCCATGCCACTGGATCCTGACCCAGATCTGTCGAGGACCGTGTGGTGACTGTCTATGCACCAATCTCCCCAGGCTAAACAAAGTCGCACACAGGCGTCCTCCAACCTTGGAGACACCCATGGTCAGCCATGACCGAAGGGGGCCTAAGAAGTTTATTTAGTATATATTTGGTTGACTTGTATTATGATGGTGAGTTTTGTTTTCTTATTCTGTACTGTGAATATTATTGTAAATCATTGATTAAATTATGTTAAAAATAATATAAAAAATATATAAGAAAGGATTAAACACAGATTAGCAAGGAACGTGATGCTTGACGCCATGGGGTAAAGTGCTCCTAATTTTGCCCACACAGTGGTGTGCGGAATATTAGAAGCTCACTGTGCAACCAATTGCCGACTCGTCTCATTTAACACCATTGAGGGGAAATAGGCTGAAAGCTCCACAGATACCTCTCTCTGCAACAGCCTTGTGCAGCCACCAGGATCCATGCCTCATTATACTCTATATAGCTCAAGCACAGTCAACCTATTGTCCCATCAATTATAACCCTCACTGCACATAAATTAAAAGGCATCTGGAGATTTATTTCACTCTAAATTGTGTGTAGCTGGAGAGAGGGAGAGAGAAAAAAAAGGTTTCCTCGCTAATGAGTTACTGTTACTTTTGGTGGATCACTGAGGCGGTTATGAGTCAAACGTATCATCCTAGGACCACAGAGCTCCACAATGCTGGGACGTGTGGGAAGGAACTGCTGGTTTAAGCTGAGGACAGACACAAAAAAACTGGAGTAACTCAGTGGGTCAGGAAGCACATCTGGAGATAAAGGGTGGTGACGTTTCGGGTCAGGATCCATCTTCAGACTCTGTCTAGCACATGTTTTAGGATTGCAGTCCAAAGAAGGGTCCCAACCGGAAACGTCACCCATCCTTTTTCTCCCACGAGATGCTGCCGGACCCTGCTGCGTTACACCAGGCACTTTCTGTCTTATTGAACGGTGGATCAGGTACGAAGAGCTGGAGACACACGTGTTGCTCTTTCATTCAGTCGTCTGTTTACTTCCACTCAGCATCTCTGCGGGAGAGGAATAGGTGACGTTTCGGGTCGAGACCCTTCTTCAGAGCCGCTTCCCGTTTTAAAACCGTGTTCCTACCCAAGGTCCTATCCTCCTCAGCCATATCCCTGCCTCCAGGAGGCCCCTCAGTGTCACTGTGCACAGCACTCTTCCCAATGGGCTGCACGGTGGCGCAGCAGTAGAGTTGCTGCCTTACAGCGCAGGTACCCAGGTTCGATCCTGACTACGGGTGCTGTCTGTACGGAGTTTGTACGTTCTCCCCGTGACCGGTGTAGGTTTTCTCCGGATGCTCCAGTTTCCTCCCACACTCCAAGGACGTGCAGGGTAATTGGCTTTGGTAAAATTGTAAACTGTCTCTAGTGTGCAGGATAGTGTTAGTGTAGGGGGTGATCCGGGGTCAGTGTGGACTCAGTGGGCTGAAGGACCTGTTTCTGCAATGTATCTCTAAAGACACTGCCTCATTAATCAGGAGGTTTCAACTGTACCATTTTGGCCGCTGTCAACAAAGAAATCGACAGGGATGGTATTTGGCATCAACTGTAGAAGCAAAATTCAGAAATTAAACTGCGTAAACTTTGCCATCTTGACTAATGCAGTATCTAGTGCTGATTTAAATCAAAACGTTGACTCCAATGGTGACCGGTCCGTGCTATATTCACAAGGAGGGAGATGGGACTTCACCAATTACTTTGGCAAAAAGAACGTTCTCCCTGTGAACCCAGTGGGTTTTCTCCGGGATCTCCGGTTTCCTCCCACATCGCAGAGCCGTACAGGTTTACAGGCTAATCGGCCCTCTGTAAACTGCCCCTGGTGTGCAAGGAGTGGATGAGAAAGTGGGGTAACATAGAGCTCGTGCGAATGGGCGATTGATGGGCGACGTAGTCACGCTGGGCACGTGTTTAGGATGTGGGAGGAAACCGGAGCATCGAGAAGAAACCCACGCAGTATCAGGGAGAACGTGCAAACTCCATGCAGACAGCACCCAAGGCCAGGATCGAACCAGGGAGGGGGCTGTGAGGCAGCAGCTCTATCAGGTTCATACAATGAATCTGGCTGTTTCGAATAGACAATAGGTGCAGGAGTAGGCCATTTGGCCCTTCGAGCCAGCACCGCCATTCAATGTGATCATGGCTGATCATCCACAATCAGTACCCCGTTCCTGCCTTCTCCCCATATCCCTTGACTCCGCTATTTTTAAGAGCCCTATCTAGCTCTCTCTTGAAAGCATCCAGAGAACCTGCCTCCACCACCCTCTGAGACAGAGAATTGAGACAACTGATAATACACCACAGGCTGATGAATCACGATTCTTGTAGAGTCCTTCACTAAAGGCTCCCGGCAGAATTACTGGACCAAGGAGTTAGTATCTGGATGGCAGTTTTTTTTTAAAGATAGACACAAAAGGCTGGAGTAACTCAGCGGGACAGGCAGCATCTCTGGAGAGAAGGAATGGTTGACCTTTCAGGTCGAGACTCTTCCTCAGACTGAGAGTCGGGAGAGGGAAACGGGAGATATGGAATGGTAATGTATGAAAACGAGAGATCAAAGAGGATGAAGATCAAGGAAAATGTTGAATAGATCATTGTAAGCTAGGGGAAGGTGACAACGAGGCATACAATGGAAAATTTAATCGGGAGGACAGTCAGACTGGTCGGAGAACTAGGGTGCGTGAGGATGGAGAGAGAGGGAAAAGCAAGGGTTACTTGAAGTTAGAGAAGTTAATATTCATACCGCTGGGGTGTAAGCTGCCCAAGCTAAATATGAGGTGCTGTTCCTCCAATTTGTGTTGGGTTTTGTTTAAATACATTACATATGAAATATGTTTTTTGTTTCTGTTTGTGTTTCTGTATTGAAGCCGTAAAGAAAGCAGCAACTCAGAAATGCTGATGTTGGATAATGAGTGAACTGGATTCAATAATGACTTTGGACTTCAAATGACTTTCTGTGTGCCAGTATGAAAAAATACTGTGGTAATTAAAAGAAAATCCATTACCCTATTGAACGGCATGAATATTTGAACGTGTTATGACCTGCTGTCGTTCCCTTCAGCGAGGACCTAGTTGAAATATCGTGGAAGAAGGAACTGCAGGTGCTGGTTTAAACCGAGGATGGACACAAAATGCTGGAGTAACTCAGCGGGGACAGTCAGCATCTCTGGAGAGAAGGAATGGGCGACGTTTTCGGGTCGAGACCCATCTTCAGACTCGGTGGATGCGGGAAATTTCAAAATGAAGTGTGAGGTGGCTGCAGATGGGGACATGAGGGACAGCAGACGCTGGAATCTTGAGCCGGGGTCTCGCCGCTGTTCTCGGCGGTCTGCCTCGCTCGCGGACCCTCCTCGCTCTCGGCGGCACGGTTCCCGGCGACGCTGGTGGCTCGGGTTCGGAGTCCGCGGTGGGCGAGCTGGGCCTACGAGTACAAGAGTGCAACAATTGTGGTGTGGGAACAGCGGACTTTACTCGGGCAGCGTCCAAACGCATCGCTCTGCTCCCCGGCGCCATCTTGCGCTCTTCACGTTTCAAGTTCTTCAAACGCCAATCTTATCCCAGCCTTAAAGGCCTGACTGTAGAATTAGATCGGTGTGGCCTGGGTCGGCCTGGCCTGGCAATGCTGTCAGTGGCTTACATGCCGCTGTAGGGCGCTTCCGATCGATTTCTGAGGGTTCACAAATTATAGGAGTAGAATTGGGCCATTCGGCCCATCGAGTCTACTCTGCCATTCAATCATGGCTCATCTTAATGGATTCGGCAGTCTAGATGCAGGAAAAATGTTCCCCCATGTTGGGGGAGTCCAGAACCAGGGGTCACAGTTTAAGAATAAGGGGTAGGCCATTTAGGACTGAGATGAGGAAAAACTTTTTGAATCTGTGAAATTCTTTGCCACACAGGCAGTGGAGGCCAATTCACTGGATGTTTTCATGAGAGAGTTAGATATAGCTCTCAGGGCTAACGTAATCAAGGAATATGGGGGGAAAAGCAGGTTCGGGGTACTGATTTTGGATGATCAGCTATGATCATATTGAATGGCGGCGCTGGCTCGAAGGGCCGAATGGCCTACTCCTGCACCTATTTTCTATGTTTCTAACTCTTCCTCCAAATCCCATTTTCCTGCCTTCTCCCCGCAACCTATGACACCCATTCCAATCAAGAAATTGTCTATCTCTGCCTTAAGAATATCCACTGAATTGGCCTCCACAGCCATCTGTGGCAATGAGTTCCACAGATTGACTAAAGAGGGTTCCTACAGCGGAGGCCGATCCACGCGCTCCCACGGCTGCGGCAGAGCCTCTGGCGGCCCACACCACCCCCACCCCCGCCACATCGACCCGCGTCCTTGTCATTGAAAGTGGACACGGTTTTGAGAGATACGGGCCAAACGCGGGCAGGTGGGACTAGTGTAGATGGGGGCATGTTGGTCAGCGTGGGCAAGTTGGGCCGAGGGGCCTGTTTCCACACGGTATGACTCTGTTTATGACGTGGCACCGCGTGACCTTCCTTCACCGCTTGCATTTTCCACGATCAGACACTGTGATTGCGATCCATTACAACACCCTCTCATGGGATCCTGTGAACGAAAAGTTTGTGTTATTGGAGCAGAATTAGGCCACTCGGCCCATCAAGTCTCTTCCCCCATCCAACTCCTGCACCGATTTTTCTATGTTTCTATCTCTCCCTCCTAACCCCTTACTCTGCCCTCTCCCCATAACCCCTGACACCAGTACTGATCAAGAACCCATCGATATCCATTGACTTGGCCATCTGTAACAATGAATTCCACAGATTCACCACCCTCTAAAGAAATTCCTCATCTCCTTTCCATTCATTGTCCTAAAAAAATTAGGCCCCTCCATTTTCCCACTCCACTGGTCTTGCCGATAAATGGCCTTTCGATCAGCTTAGTTCAGAATCAATAGCGGCAGAAAAGGCTCTTTAAATGCGAACTGCAGGTCGATTTTAAAGCATTTCTCTTTAGGCATGCCCTCATTTCAACCTTCTGAACCTTCTGACTAATTCTCGGCATGGAATTCGACACCCTTTCCTTGGGCTTCACTACAAGATGGGAGACATCTTGTGGCCATTTGTTGGTCCCTGGTGTGAGCACACCTCATAAGGAATAGGAGTAGAATTAGGCCATTCGGCCCATCAAGTCTATTCCGCCATTCAATCATGGGCTGATCTATTTCTCCCATCCTAACCCCATTCTCCTGCCTTCTCCCCAGAACCCCTGACACCTGTACTAATCAAGAAGCTATCTATCTCCGCCTTAGAAATATCCACTGACTTGGCCTCCACAGCCTTCTGTGGCATAGAATTCCACAGATTTGCCACCCTTTGACTAAAGACCCTCTGACACACCTGGGGTATTGTCAGCAGGTTTGTTGACCCCATTTAGTTTATTTTTTATTTAGTTTATTGTCACGTGTGCCGAGGTACAGTGAAAAGTTACTTGTTGGGTGCTATCCGGTCAGTGGAAAGACTACATATGATTACAATCTACTGTGTACAGATACAGGATAAAGGGAATAACGTTTAGTGCAAGGTAGAATCCAGTAAAGTCCGACTAGGGATAGTCCGAGGGTCTCCAATGAGATAGATGGTCGTTCAGGACCACTCTCTAGTTGGTGAGAGGACAGTTCAGCTGCCTGATAACGGCTGGGAAGAAACTGTCTCTGAATCTGGAGGTGTGCGTATTCACGCTTCTATGCATCTTGCCTGATGGGAGAGAGGGTGAGACTCGTCCTTGATTATGCCGAGGCAGCGTGAAGTGTAAATGGAGTCGATGGAAGGGGGGAGATTGGATTGCGTGATGGTCTGCGGCCACAACCCTCTGCAAGAAGGAACTGCAGATGCTGGTTTACACCGAAGATAGACACAAAATGCTGGAGCAACTCAGCGGGTCCGGCAGCATCTCTGGAGGAAAGGGAATAGGCGACGTTTCGAGTCGAGACCCTTCATCAGTCTGATGGAGGGTCTCAATAGAATAGAATAGAATAGAATAGAAACTTTATTTGCCACACGACCAGGGTTGGTGGTAATTGGGTTCTGGAAACGGCATCTCTCCCTTTCCTCCAGAGATGCTGCCTGACCCGCTGAGTTACCCCAGCATTTTGTGCCTGTCTTCTCTGCAATTAGGGACGCATTTGGTGCTGCCTCTCTCAGCTCCTGGTACTGTGGCCCATGTGGGCCAACGTGACGTGTTAGAAGCTGCCTGCGAGCATAATTGCAACACCGTTGGACAGCAGCAAGCCAAATGATCGCTTTCACCTGACTTTAGATTTTACTGATAGGCTATTACCCGTTAAATGAGAACATGACACCCCGACTGATTAATGCCCGCAGTATCAAATCGCTATTTGATTTGCAAATTGCTGAGGGGGCTAATGGTGAAAGTGCTAATGTATTAATAAAAAAAGAATTATTTATTTCTCGGGGGCAGTGCGTAATGCAACACAGTGGTGCTCCTGCTACTGAGAGTGTCTCCATAGTATCATTCACCGGGCAAATTATATGTCGTCTTGAGATTACCTTGCCTTGTTTCCAAGGAGATTGTTCCTACGTTCACTCACTTCGTGGTACGCCCGTGAAAAAACAAAAATCCCATTGAAATGTCTGGTCGTTCTGCACCTGGAGGATATTTTTCTGTGTTAAATGCTTTTTTTTTTCTTTTCCCTGACTATTTAGGATCTTTGCACTTAACAGATAATCAATCCTTCCGTCTGGCTCGCTCTTATGAGGCTGGGTATTATTTTCTGTGAGAGCTCTAGCCTTTGGTTGTTTCAGGTTGCCGTTGGATTAACAGTGTGGATGAGCTTTGCTCTGCATTTCAATCAGTTGCTCAGAGTAATACTCTTAAATCAATGAGGTGCGTTTTTAGTGTCACTCGAGTTACCTTGGCAACTGTGGATATCAATTGTTGTGCTCCAGTTCGGCGCAGTTTATAGTCGCGTGCTATCCGGTCAGTGGAAAGACTACACATGATTACAATCTACTGTGTACAGATACAGGATAAAGGGAATAACTTTTAGTGCAAGGTAGAATCCAATGGAAAGAGGTTAACTATTCGAGGTTAACTATTCCAGGATAACTTCATGAAGTGGAGTCCCTGCAGAAGCCGACACAAAATGAGATGACATTAAGAGTGGCACAACTGGTGGAGCTGTTGACTCGTGGCGTCAGAGACGCGGGTTCGATCCTGACCATGGTCCACCATGTTTCCATCCTCATCCATGTTTCCATTTCCACCGGATGCTCCGGTTTCCTCACACATCCCAAAGACAAGCGGGTTTGTAGGCGTTAGTCTTGGTACATTGCCCACTGTTTAGTTTAGTTTAGAGATACAGTGCGGAAACTCTCTGCCCACCAAGTCTGCGCCGACCAGCGATCCCCGCACACTAACACCATCTACACACACACACACACACACACACACAAGGGACAATTTTACTGAAGCCAATTAGCCTACAAACCTGTACGTCTTTGGAGTGCGGGAGGGAATTGGAGCACCCGGAGAAAACCCACGGGGAGAACGTACTAACTCCGTACAGAGAGCACCCATTGTCAGGATCGAACCTGTGTCTCGGGTCTACATCTGCGCCACCGTGTGGGTTATAGAGTGGGACAAAGGAAGAGGGTAAATTCACTGTCCCATAAGAGAGACTTTGCAACGTTTCAGACTTCTGAAATGGAGAGACTTGGTGTTTCTGGGATGTGACAAATGATCTTAAGGTGAAGGGGAAAAGATTTAATAAGAATCTGAGGGGTAATCTTTTCACACAAAGGTTGGTGGATGGATCGAGCAGCCAGAGGAGGTAGTCGCAAAGTTTAAGAAACAGTTAGACAGGTACATGGATAGGACAGGTTTGGAGGGATATGGGCCAAACGCAAGCCGGTGGGACTAGTGCAGCTGGGACCTGTTGGCTGGTGTGGGCAAGATGGGCCGAAGGGCCTGTTTCCATGCTGTATCACTCTATGACTCTAACTGCAGGGATGGTTCAAGTTCTGTCCAATTGTCCTGTGTGTGTGTGTGTGTGTGTGTGCAGGATAGTGTTAATGTGCGGGGATCGCTGGTCGGCGCAGACTCGGTGGGCCGAAGGGCCTGTTTCCACGCTGTATCTCTAATCTAAGCAAAACTAAATAAACTCTGCTAACTAAACGGGCTCCCATGGACATTGACCAAGTAGCTGAGCTAAATCCCCAGCACAACATAAAACCATGAGGAAAAATGTATCTCTTTGTTATGCCTCAAAGCAGCATTACTTTGAGTTAGTTTTGAATACTCCCAAGATAACATGAGAATCTGTTCACCAGAGACAATCAGTAGACAGATGCTGTACTTAAGGATTATCATTAAAAAAACATCTCAAGGTACCCACATTTCTAAGCAGATGACTGAAACAGAAATTATATTTGATGTTAACTCGGTAAACATAAAAAGTCACAATTTTAGAATTGACACAAATTGCTGGAGTAACTCAGCGGGACAGGCAGCACCTCTGGAGAGAAGGAATGGGTGATGTTTCGGGTCGAGACCCTTCTTTAGACTGTGCCACTGTGCCGACTCACCAATAATCCTGTGCCCACAACCTCAGTCGCTCCCAGTGAAACTCTATACGAAACAATGACCCAAATATACGGGCCCACCACCAACCATGTTCCAGCAACTGGTGGTCCGGCATGTCCTTTAATCCAGACAAAATTACGAGAGCGCACTTGACCTCCCCCTTGGAAGTCCCCCCAAAACTGTGGTGCCGAGGCCGGGTGAGGCGGCCGATCTCGACCTCATCGGGACTTCCGCGACCGATCGGCGGGTCGGATTTGCCCCCCTGCGGCCGGGGCTCTGGAACTCCAGCCCGGCCAGAGCCGGCAGATCCGTTCCCATAGCCGACTTCCGAGGCTGAATTGGCGGGCCGGTATCGCGGCCCCTCGGCGGCCCAAGCGGAACGTTCCGGTACCGTTGGACTCCCCTCGGAGGCCGTGACCTCTGTTGATCCAGCAAAACGGATAATCCAGAAAGGCTCTGGAACCAAGGGTGCCGGAAAATCAGTGGTGATTAGTTCTTTTAGTAAAGTGGCCAGTATTGAATGCAATAAAGCGGACAATTTAAGGTCAATGGTGATAGGAGCAGAATTAGGCCATTCGGCCCATCAAATCTACTCCGCCATTCAATCATGGCTGATCTATCTCTCCCTCCTTACCCCATTCTCCTGCCTCCTTCCCATGACCCATGACTCCCGGACTAATCAAGAATCCATCCGTCTCTGCCTTCAATACTGAATCTCGCTGTAAAATGTTGTGGATTTGCAGCTGAGAAATATACTATTTTTTGATTCAAAAACATAGGTGCTAATAGATGAAGCTGTATGTGTAATTGTTCCCAGGAGCTCTCATGTCTGATGTGATGGTGGATACACATGTCAACCAGCATGCCGTTAGCTCAGGAGAATAAGTGCTATTATGTTAAGTTGTCATTTAGAAGGAGGCACAAAAACCCCAGGCATTAAAACTCAAAAGGTTAATCTAATGACTTCCTGCTGCTTTTCTTCACAAAGTGGAAAATAATTTATTCTGGGAGCAGCTTCCATTGCTCTGTCGGGAGCAAGCACGTCGAGTGCTTTTGAAACGCACATTTCTGCAAGTTGCTAACTTGTTTATTTTCATACTCTTGCCATGTTCCCCCTATTCCTGCGGAATTTGCCTCTTCTCAATGCCAGAACCGAAGAAGGGTCTCGACCCGAAATGTCAATGCTCCTTTTCTCCCGACGTTTTGATCTTGTCGAGGCGTATAAAATCATGAGTGGAGCAGATCGGGTGGACGCACAGAGTCTCTTGCCCAGAGTAGGGGAATCGAGAACCAGAGGACATAGGTTTAAGGTGAAGGGGGGAAAGATTGAATTGGAATATGAGTGGTAACTTTTCCACACAATAGGTGCCGGGTGTATGGAACGAGCTGCCGGAGAAGGTAGTTGAGGCAGGGACTATTACAACGTTTAAGAAACAAATAGACAGGTACATAGATATGACAGGTTTAGAGGGATATGGACCAAACGCAGGCAGGTGGGACTAGTGTAGCTGAGACATGTTGGTCGGCGTGGGCGTTAGGCCTGTTTCCACACTGTATCACTCTATGACACTATGCTGCCTGACCCGCTGAGTTACTCCAACATTTTGTGTCTATCTTCGGTGTAAACCAGCACCTGCAGTTCCATCCTACACACATTTTGTCCACCAATTGGCTTAGGCATCATTGTTTAAAATCTAAAAGTTAACATGAATTAAGGAGCTTAGTTTTTTCTCTAAAAAGTCCCTCAAATTACTTAGAATCAATGTTTAGGTTTAGATTTTAGTTTAATAGTGTTATTGCACACTGTGGTACAGTGAAAAAACCTGTGTGTGCATGTGTGTTATCCAATCAAATCAGATAACACAGTAAAATAATATATATGAATAGATATTATTATATAATCTATTATATTTATTATACTATATATGAATATAATCAAGCCAAACACATGTGCAAATGATAGAGCAAAAATAGAATGCAGAATATCGTTCTCATATTCCGCTTGGGTAGCTTACAACCCAGCGGTATGAACATTGAATCCTTCAATTTTAGGAAACTTCTAAAGTCTACTCCACCATTCAATCATGGGTGATCAGTCTTTCCCTCTCATCCCCATTCTCCTGCCTTCTCCCCATAACCTCTGACACCCGTATGAATCAAGAATCTATCAATCTCTGCCTTGATAATATCCATTGACGGCCTCCACAGCCTTCTGTGGCAATGAATTCCACAGATTCACCACCGTCTGACGAAAGAAATTCCTCCTCACCTCCTTTCTAAAGGCACGTCCTTTTATCCTGAGGCTGTGGCCTCTGGCCCTAGACTCTTCCACTAGTGGAAACATCCTCTCCACATCCACTGTATCCTATCCACTTTGTGTCTATCTTTGGTCTAAACCAGCATTTGCAGTTATTTGTTTCTTCCAACATGGCACGACAGGTTCTTGTGTGATTTCCTTAGCGGTAAATCCTGGTCAGACCTTGTCCCAGTCCAGTGGAAAGAGTGAAATAAAATTCTCGTGTCTGTGAATTGTAACAATGTAAATTACCAGAGATTCTCATAACAGACAGGCACTGACTAATTACCTAGCACCGCCCTTTGACTAAATAAATTCCTCCTCATCTCCGTTCCAGAGGTACGTCCTTTTATTCTGAGGCGGTGGCCTCCTGGTCTTAGACTCATCCACTAGTGGGCGTCTACTCCATCCAGGCCTTTCACAATTCAATATTCACTATGTACCGTCACCCATTCCTTCCCTCCAGAGACGCTGCCTGTCCCGCTGAGTTACTCCAGCATTTTGTGTCTTATCTTCACCATGTACCGGTTTATGTTCTGTAAATATGAAGGAGCGTTGTATTGTTTTGCCTTGCCCATCTTAACTGACTGCGGCTCCACTTTTGCAGATTACTGTATGACAGTCACCATTGTGGACCCTACTGGTGCGAAACTTCACTGCGTGATCTTCAACGGAAACGCTGATCATCTACCTAAAATCTACAGAACCGGGGATGTGGTTCGTTTCCACAGAATCAAGGTAGGTCTTGTTCAGTTGCTTCGTGTGTCGTGAGCATGATGACTTTAAAACAAAAACTAATATCCTTTAGCAAGAATGTGCAGGAAGGAACTGCTGATGCTGGCTTACACCGAAGGTAGACACAAAATGCTGGAGTAACTCATCGGGTCGGGCGGCATCTCTGGAAAGGAGGAATGGGTGGCGTTTTGGGTCGAGACCCTTCTTCAGACTGAGTGTCGGGAGAGAGGGAAACTAGAGGTATGAAAAGGCACAGATACGTCAGAGCTGGCAGTGATGGCCAAGGAGCCCACAATGGCCCATTGTTGGCTGTGGAGCAGGGGATGACGAGGGGATACGAACAGTAAAACTAGCAGGACGTGTAGGGTGGGGGACGGGACGGGGAGAGAGGGAACGCAAGGGTTACTTGAAATTAGAGAAATCAATATTCATACCACTGCGTTGTCAGCTGCCCAAGCAAAATATGTTCTCTGAGAAAGAACTTGCTGGGTTGGTTACAAGATCAACTTCAATGACCTTTGTGAATCTGTGGAATTCTCTGCCACAGAAGGCAGTGGAGGCCAATTCACTGGATGTTTTCAAGAGAGAGTTAGATTCTAGCTCTTGGGGCTAATGGAATCAAGGGATATGGGGAGAAAAGGGCCTGTCCCACTTTCACGACTTAATTCTTTCATCCCGACCATTTTTTTACTCGTGGATATTTTTTATCGGGCTGGAAAAAACGTCCCGACTTACCTGATGCCCTGAGTACCTACAGCTGGCATAACGAGCTGCCACGATATATCTACGAACTCCTACGACCACCTACGGACTCGTTGCGAACATTCTGCAAGTTTGAATCAGGGGAAAACTCGGGAGAATTTGTGAATTACCTCGTGAAAATGGGACAGGCCCTGAAGCAGGAATGGGGTACTGATTCTGGATGATCAGCCATGATCGTATTGAATGGCGGTGCTGGCTCGAAGGGCCAAATGGTCTACTCCTGCACCTATTTTCTGTTTCAAGTCAGCCCAAAGCATTTTACAAGTGATAAAGAAAACCGGCGTCTCTGTATACTGTCTCAGTGTACCACTAGTATGCACTTGTATTTTATGTGAGATGCTTATTTATGACGTAACTAAGTGCTTATGTAAAGTGATACTTGCTGATCTGTGTATAAATCTGAATTTCACTGTACCTCTGTACATTGATGCCTGGATAGAGTTTCCACTCTTGGGAGAGTCGAGGCCATTGCCTCAGAATAAAAGGACGTACCTTTAGAAAGGAGAAGAGGAGGAGTTTCTTTAGTCAGAGGGTGGGGAATCTGTGGAATTCATTAGCA
>CM075979.1:82454023-82537816 GCA_038087875.1 Malacoraja senta
GTTCCAGGTTTAGTTTAGTTTGGTTTAGTTTAGAGATACAACACGGAAACAAGCCCGCCGAGTCCTCACCTTCCAGCGATCTCCGCACATTAACACTGCACACTAGGGACAATTTTGTACTTATACCAAGCCAATTGACCTACAAACCTGTACGTCTTTGGAGCGTGGGAGGAAACCGAAGACCTCAGAGAAAACCCACGTGGTCACGGGGAGAACGGACAAACTCCGTACAGACAGCACCCGCAGTCGCATTCGAACCTGGGTCTCTGGCACTGCAAACGCTGTAAGGCAGCAACTCTACCACTGGACGATTGTTTCGCTGAACACCTTCGCTCAGTCTGCCTGGGCCTAAGCGATCTCCCGGTTGCCAAACGTTTCAAATCCCCTTCACTGTGGTCTTGCTGAGTTTCACTGTTTGTTTCACTCATTATCACCTTCCCCACAGCCAACAGTGAACCATTGTGGGCTCCACCTTTCCTTGGTCGTCGTTGCGTTTCGCAGACCAAGATTTGTCTCACGAGGGCGGCACGGTGACGCAGCGGTAGAGTCGCTGCCTCACAGAGGACCCGGGTCCAATGGGTTCTGTCTGTACGGGGTTTGTACGTTCTCATCCGTGACCTGCGTGGGTTTTCTCCGAGATCTCGCGGTTTCCCTCCCACACTCCAAAGACGTACAGGTTAGTTGGCTAATTGTCTTCAGTAAAAATGTAAATTGTCACGAGTGTATAGGATAGTGTGCGAGGATCTGCTGAAGCTACAGATCCAAACTTCAATCAAAAACACTGATTAGAGAGAGGTTGGTTTACGTCCATTCTGTCCTTCACTGGTGTTATAAACACCACATTGCATAATTAAAACGCGAGAAATGTGCAAACGGTTGTTAATCAGGATCATTACTATGAATATATGCACGCTACATAAAAATCTGTGCAGCACATATGCTCTTATGTTTATTAGATTTGCAAACGTGCTTTGTTCACAGTTTTTCCCTAATTCAATTATTCTAATTGGTAAATCGGTTCCCCACATGGGGACTCAGAGCTGTGAGACTCGTTGAGAATTGCCTTATTTCATCATAAGTAAGATCATAATTGGTAGGAGTAGAATTAGGCCATTCAGCCCATCAAGTCCCATTCAATCATGGCTGATCTAGCTCTCCCTCCTAACCCCATTCTCATTGCCTTCTCCCCATAACCTGTACCCAATCAAGAACCTATCTATCTCTTACATAAATCCACTGACCTTGCCTCCACAGCAAAGAATTCCACAGATTCACCACCCTCTGACTAAAGAAATTCCTCCTCATCCCCTTCCGAAAAGAACGTCCTTTAATTCTGAGGCTGTGACCTCTGGTCCTAGACGCTCCCACTAGTGGGAATGTCCTCTCCACATCCACTCTATCCAAGCTTTTCACTGTTCTGTATGTTACCAATGAACCCGGTGAATGAAAAGCTGCAGCCTATTGGCCTGTCCCACTTACTCGAATTTTCGGCGACCTGCAAAACGACCTTATGACGGGTGGCAGCAGTCGCCGAAAATTTTCAACATGTTGAAAATCCAGCGGGGACCAGAACAAGGTACGACTCTTTGGCGACTACTTCGACTCCACACTGACCATACAGGCTTCACCCCCGCGATATGTCGCCAGGGTGTCGCCTGTATGGTCGTGAATCGTCTCCTCAGTCGCCCAAAGAGTCGTAGCGTCTTTCTGGGCGCAGCTGAATTTTCAACATGTTGAAAATTTTCGCCGACCTGCAACGACCTATGACGGGTGCCGGCAGTCGCTGGAAAAGTCGCGTAAGTGGGACAGGCCCATAAATTCCATTCAATAAAAAAAAAAATTGAATGAAACTGAAGTGCCTCTTTGCAACAGGACAATTATTTATAAGCTGCACAAAAATGCTGGAGAAACTCAGCGGGTGCAGCAGCATCTATGGAGCGAAGGAAATAGGCAACGTTTCGGGCCAAAACCCTTCTTCAATTATTTATAAGGGTTTGTTTGCTTTCGGTCACGGTGTGGTTTGATCTTAATCTGAAACTTTGGCTCCTACATCAGATGTCGAATGTACTTCGCAGGGTCCATGGTCTCTTTCCAACTCCACCAATTTAGTATGGGCTGGTCGATTCCACAGAGAGCAAATACAAGTTGTATCTTCGGCCGAACAAGTTGTATCTTCGCCTAACTGTAGCCACAAACAGTGTTCCCATTAGCTGCTGACTGCCCCGGGCAGCATGAAGACATTTCTTTGATCACCACTCGGTGTATCCTGCAGTTTGGAAAAAAGTGAATGAGAATAATCTCCTGAACATAGATACGAAAGCAATACATAGCTTCTGCATGCACGTAACGAAGCCTTAATCATACTTTAAAAAAAATATATTTATATTTTATAGAAGTACAAGGCATATGGTACCAAAGTGCCTAATATATATTTACATAATACATTTTATGTACAGCTTCTTATTTAAAAAAAAAATTATAATAAAGAAGAATAAGAAAAGAAATAGTAAGATTAAACGAGAACTTACCAGTTTGAAGTTTGATCTTTAATTTTATGAGGAGTTACGTTGGTGATTACGTGAAGAACCCCGTCAGGGCGCATGCGCGTCAATCTTCAAAGCAGCAGTATGAAATCACAGACAACACCATAATTGAAGTAACATATTAAGATGATCAACATGAGAACGTACCATTATGACCTTTTTTCTATGAGAGAGGGTTGGGCGTGGCGGGCACGTAATCACCAACGTAACTCCTCATAAAATAAAGATCAAACTTCAAACTGGTAAGTTCTCGTTTAATCTTACTATTTTACTTCGGAGTCACGTGAGTGACTACGTGAAGATTTTAAAGCTCTGTGATTTTTTATGCCGCAGATCAAAATCCCCGGCTTCTCACTGCATCGATTGACTCTGAGTATCATCAATAATGCTGTAAACATGACATTGCATATCATGCAAAAACAAAACAGTTTTATTTTTGGTCATAAAACAACCAATAAACCCTCTTAATGTAGGGCAACAAACGAAACAGAATGAAACAGTATTGAAAACAGACTTTAAACAATAGCAACAGCACTCAATATTGAGTTGGCAAACAGCCCCTCCATCGGCAATCGGCCGATGGTAGTATTGCTGAAACACAAGTTCATTTTTCCCAACCTGATGCTTTTAATATATGGTCGATGGGAACGTCCATCGCCCTGGCCGCGGATGTTGCTACTTGCGCTAGTGGAATGAGATGTAAACACATAAATGTTAATTCCTGCCTGAACCAACCTCTTGCTTTTAACCACCTTGAGATAGTCTGAACTGCCACTCTTTTATGTTGGCTTCTTGTAACTGACAAATAATCCTGTTTCTTCTTGTCTTAAAGCCCTTGCGGCTTCAATGTAATGTAACAAAATGTGTCCTTACACATAAACATGGAGCTGTAGGATATGCTGAGAACACAATCTTAAGACCCCGTCACACCTGGCCTGCTTTGTTTGAGCAGGTCAGAAATATAAAACAGAACATTCTCTGTATTCACTTCCATTCTCTCGAACTGAAGTTTTTGGAAAGTCTGCACTCTCTGTACTGACCACCAATGCCATTAGGCATAGCCAATTTCATGGTTAATTTTATCAAAGTTATAGACGTGACAGGGACCCAATGACGAAGTATGTTACAAACAACACTTACCTCGCAGATTACCATATACCTAGGCTTAGGCGGTTTGGAATTCCTTTCATCAACCTAGATATGAGAGGGTGAGAACCTATGCTTTGTGTCCGTGTACCTATTACAAAATATGCCGACCAAGCACTTCTAGCTGTATTGATAGCAGTATAGCTAAGACCCTCATCATAATAAAGTGTAGATAAACTTTAACACATTTTCAATAACTACAGTATCATATTGAATATTCTTTTGAACACAATATTGTTCCATTTTTTTTTTCATTTTTTTTTCATAAGCCATATACTGTTTTTGAGTACTGTTTCTGCAGGCTGCAGTGAGTATATCCACCGTTGGCCTAGAAAATCCTCGACCAATGTAAGGGCATTCTTAAAACCTGCAAATTAACAGATCCATACCATCACATAACGGATGAACTTAATGCGTTACTGGATGCTCCAGCAAATTCCTACTGTTTGGAATCAGCAAAAGAGGTTGGATCGCCATCTGTAACATCAAAGGAAACCATGGTTGAATCAGGCAATTTGGTATCACCCAAAAACCCCTGAAGCGGCATCCTGCTTGATTTTCTCAAACACCGACCTATGAGGCAGAATGGTGGGAAAATGTACACAAACATATCATCCCAATTTAGTGAAAAAGCATCAATTGTCACTGCCCCTGGATCTGGTGCCTATGAAACATATTTTGGCCTTCCATATAGAAGTACTATGTTCTTGAACACATCCTGGTTCCACATCCACTCTGTGTTATGATGGAATTTTCGTGAGCTGCCATCTGGTACTACATTAAGTTTTCCTGGGAGATAGATAGCTCCAATCCAAATCTCTCTATCCCTACTCCAGGTCCAATTGTATTTGCCAACCTGTCACATGATAACGATTTGATTCCACCCATGTGATTCATATCAACAACTGCTGTGGTGTTGTCTATTTTGCACTGCACATGCAAACTAGTTTAGTTAGTGCCATAAGCCTTGAGTCCATAAAATACTCTTGGTTAATTTCCCCATGTTTGCAGAAGCAATGTTCATCTGTCTCCACCGCTGGATCTTGTATCAGTAGCACCCTACCCAAGTGCTCTGACATCTGTCTGCAAATCATGGAAGCTTGGTCCAATAACACTTTGGAACTACTAGTGGACACATGCTGAATCCACCATTGTACATCAGCAACAGCCTCTATTGATAGAAGCATAGGTCTATTATAATGACCCCAATGTATCCTCAATGCTTGTTCCTTTGACCTTTGTAATTGTAGATAATAAAGTGGCGATATTGAACCGCTGGAAATGCTGCCAGCCATTACCACAGCAGACTTGTCACCTGGCTAATTGAAGGCTGTGTGTTAGCAATTAACTTGATATAGCTCTTAATTAGCTCTACCCCTTTTTTGCCTGGGCAAGGTCACAATGATGTTGATTAAGTCCATTGTGAACCCAACTAGTCAATTTGTGTCACAGGTATAAATTTAGATTTCTCTGGATAGCTTATAAAGCCCAATTAAAATTGGTTTTTTACCAACTGCCACTGATGCTTCAGCTGTTTCCTTTGATTGTCCTACAATCAAGATATTATCTAGTTAAGCCATGAACACATGACCTTGACTTCTCATCATGCCTAGAATAGGTTTTAATCAACTTTGTAATCCCTCTAGGAGCTGAAGAGAAACCATTAGGCAGTGGATTGTATTGGCATAATTGCCCCATCCAGCTGAATTTTAAATCTTCTATCCTGCAAATGAACAGACACTGAATCCGCATCTTTAAGATCTCCTTCACAAACGTTTCCATCTTAAAATGTCTATACCGTACAAAAGGGTTAAGACTATTCAGGTCTGTATAATTCTGCATCCCCCCATCCTTTTTTGGTCTGGGAAAGATATTGGACACAAACTGATGGCTTTGGTAAACTGCCTTAGCAATTACACCTTATTACATAAGCTTGCAAGTTCCAGCTGAACTTCCAATTGTTCAGTGATACTGAAGTCAAACTCCTTTTTGGAACATGTTGCATGGGTAAATCAGAATTTGCATTAAGCTTTATTTGATGCCCTTGAATAACCTTCAGTATAAACTGAGGGTAAACATTTAATTGTATCACATTAGATCTGTCTACATGAGAACCAGACCCTCTTACCTCCTTACCACCTGGCATTCTTCCCCGGCCTTGAGCTGGATATCCCACCTCCGTGGCGGTGCTACAGCCGAACGCCAACTGCGCTGCATCGTAGCTGGACTAGTCCCTTGCCCGGACCAGTCTGCTCCCTTATAGGGATACTTCCGCTTTGGTGAATATGTGGCTGCCGTCTTAGCCTCCTCCTCCAGCTCCTTCACCTGCTGTGCGAAATCCTCGCCAAACAGCTGTGCCGGTTGCACTGTGCCAGGCTGGCAGAGTGAAGCATATTTAGCATTGATGGTTGGTCTAATCGCATCTTGCGGAGGCAGTTGATCTCAAAGTGGGCACCCCTCTCAATAGCGCCTTTTGTTGTAATTTGTCATGGCCTCTCCATCCACCATCCTGGCAAAGCTCGTTATACCAGATGCCAGCAACTTTAAAAATATGCTGGAGCTTCACATGCTCCTGGGCTTTCATTAGTATGCCCATCTTGCCCCAATTCTTCCTGTTCCCAACAGGAACTTTTAACAGTCCGCAGTTGATTGGGGCTTCATACGTCGTTACTGTCTCATCCATTGTCAGCTCCTGTAGCTGATGTGAGACTTGGTAATTTATGCTGGTGGCAAGTTCCTCACCCAGAGGCTCACCAGTGTCCGACGACATGGCAAACCGTGCTGCACACGGTGTCAGCTCTGACAGCTGCCTGCCCTCCCTTTGGAAGTCGTCGGACTCAGGGTCAGAGCGTATCTGCCCTTCTGCACTCACCTCTTGCAAAGAGGGTGCTTTCAAGCAGGCCTCTACTAGGCACTGCCAGCGGAGCCATCCCCACGGCCTCCCGCCTGCACAACTCCTCCTGGAGTATGGCTTTATGAAGCAGACCTCTCCTAGGCACTGCCAGCGGAGCCTTCCCCTAAGGCTTCCCGCCTGCACTACTCCTCCTGGAGTGTGGCTTTATGAAGCAGACCTCTCCTAGGCACTGCCAGCGGAGCCTTCTCTGTGACTTCCCTGCTGCATTACTCCCCTGGAGCGTCTCTGTGGAGCAGCCCCTGTATGAGCTGCTCCTTTTGGATAACCGCTGGGGAACGCTATCCTGTCCCCGACGGGACTCTCGTGGCCCGACTCTGCGGAGTCTATAGCCCTGACAGACTTGGCTTATGCCTACCCGCCCGACTGGCATTGGCTGTTGTACCCGGCTGGGCACTTTGCCAAGTCTGTCGCCGCACCGCTACCGGCTTGCGACTCCCCCCCGAGGTGACAGGCTGCCTTTCAGAGACTGCGTCCCGCAGCTCTCCTCTCTTCCTTGTCGGCAGCAGCCTGCACCTTTTCCTTGTTCCTGTATGTGGGGGAAAAAAACACACAGAAACAATGTCTTTACTTTTCTCTAACTCCCTCCAAAGTCTCCCCGACTTTGGTGGAGCTGTAATTACTCACCTGCAGCAGGAGGTCCCGTGCTCCCGCTGCCGTTCGCACCAATGCGTCAGACGTAATGACGCGCATGCGCCCTGACGAGGTTCTTCACGTAGTCACTCACGTGACTCCGAAGTAAAATTAGATAATAAAGGATAGAAAAATGTGAGATATCTAGTGTGTGAAAAAGAAAAGAAAAAAAGAATGAACAGAAGAAAGTTGAAGAAAAGAAAATAGGAAAAAGAGAATAAAAAATAAAAAAAGAAATAAGGAGATCATTATTTATAATCTTGACCATCCCTCACCCAGTCCTGAAACAGTTAGCTTCTACAATTTTGTTGCACCATATGATTCCAAAAAGACGACAAATGGAGACCAACTCGTTCAGAATTGGTCTGATTTATCTATTAGGAGGAATCACATTTCCTCAAGATGTGCGGTGTCCAACATGCTTGCGATCCACATTTTAAGCGTTGGTATTGGTGTATTTTTCCAAAATTTAAGTATTGGTTTTTTTGCTATTATTAAACCATAATTTAAAAAAAAATTGAGATGAGTTCAATTGATTCCCATCTTCCATTACTCCAAATATAATCATTTCAGTATTAGGTTCCATTCTTATCTTGAATAATTTTGTAAATATTTCAAAAATATCACTCCAAAATCTATAAAGTTTTATGCAGGAAACAAAAGAGTGTTATAGTTGCGTTTTGGGGTAGACATTTATCACAAATGGGGGATATATTTGGATAGAATTTATTCAATTTTGTTTTGGAATAATATAATCTATGTGCAATTTTAAATTGAATTAGATTATGTCTTGCATTAATCGAACATTTGTGTATATATATGAAATACTTTTCCCATGTAACCTTCGTAATTTTTATCATTAATTCCCATTCCCACTCTTCTCTAAGTACCTCTGTCGATGGTAAATCTATATTTAATGCTTTTGTTTATAGTTTTGTTCAATTTAGAGATACAGCGTCAAAGTTGAAATCTCCCACTAATAGGTTTCGGATCGGAACCCTTCTTCAGGCATGGCCTAGCCCACAGCTGACAATGAATGGCCTGTTTCCTTCATCATAGTTACTTTTTTGCATATCTTTCATTCATTTGTTCTATGTCTTATGGCACCATAGCGCATGGTGGCGCAGCGGTAGAGTTGCTGCCTTACAGCGCTTGCAGCGCCGGAGACCCGGGTTCGATCCCGACTACGTCTGTACGGAGTTTGTACGTTCTCCCGGTGACCGCGTGGGTTTTCTCCAAGATCTCCGGTTTCCTCCCACACTCCAAAGATGTGCAGGTTTGTAGGTTAATTGGCTTGGTGTATAAGTGTAAATTGTCCCTAGTGTGTGCAGGACAGTGTTAGTGTGCGGGGATCGCTGGTCGGCGCGGACTTGGTGGCCGAAGGACCTGTTTCCGCGCTGTATCTCTAAACTAAACTAAAAATCTCTTTTTTTTTAAAATTAATATTTTAATTAGAAGCAGTGTACCGTGGCATATGACAAAATACATTTATTGTACATCTTCCATTTTAAATTTAACAAAAATAAAGTAGAACAAGACAAAAAGCGAGAAAGAGAGAAAGTGAAAGAAATAGTGAATGTGTAAACCCCTGAACTACCAGATAGTGCAGTCCAGGAATAAGTAAAAGCCTATAGAAAAAGAAGAAGACAAAAACGAAAAATAATAAAGGAAAAGAAAAAAGGGACCATTACATGTTGATATACCTGCTTCATTTCTCACCACACCCATCACCCTGTCCGTGAATCTCTCTATCTCACCATCTATATCTTTTGTCTCCTTTTACCCTGACTCTCAGTCTGAATAAGGGTTTCGATCCAAAATGTCACCTATTCCTTTTCTCCGGAGATGTTGTCTGACCCGCTGAGTTGCTCCAGCTTTTTCTTACTTCTGACATAGTCTATCATCTCTCTACTTCACCCTATACTTCATCTCAGCCCACTCTGTCACAGCACTGCTCCTTCAACCTCCCCCCATCCTTCAGCTCAAACCACTCTCTTACACTGTGCCTGCGATGCATATTTTACATTCATTTCACATATTTTTATATATAATTTATATATTTTGCAGATATTCTGGGATCCAGCTGTGATCCAGATGCCTCCACCTCAGAGTCCAGACCCCACTTTAATTTAGGTTATTTTATTTTTCGAGATACAGTGCAGGAAACAGGCCCTTCGGCCCACCGGGTCCACGCCGACCAGCGATCCTTGTACACTAGCACTATCCAACACACACTAGGGAGAATTTATCATCTTTACCAAAGCCAATCAACCTACAAACCTGTACGTCTTTGTAATGTGGAAGGAAACCGGAGCACCCGGAGAAATCCCATGCAGGTCATAGTGATAGAGTCATAGAGTGATACAGCGTGGAAACAGGCCCTTCGGCCCAACCTGCCCACACCGGCCAACATGTCCCAGCTACACTAGTCCCACCTGCCCGCGTTTTTGTCCATATCCCTCCAAACCTGTCCTATCCATGTACCTGTCTAACTGCTTCTTAAATGTTGGGATAGTCCCAGCCTCAACTACCTCCTCTGGCAGCTTGTTCTATACACCCACCACCCTTTGTGTGAAAATGTTACCCCTCAGATTCCCATTAAAATCTTTTCCCTTCACCTTAAACCTATGTCCTTTGGTCCTCGATTCACCAACTCTGGGCAAGGGACTCTGTGCATCTACCCGATCTATTCCTCTCATGATTTTATACATGGGGAGAACATACAAACTCCATACAAACAGCACCCGTAGTCAGGATCGAACCCGGGACTTGTAGGGCAGCAGCAAATCTACCACTGCGGCTCCACCCATGGGCCCAAGAGCAATAAATATTGGTATTGTCCATGTGGCTCCATCCTAGCTATGAACTCGTTTGGCTGCTGTCAGCACTGATAGAGAATAAAAATGGAAACTTACGGGGTATACTTTGTCAGAACAACATTTATAGTTAGATTTTGCAAAAATACTTGTCACGTCAACTTGTCCTTGTGATTGTATGCAACCTGGACATTTACTTCATGCCGCTATACCTATCTCCGGTGTCTAATCACCTCATTTTTTTCAACACTGGAGATGTTCCTTCTGAATGTGGGCTGTCATTTTTTTCACACCAGACGCCTAACAGTGGAGATTAAATGAAATAAAGGCTCCCCGCACACACGTACTACCCTGGAGTTGGCTGAGACATGGACAGGAAAGCAGCGTGTACACTCGACGGCCTCTGTTGCTAATTCAATAAGAAGGAAAAAGTGGATCACGCTTCAATGAGCAACGTATTTAATAATCCACTGGCACATAAACTGACTGAGTCCGGCCTCCAGCTAAAACTTGGAAGATGTCAGCTTAGCTTGCCCTGTCTCTAAATGAGTATCGCCTGCATTGAACCGTAAGCTTTTTCACTGCCGTGTTCTTATTATTCAATACTGCCGCATTCCGGGCCCTTTGTGGCTTCTTGGTTCCTCAAGGCCTTTCACCAGGTTTTTGGCTCCGTCCGAACTCAAAACAAATTGCTCCTCGCTTAATTCCCAGTTGGTCACCTGCTTGGCGTTTACTTATTCACTTGTGCCGTGGAGTTTGTGTGAAAAACAAAATATGTAGGTAGACACAAAGTGCCAGGGTACCTCAGCTGGGACAGGCAGCATCCGCGGAGAGAAGGAGTGGGTGACTTTTCGGGATCGAGACCCTTCTTCGGACGCCCCGGAGAAGGTCTGAAGAAGGGTCTCGACCTGAAACGTCACCCATTCCTTCTCTCCATGGATGAAGCCTGCCCCGCTGAGTTACTCCAGCATTTTGTGTCCATCTTCGGTGTAAACCAGCATCTGCAGTTCCTTCCTGTACACAAAAAAAAAATCTGTTCCTGTTTCTCTACATTAGCAAATACTTAAAGGGTAATTCTGGTTGACAGCTTCAGATTTCTGGATGGGTTTAAGTATACTTATTAAATATAATAGTTAATAATATAGACATTAGACATGAAGGATTTATGTCTTGCTTGGGTAACTTGCAGACCAACGGTATGAACGTTGAATTCTCCAAATCTAGGTAACAACAACATCCCCCGACCAACCCCATCCCCACCCCTACTCTTTTTTCCCTGTACCCCACCCGAATGTGTACCCATTTCTCCCTGTCAGCTCCCCTTGTGCCCTTCCACCTACATCCTTTCCTCTGGCTTCATATTTCACTCCTTTTCACTCCTTATGGCATTAGACTTTAGAGATACAGTGCAGAAACAGGCCCTTCGGCCCACCGCACCAACCAGCGACCACCCCCTACACTAGCACTATCCTACACACTCGGGACAATTTACAATTTTTACTGAAGCCAATTAACCTCCAAACCTGCAAGGCTTTACAGTGGGGGAGGAAACCGGAGAACCCGGAGAAAACCCACATGGTCACTGGGAGAACGTACAAACTCTACACAGATAGCGCCCTTAGTCAGGATCTCTGGTCCTGTATGGCAGCAATTCATCACCGTGGTCTTCAGACCCGACATTTCGTAGATCCATTTCCCTCGAGAGAAGCTGCTTGACCCATTGAGTTCCTCCAGCACTTTGTTTTTTGCTCTTGATTCCTGCATCTGCAGTTCCTTGTGTCTCCGTAGCCTGTCCGTACGGAGTTTGTCCCTTCTCCCTGTGACACCGTGGGTTTTCTCCAGGTGCTCCGGTTTCCACCCACATCCCAAAGACATGCAGGTTTGTAGGTCAATTGGCTTCTGTAAATTGCCTCTAGTGTGTAGGATGGAACTAGAGTACGGGTGATCACTGGTCAGCGCGGACTCGATGGGCCGAATGGCCCGTTCCCATGCTGTATCTCTAAAATAAACTAAACTTACAGTAACTAGACATCAGGTATAACCTTGCACGGAGTATAATAGAGCTGTTGAGAAAGAAAAACTGTGCACATCACGAAAGGACTTCCTTTATTCCAGACCTTGATCAATATTACTCCCTCCGAACACTGCTCAAAAATAATGACGCAAACGTTTGATTGCATGGGCAAAAAAATAATTAGCAGAAAACTATAACCCATCTGGATTACAGATATGAAAGTCATTTCATTAGGATTTGAAACCAAGGGGAATATGATACTGAACGAAAAATAAAATAGCGTGAAGTGTCTTGAAGCCAGTGGAATATTAAATTTCTGGAACCAAGTCAAGTTCAATACTTGAAATAATAATACCTCGATATCTAGTTGCACGCACAGTTGCTTATTCACCCAGCTAACATAATTGCACAAGGTTGATAAAGTAGGTTAATTCTATTGCAAAAGCCAAAGTCAGGCACTGACTCTGATGGTTATTGTCCTTGTTCCTACACTGGACTAATTTGACAAATGGCCAAGATTCCTCGTCATTGCATCAGTCAGACGGGTGTCTAAGCACACGGGCGGCACGGTGGCGCAGGGGTAGAGTTGTTGCCTAACGGCGCCAGAGACCCGGGTTTGATCCTGACTACGGGTGCTGCCTGTACGGAGTTTGCGCGTTCTCCCGCACTCCAAAGATATACAGGTTTGGAGGCTAATTGGCATGGTATAAATGTAAATTGTCTCTAGAGTTTGTAGCATCGTGTTAACGTGCAGGGATTGCTGGCCGAGGCAGACTCGGTGGGCCGAAGGGCCCGTTTCCGCGCTTTAGCTCTAAACCAAACTGAACTAAACACAGTGTTCAGGTAGACACAGTAATTGCTTACGTGGTCTATATTCCCCATGTAATTGGTATGTGAGATGGTTATGATCTGGTTTCACACAATCACCCAATAAGGTTGCGGTGCAGTGGCACAGCGGTAAAGTTGCCTCCTTACAGAGATCCTGGTTCGATGCTGACTACGGGTGCTGTCTGTATGGAGTTTGTCCGTTCTCCCTGTGATTGTGTCGGTTTCCTCTTAGTGCCCCCGGTTTCCTCCCACATTCCAATGACGTACAGGTTTGTAAGTTAGTTGGCATCGGTAAACTGTGCGGACTCGGTGAGCCGAAGGGCCTGTTTCCACGCTGTATCTCTAAAGTAAACTAAGGGCACAAAAAAACTAAGGAAACAAACAGACAAAACAACAGGGTTCTAAAGGGTATGCAGAAGGGAGCGATCTGGCTATATATGTGCTTAAATCCTTGTGAAGGGCTTGTTGAAAGAGCAGTTAGTGAAGCATTAGGGACCTTGAGATTCTTAGATAGAGGCATACAGTGCAAAAGCAAGGCAGTTATGTTGAACCTGGTTAGACCATAATTGGAGTATGGTGGCCAATTTGTGGTTGGCAGAAAGCATATGATGGTCCCAGAGAGATGTGTGGATGAGATATATCAGATTGGATCTTGAAAGGAGGTACTTCATCTGAAAGGTGGCATCATTCTCCTTGAAGTAAGGGGTGTTAAGATGAGATTCGAGGGAGTTGTATTGACTGCACTGTTTTGTTTCGTTTAGAGATACAGTGGAGAAACAGGCCCTTCGGCCCACCGCGTCCGCACCGACCAGCGATTACACTATCCCACACACACTGGGGACAATTTACATTTATACCAAGCCAATTAACCTACAAACTGTACGTCTTTGGAGTGTGGGAGGAAACAGAAGATCTCGGAGAAAACCCACGCAGGTCACGGGGAGAACGTGCACAATCGGTACAGACAGTACCCGTAGTCGGGATCAAACTCGTGTCTCTGGCGCTGTTAGGCAGCAACCCTACCGCTGTGCCACTGTGCCAAGGATGTGTGATTTCAATGGTAATGAACAAGTCACAGGCACTTTGAAATGGTCGCCTCCTTCCTCCAAGAAGCTTGGTTGATTCTGCTGGTGATTGACTGTAGGACATCCATTAAAGGGCAGTCGACGAGCAGATAATGGATTCTCAATATGTAGTTCCTGAAAATGGGCTCCTGATTGTGATTAACCCTCGCTGCTGCTTCCAAGGCTGGCAGCAAGGCAACTTACAGCTTTCCCCCAAATTAATATGATTGAACTGTCTCCGCTCAGCCGCCCATTTGTGTTTTAGTTTAGTTTAGTTTAGAGATACAGCGCGGAAACAGCAGCACCGTCCAGCGATCCCCGCACATTAACACTATCCTACACACGCTATGGACAATTTACATTTACACCAAGCCAATTAACCTACAAACCTGTACGTCTTTGGAGCGTGGGAGGAAACCGAAGATCTGAGAGAAAACCCACGCATTCACGGGGAGAACGTACAAGCTCCGTACAGACAAGCACCCGTAGTCGGGATCGAACCAGGGTCTCCAGCGCTGTGAGGCAGCAACTCTACCACTGTGCCACCATGCCGCCCCAAAGATGTGCTTTGTCCAAAGGTGGATCAGCCATGATTGAACGGCGGAGAAGACCTAGATGGGCTGAATGGCCTAATTCTGCTCCCATGGACCAAGGGGATTTTCGTTAGTCCACCATGCCTTGAAACAACAATTCTTGGAAGCAGGATCGATCTTTCAACAGCTGCCTTTTAGCTTGACTGAGTTCAATGAATTCCAAACAAAGGTTATTAAACACTTGTCGAATTGTAGTTACAGCCGCTGGGAATCATACAGCAAGCAGTGTGATGGTGTGGATCCATGGTGAAGATCTCTTCATGCTACTAGCTGTGTGTTTATCTATCCGCAGTAAAGAGACAACATTAGTTAATGAACTGAGCTACAAATTGGCAACCTGTCCTTAGGCTTTAGACTCTAGACTTCAGAGATACAGCACAGAAAGTTCATGTTCATAAGTTCCAGGAGAAGAATTAGGCTATCCGGCCCACCAAGTCTACTCTGCCATTCAATCATGGCTGATCTATCTTTCCCTCTCAACCCCATTCACCTGCCTTCTCTTTAAATCACTGACTTAAAAATATCTATTGACAGCCGTTGTGGCAATGAATTCCACAGATTTACTACCCTCTGACTAAAGATATTTCTCGTCATCAACTTTCTAAAGGTTCTTTTATTCTGAGGCTGTGGCCTCTGGTCTTGGACTCTCCCACTAGTGGAACCAGGCCCTTCTGAGTCCACGCTGACCACCAATCACCCCGTACACTAGCACTATCCTACACACGAAGGACAATTTATATCAGCCAATTAACCTGCAAACCTGTATGTGTTTGGAGTGTGGGAGGAAACGGGAGCACCGAGAGAAAACCCACACGAAGGGTCTCGACCCGAAAACGTCACCCATTCCTTCTCTCAAGGGTGAGACCAAGCGTAGGCTTGGCGATCGTTTCGCTGAACACCTCCGCTCGGTCCGCATTAACCAATCTGATCTCCCGGTGGCTCAGCACTTCAACTTCCCCCTCCCATTCCGAATCCGACCTCTCTGTCCTGGGCCTCCTCCATGGCCATAGTGAGCACTACCGGAAATTGGAGGAGCAGCACCTCATATTCCGCTTGGGCAGTCTGCACCCTAGCGGCATAAACATTGAATTCTACAATTTCTGGTAGCCCTTGCTGTCTCCTCCCCTTCTCAGCTCTCCCTCAACCCTCGGGCTCCTCCTCTTCCTTTTTCCTTTCTTCTCCCCCCCCCCCCCACCCTACATCAGTCTGAAGAAGGGTTTCAGCCCGAAACGTTGCCTATTTCCTTCGCTCCATAGATGCTGCTGCACCCGCTGAGTTTCTCCAGCACTTTTGTCTACCTTCTCTCAAGGGATGCTGCCTGTCCCGCTGAGTTACTCCAGCATTGTGTGCCAATCTTCGGTCACAGGGAGAATGTACAAACTCCGTACATTCAGGACTGAACCGGGGTCTCTGGCGCTGTGAGGTAGCTACTCTACCGCTGTGACACCTTCTCCACCCTAATTGCCCCAATCTACAGACCACCAATGGAACATGGTGGGCCTCAGCTGATGACAACAATCCTATCCACCAACGCCATGGTTTCCAGAGCAAATTGCAACTCAAATTATATTATGAACTATTTTGGCACTGTGATAGAAACATAGAAAAATATGTGCAGGAGTAGACCATTCGGCCCTTCGAGCCATGGCTGATCATCTACAAACAGTTCCCCGATCCTGTTTTATCCCCATATCCCTTGATTCCTTTAGCCTTAAGATGCTTAGATAAAATGCGGTATGAGTCCGAATGAGGCAGACTGGTCTGCCCCAACAGCTGCTGACAACCTTCTACCGCTGCACCACAGAGAGCATCCTAACACATTGCATCTCTGTGTGGTACCTCAGCTGCACGGAGGCGGAGAGGAGAGCTCTTCAGCGCGTCGTCCACAGAGCGCAGAGGATCATTGGGACACAGCTACCAGCCTCGGAGGGCATCTACTACACACGGTGCCTCAGGAAGGCCGTCAGCATCCACGAAGGCTCCTCACACCCTTGTAATAGTCTGTTCGAACTCCGACCTTCCGGCAGACGTTACAAGGCCTTCTACGCCCACACCAGACTCAGGAACAGCTTCATCCCCAGAGCTATCGCTGCTCTGAACCGGCCCTGCTGAGTGCCCCCCACCCCCCCCCCCCCCATGAACTGTCTCCCTCAGATGGTCACGTCGCACATCGACCCGGCGCAGACACATTTGCACTTTAGACTGTTTTACTGTTTTACTGTTATCTTTTTTTTAAATAAATCATGTTTCTCGGGGTATCTAAATTTTATTAGTTGTTTAAGTTATGACATCGGATGGAAGCTGCATACCAAATCTCATTGCACCTATGTGCAATAACAATAAAATATATTATTATTATTATTATTATTATTATTATTATTATTATTATTATTATTATTATTATTATTATTATTATATCCAGTACATTTATTCAGTGTGCAGTCGTGAGCAGGGCTGCCTTTTAGCTTTATGCTTTACAGAACCATTTCTTGACTTGCATTCAGAGTCAACTCAAACTACTTCTCTTGACTAAGAGAGCCTGGCCATGAAAACCTACTTTGCTCCGTGACAAATGAGTATCCTTCAAGGCTGAATGACAAAGCAGTCAGTTTTAAGCCACTAGTTACGTATAATGATGAATGATGCTGATATATCATCTTGAAGAATTAAAGAAATGGGCTGTGATTCAGACCATGTGTTATATAGTCTGTCAAGAAAGTAAATATCCTTGGTCCGTTCGAATTTAGAGAATTCAACATTCTACATTTCCTTATCATCAACCATTCTACAATTCTATTTTGATCTGTCATTTTCGCACCTTACCCTTCTATATCTCTAGACTCCCTCTCCCCTCACTCTCAGTCTAAAGAAGGGTCTCGACCCGAAACGTCACCCATTCCCTCTCTCCAGAGATGCTGCCTGTCCCACTGAGTTGCTCCAGCATTATGTGTCTATACTTGTTCAGTGTCTGTGTGCCATGATGTGTGCCATGATGCCAAGACCAACTCTCATCTGCTTGCACATGACCCATTTCCCTCCATTCCCTGCATATCCATATGCCTATCCAAAAGTGTCCTCAATTCCTAAGTTCATATGTTTATTGTCATATGCGACAAGTCACAGTGAAATTCTTTGCTTGCATACCCAAGGTATGCAAATAGTCGCTACATAAAGGACGCTGACAAAGATACAAAGTATCCCGTGCCGGGTCCTTCATTGTTCTTCCCCCTCCCCTCCTCACGGTTCTCCCGCATCCTCATCGACCACCGACCATGGGTCGACCCGCGGGGCTCCCACCACCGCCGCGAGGCTCCATCGGCTGCAAGGCTTTACCGCCCAGCTTCTGTACAGTCTCCTGGGAGCAGAATAAGGCCATTCGGCCCATCATGCCTACTCCATCAAACAATCATGGCTGATCTATCTTTCCCTCTCAACCCCATTCTCCTGCCTTCTCCCCGTAACCCCCTGCTACTCATGTAGTTGCTATTCACAGGCTGCAACTTGGGGGAGTCCAGAACTAGGGGTCACAGTTCAAGAATAAGAGGTAGGCCATTTAGGACTGAGATGAGGAGAAACATTTTGACCCAGAGAGTTGTGAATCTGTGGAATTCTCAGCCACAGAAGGCAGTGGAGGCCAATTCACTGGATGTATTCAAGAGAGCGTTAGATATAGCTCTCATTACTAAAGGAATCAGGTGATATGGGATGAAAGCAGGAACGGGGTACTGATTTTTTATGAACAGCCATGATCATATTGATTGGCGGTGTTGGCTTGAAGGGCCGAATGGCCTACTCCTGCACTTATTTTCTATGTTTCTATGTTTCTAAGATGGTCCTAGCTTTAAAGTGAGAGGGGCAGAGTTTAAAGTAGATATACAGGGCAGATTGTTTTAGTGCAGAGAGCGGCTTGTGCCTAGAACGCACGGCCTGGTGTGGTGGTGGTTGCAGATACGATAGTGGCATTTAAAAGGCTTTTCAGGCACATGGACATACAGTGAAATGAGGGATATGGATCACTTGCAGGCAGAGGAGATTATTTTAACTTGGCATCGTGATATTGTGGGCCGAAGGGCCTGTTCCTGTGCTGTACTGTACTCTACTGTTCAATATTGGGAGGGGGGGGAGAGAGGAGGGAGAACAGGAGACAAAAGCCTCATAGTGTGGTGGATGGAAATTTACAAAAGCCAAAAGTGCTACAGCAACATCTAGGGAGAGTCAACTCTGCTCCTCACTCCATAGATGCTGCCTTACCTGCTGAGTATTTCCAACATTTTGTGCTTTTTCAAGTAATCAGGAGATCACTGCCAGTGTGAAAAGGAGCATCCACTGTTTAGTTTTTTTAGTTTTTAGTTTGAGTTTTAGAAATACAGCGCGGAAACAAGCCCTTCGGCCCACCGATCAGTGATCCCCGCACACTAACGATATCCTACACACACTAGGAACAATTTACATTTATTCCAAACCATTTAGCCGACAAACCTGTAGGTCTTTGGAGTGTGGGAGGAAACCGAAGATCCCGGAGAAAACTCACGGGGAGAACGTAAAACTCCGCACAGACAGCACCCGTAGTCAGGAATGAACCCAGGTCTCTGGCGCTGTAAGGCAGCAACTCTAGTGCTGCGCTGCCGTGCTGCTACTTAATCATATTGTACATTAAAAAGACGATTAGCAGATTAATAGTACAAAATCCAAACAGGAAGTTATACCATTTCTTCTTGTTGTCAAAGATATGTGAGACACATTGAAATCTGTAACTAAATCCGTCTATTGTAACCACATCAGTCTTTCATCAATTGTTTCACCCTATATATACTTGCATATCCACAAGGATCGACACAAAGAAAAGCTGCAGTGGCTCAGCGGGTCAGAGTATCTCTGGAGAGAAGGAATAGGTGACGTTTCGGGGCGAGACCCTGCTTCAGATGAGAGTCTGGGGAAAGTGGAACGAGAGATGGTGATATAGAGAGATATAGAACAAATGAATGAAAGACATGCAAAAAAAAAAGTAATGTGTAGGAATTGCAGATGCTGGTTTAAATCGAAGATAGGCACAAAATGCTGGAGTAACTCAGCGGGACAGGCGGCATCTCTGGAAGAGAAGGAATGGGTGAGGTTTCGGGTCGAGACTCGAGCCCCTTCTTCAGACTGATGATGATATGCAAAAAGGTAACCATGATTAAGGAACTCTAAGGATTAAACCAGCATCCGCGGTTTCTTCCTACACATACCCACAAGGACTCTGGATCAGTATTCTCAAAGTGAATTTGATTCCCCCTGGGGGGATTAGTTAGGGCCGGACCCATATCAGTTAATTCAAAGCAAAGTTATGAATAGCCAGTCCAAGAAAATAAGGCAGTTCCCAATCTCAGACTTTATGGTGGTGAGGTTTACATTTCTACCTGTGGGTAGACATCAAGGTAAGTGTGCGAGGCTTTATTCCCCATTGCAGGACAGGTGCAGATATTTTTGCAGGACTTCTTCTTCTTGCGTTTGACGCAGCAGAAGTTATGCAACGCCCTCCAGGCGCTGTAGCCAGTTCAGCTGCAGCAGGGTAATGCCACCCGGTTCGATATCCCTAAAAAGGGCGCATGCTCCGGGTTGGCGCCAAGCCCCGGCGACTGAGGTTGCATTAGGGCTGCAAGCTGCGGCGACTGAGGTTGCATTAGGGCTGCAAGCTGCGCCGACTGAGGTTGCATTAGGGCTACAAGCTGCGGCGACTGAGGTTGCATTATTTCTGCTGCTGTCTCTGTTTGTTGTCGTTCACCTGACTGAGGTCAGTTGACAGGGCTCACCACGGGGAGGCCGACAACATGAGCCCCATTCAACAGGACATTCAACTGAACACCCATCACAAAATGGCCAGGATAAGACATGCCAACCAACCGGCCATTGCCAGAACAAACGATTGTGTGGGAAGAACAACCTCCTTTGTAAGGACTTTAAGCTGCTATCTTTCTTCGGTCAAAAGCATCCCTCCCCTGAGACCATTCATTTGATGTAGGGTTTATAAAGAATTCAAAAGGAAATTACCATTTTAAAGGTCTCTGCTTTAGAAGGGAGGGAGTTGGCACCAAGCAAGTAACTACTCTACCACATCTCCCTGTTCCATAGGGGGCACGGTGGCGCAGCGGTGGAGTTGCTGCCTTACAGCGCTAGGGACCGTGGTTCGATCCTTACTACGGGTGCTTGTTTGCACGGAGTTTGTACATTCCCCACGTGGGTTTTCTCCGAGACCTTCGGTTTCAAGACGTATAGGTTCGTAGGTTAATTGGCTTGGTGTAAATGTAAATTGTCCCTCGTGTGTGTGTAGGGTAGTGTTAATGTGCGGGGATCGTTGGCTGGCACGGACTCGGTGGGGCGAAGGGCCTGTTTCCGCGTTGTATCCCTAAACTAAACTAAACTACCCTAGGCCTAGGTTCTCACATAGAGCAAGATGATTTGCTGAAATATGTTCTGAGCTATAATATTGATGAATGCTATTTTTTAATTGTCCTATTTACTGGCAATAAAATGTTTACTAGCGCCAGAATTTCCGACCTGTAGATGCAATATTCGTAGATAACATAGAATATTTAAAGATATCATGGAATTTATCATAAACCTAGTGCACGGTACTCACCATTTTTAGGCAGAACGGAACGATGGTGCAGCGGTAGAGTTGCTGCCTCACAGCGCCAGAGACCCGGGTTCGATCCTGACCACGGATGCTGTTTGTACGTTCTCGCCATGACCTGTGTGGGTTTTCTCCGGGAGCTCCGGTTTCTTCCCACACTCCAAAGACGCCCAGGCCTGTAGATTAATTGGCTTTGGTAAAATTGTAAATTGTCCCTGGTGTGTAGGATAGTGCTGGTGAATGGGGTGATCACTGGTCGGCGCGGACCTGGTGGGCCCAAGGGCCTGTTTCGCCGTAGTTCTGAAGTCTAAAGAACTGGTAACACAGGCAACCAACGATTAATCGCATTGCATTACACTGTTATTTGCATGCAATGGGAAATGGGAAAATGATAAAAGTTCACCAAAAGAATGTCAGCTTTGCTTTTAGAACTCTTTTACAAAACAGGGTCCACCAGAGTCTATATTGAACTTCACAGCGCCTCTAGTTAGATAAAAGAATGGGATGCCATGGTTTAAGAAAACTTTCTCCACCGTGGCTTAATAAATGTGTGTTGTTGAAATGCAGCCTCCTGGGTTAAAAATTCACATTGGCTGCTTAGTTACGGGAGAGTCATCTTCTCTCTTTGTAGCATATTCCCCACAACGTGTGCATAGTTTCAAAGAAGACCATATTTGTTGAGAAGAAGGTAAAAAAATCTGTTCCTCGACTATTTCCTGCAATTATTTTGTCCCCTGCTTTATAAAAGCCACAGGGAAGATTCCAACTCTGGCATTCATGGCATGAAGCAGGACCTTCCGAGCAGCAGGTATCAGAAAAGTACACAGGCACTGTCGATAGCGGGCTGTTCATTGAGGGATGCACAATCTATAGCTCTGGAGCTGTAAGCGCTGTGAGGCAGCAACTCTACCGCTGCACCACCGTCGGGACATATGACAATAAAACACTCTTGACCCCCCTTGATGGTTGAATAAATCTGGATAAAGTTTATATATCCCTAACAGAATTATCTGTTTCCTTCTGAAGATTAAGAATTATCGCTAATCTATTTCTTGACTGGCTTAAGTTACACACCAGGAGGGATTTTTATGTCTCAGCGAAATAGTTGTGCTTTCAAAAGCTTATCATCCTATTTTACAAATTCTCTATTGAAAATGAGGCCTGGTGTCTTCTAGTAGAAAAACACAAAAATGCTGAAGGTACACAGTAGGTCAGTTAGCAATAGTAGAAGGTAAAGTAGTGTTAATGTATCCAGTTGATGACCTGAAGGGGCTAGTTTAGAATTGATGGGGTTAGGTTATTTTTTAAAAACATTGACTTTGTGTGAACTTAAGGTTACAACTAATAAGAGTCTGGACAGGGCTGCGAACAATGATTCCTTAGTGGTACAAGGGTGCTTGATATACTCGAATCACGGTTTAGAGATAAGGAAGCCTGTTTTTCTGTGGTATGTTTTGTATGTAAGTTGTGTAGGAAGGAACTGCAGATGCTGTTTTTTTTTGTTTTTTTTTGAAAATATTTTTTATTGGAGATAAGTACACAACATATTATCATCATTACCAGTCTTACATTTTTAAATTGATAATATTGTCAATTATTATTACATTGTCTCCAATACCTTTTGCCTTTTTTTTGTTGTTGTTTTTTTTAAACTAGATAGAACTAAAAAGATAGATGAAGTAAAGAAAGAAAAGAGAAAGAAAAAAACAAAAACAAAAAAGAAAAAAAAAAACCCCAAAAAAAAGAAAACAGAAAAGAAAAAGATAGTTAAAGAAGAATGGAAACATTTATTAAGATAAAAAACTTTGTTCGAGATATATTCGTACATTTCAGAGTATAACATTTCATCCATTCTTTAGCCCGAGTGTTAGTCAGGTTCTTGTGCTGAACCATTCTGACCCTTTAAATAATCAATAAAGGGAGACCATGTTCCAACGAATAATTCCTGTTTGTCCAACAGGAAAAATCTGATTCTTTCCACATTTAAGGTCTCCGTCATTTCTATAATCCACATTTTGATTGTGGGGGTTATAGGGCCTTTCCAAAATTTTAGAATTAATTTTTTTCCCGTTATTATACTATAATCAATAAAGTTTCTTTGTGTTGTTGTAAATGTTTGATTTAATTCTAATGTTCCGAGTATTATTAGTTTTGGATCCGGGTCCAATTGTGTGCTGGTCACTTTAGATATTATACTGAAAATATTTACCCAGAATTTTTTAATTTTTATACAGTTTGCAAACATATGAGATAAGGTAGCTTCTAAATGTTGACATTTATCACATATAGGTGAGATATGTTGAAAGATTTTATGTAATTTTGTTTTTGAATAATGTAACCTATGTATTACTTTAAATTGTATTAAAGAATGTCTGGCATTTAATGAACATTGATGTATGTGTTGTAAACTTTCTTCCCAAGTATCTTTCGTTATTATTTGATTTAATTCTTTTTCCCATGTTTGTCTGTGTAAGTCCGTCGATGGAATGTCACTGTCTAATAAAATATTATATATATATGATATTAATTTTTCTGTGTTAGGATGTATATTCCAACATTCATCAAGAATTTCTGAATTTCTAATTCGAAAATTTTGAGTATTCAATTTTACATAATCTCTGAGTTGAAGATATCTGAAAAAATCATTTCCTCGAAGTCCATAAGTCTGTTGCAACTCCTGAAATGTAAGAAAAGTGCCTTTCTTGTAAAGTTGTCCCATATTTTTGATTCCATAATTCTTCCATTGTGTAAAACCCCTGTCCAACCATGAGGGTTTAAACAAAGGGTTATTCACAATTGGAAGAAAAAGTGATAAATTATCTAATTTTAATGTATTTTTTAATTGTTTCCAAATTCGTATGGCACCAAATATTATAGGGTTTTCCATATAATTTTTTTTGTTTAATTTAGACGTAGCAAATAATATCGAGCCGATATCAAAAGGTAAACAATCTTCCTTTTCCATTTTTAACCAATCTGGTTGTTGATCTATTTCTTCCAACCAGAAATTCATATTTTTAATATTAACTGCCCAAAAATAAAACAGGAAGTTTGGTAAAACCAAGCCTCCATTTATTTTTGATTTACACAAATGTCTTTTGTTTATCCTATGATTCTTATAATCCCAGATAAAATCATTAACAATGGAATCCAATTTAAAAAAAAAGTTTTTTGACAAATATATCGGAATTGTCAGAAAAAGGTATAATATTTGCGGTAAAAAAATCATTTTTATGGCATTAATTTTGCCAACCATTGAGATAGGAAGTGTTTTCCAATATTGAATATTCTTATGTAGTTTGTTCAGTAATGGGGGGGAAATTTGCTTTAAATAATGATGTATATATCTTAGTTACGTAAATGCCTAGGTATTTGAATTTTTCATTTACTATTTTAAATGGAAATTGTTGTATTATCTGTTTGTTGTGTTCCCTTATTGGCATAATTTCACTTTTATTCCAATTTATTCTGTATCCTGAGAGTGAACCAAATTGGGTTATTAGCTTTAATAAGTTTGGAATACTAATTTCTGGTTTTGTAATGTAAATTAGTACATCATCTGCGTATAGAGAAATTTTATTCACTGTATCCTTTGTATTATACCCATGTATTTCCGGATGACCCCTAACTCTTTCTGCGAGTGGCTCAATAGCAAGCGCAAATAATAATGGAGATAACGGGCATCCTTGTCTACAACCTCTAGATAGGCTGAATTTAGATGACAACCTTTGGTTTGTTAATATTCTAGCCGTAGGGTTTGTATATAACAGTCTTATCCATGTGCAGAATTTCTCCCCTAGCTGCATATTTTCCAGCACCGAAAATAAATAGGACCATTCAACCTGATCAAAAGCTTTTTCAGCGTCAAGTGAGATTATTGCTAGATCTTCATTAATAATTCTCTTAGAATATATAATATTAAATAATCTTCTTAGATTATAATATGAGTACCGTTTCTGAATAAAGCCTGTTTGGTCAGGGTGTATTAATTTATTCATCACTGTACTTAATCTATGCGCTAGTATTTTAGTTAATATTTTCTGATCTGTATTTAAAAGTGCAATTGCTCTATATGATCCCGGATCTTCCGGATCTTTATCAACTTTAGGAATAAGTGTTATTATAGATTCATTTAAAGTATCTGGAAGTTTCTGTTGTGTATAGATATGCTCATACAGCCTTTGTAAACGTGGGGAGAGCAAGTCATAATTTTTTTTATAGAATTCAGAGCCTAAACCATCTGGTCCTACTGCTTTACCATTTTTTAAAGAGCCAATAGACTCTTCAATATCCTTTATCGTAATCTCCCTTTCTAATAATCCTCTATCGTTTGAGTCTAAACCTTTTAAATTACATTTTAGTAAAAAATCTGCTATTCCTTCTGGTTGTACTACAGTTTTAGTTGAATAAAGATTATGATAGTATTGGAGAAATCTCTCGTTTATATCCTTGGGCATTTTTAATAATTCTCCTGTATCTGTTCTAATTTTATGAATTATTTTTTCCCCTTCCATTTTTCGTAACTGACGTGCTAATAGTTTTTGTGGTTTGTCTCCAAACTCGAAATGTAATTGTTTGGTTTTTTGATAAAGTTTTATTACTTTGTTCTGAATACATTTTGTTTAATTTATATTTCAATACAGCAATTTTATTATGTTTTAAAATAGATGGCATTCTCGCATTTTCTATATCTAGTTGCTTGATTTCCCTTTCCAATGTTTGTTGTTTAATCCTGTTCTCTTTATTATAAAATACTTGGGCAGAAATTAATGCACCTCGAACAAACGCTTTAAACGTTTCCCACATAAGAGAAGTAGGTGTGTCAGGGTTGTCATTTACCTCAAAAAATATTTGAATCTGTTTAATAAGATATTCCTGGCATGATCTTTCGTTCAAAATTTGTGGGTTAAATCTCCAATATGTTTGTTTCTCGGACATTCCATTTAATTTAATCATGAATGTTACAGGTGCGTGATCTGAGATTATAATATTATGGTATTTTGAGTTGTAAGTAAATGGGATAAACGTGGAGTCAACTAAAAAATAATCTATTCTTGAGTATGTTTTATGTACTGGTGAGTAAAATGAATATTCCCGTCCAGTTGGATTTTCAATTCTCCAGACATCCTTAATATTAGTGGTATTAATAAATGAATTTAAAAATACACTTGATTGAGATTTTACTTTTTTTTGCCTTGATGATCTATCTAAGTATGAATCTAATGTGCAATTGAAGTCTCCTCCAATTATTAATTTATATTGTGTAAATTCAGGAATTATATTAAATGTTTTATTAAAAAACATAGGATTGTCAAAATTAGGCCCATATACATTAAGAAGAATCACTTTTTCTCCATTTAACTCTCCAACTAATATAATATATCTACCATCAATATCCGCTATTGTTGATGAATGCGTAAAAGGTATTCCTTTACGAATTAATATTGCAACTCCTCTGGACTTATGGGAAAAAGAGGAATGATATGATTCAGCGATCCACTTAGCTTTAAGTCTATGTTGAGATTCCTTTTTAAGGTGTGTTTCTTGAAGGAATATTATATCTGTTTTGATTGAATTTAGATGTGCCAAAACTTTACCTCTCTTAATTGGTTCATTGATTCCCTTAACATTCCAACTACAAAATGTTATTCCCTCACCCCCTCTTGTCATATTAACATCTTGCATATTGTTTCTAAGGTGGTCTATAACCGAGCAGAAGGTGCAACACATAAAACCTGACCCTGCTCCCGAACCTCAAATAGATGAATTTTAAATAATATACATCGCTCTTCCGAACACATCTCCTTGAATTAGTCTTGTTGTTCCATTCAAACATTAAGTTATAAGAATATTTAAAGTGAAAAAAGTGATAGAATTGGTTAGTATAGGGTGAAAGAAAAAAAACTACATCTACAATTAGTGTAGTTAGTGATAGCCACACTAACGTGGCTAGAATTCTAAAGACTTCCGTAGCCTTTGTAAAAAAAAAATCCCAGCTCTGTGCCCGAGAAAAAAAAAAAAAGAATATTTCTGACAATCAATTAACTTCTTTGGGAGTAGCAAACATATATATATATACATACATACACACACACATACATATATATATATACCCATATGCATACATATATATATGCACATATCCCTGCAGAAAAGTCCAAAAACAGCATAAATTCACAACGTTATTATTCTCTACATACCGTATTAATATCTTCGCTAAATCTATAAATTTAATTTAAAATTGAAAAATAAAGAGAAAAACCGTCAAACCTTATTATGACGTAGGCTGAATTACCTCTTGCACATATTCCTATAGAATATAAGTATGTAACTCATTTCTACGTTAACCAGAGACTGTTAGTTATTAATCATTGTTATCAATCATACCCAGTATTAAATTTTTATGAGTAATATAGATGTTAATAATTTTAGTAATAATATAGATATTTAATAAGTATTAGTAGTTACATATATAGTTAGATATGAATATACTAAATAGTAATAGTGATTAATAACCATTGGTCGTAACTATGATATTATTGTTCTTAGAGTTTATTCTAAAAATAAAAAAAGATAAAAAAATAAAAAACCACGGTTTTCTCCAATGTCCACCGTCCATTTCAGTTTTCGAATGTCCTTAAAGCTCTTAAAAGAACTTTAAAGGTCCTTTTAAATCTGGCGGTCCCGTTAATCCTTGACTCCTGAGGAGTAATGTAAATTCTTCAGTCTGTGGTCACGTTCCCGATTTCTTTGGCACATTCCAGTGCTTTTTCGTGGTCTGTAAAAAATTGCTCCTTCTGCTTGTAGGTGACTCTTAGTCTTGCGGGGTAAAGCAAGCCGTATCTCAATGCAGGTACCTTCTTCAGTATTCTTTTTGTCTCAGTGAACAGCGCTCTTTTCTTGAAGACCTCTGCCGGATAATCTTGGTAAATACTGAACCTCGCACCTTCAAAATAGAGCTGTCCGCTTCGGACAATTTTCTTCATTATCTCGTCAAATTCATGATCAAGTTGCACCTTTACTATAATTTGTCTTGGATGGGCATCATCTTGTGTACGACGCCCCTGCGCTCTATGTGCTCGACCGAGTGAAGGTTTTTGATCCAATTTTAAGGCTTTTTGTAGTAGGTCTGCCACAAAATCCCGAGGGCCCATTTCCCTCTCACTTCCTTCTTTCACCCCTACAATTCTTAAATTCTTGTGTCTTTGACGCCCCTCCCTGCAGATGCTGGTTTAAACCAAAGATAGACACAAAATGCTGGAGTAACCCAGCGGGACAGGCAGCATCTCTAGAGAGAAGGAATGGGTGATGTTTTGGTTTACCCCAGCATTTTGTGTCTATCTTCTGTATGTAAGTTGTTAGTTGAGTGTCTGGTGTCTTCTGCCTGCTAGTCATGTTCAGTCTTTTGAGTTTTATTCGTAATCCCATCGTTTTTTTAGTTTTTTTTAGTTGTGAAATGATCAGTTTTTAGTTAGGGTCAGCAGATTTTTAAACGTTTTACTCTGATGCCGTATAGCCATTGTGCCATGAGTCACACCCTGGCCACTCCCTCTTCTCCCCTCTCCCATCGAGCTAAAGGTACAGAAGTGTGAAAACGCACACCTCCAGATTCATGGACAGTTTCTTCCCAGCTGTGATCAGGCAACTGAATCATCCCACCACAACTAGAGAGCTGTCCTGAACTGCTATCTACCTCATTGGTGATCCTCGGACTAACCTTGATCAAACTTTACTGGCTTTATCTTGCACTAAACGTTACTCATGTTAAGGGCCTGTCCCACTTGCCGATTTTTTCAGCGACTGTCGGCGTCATTGACTGATGTATCAGGTCAGCGAAAAAGTCGCAGCGTGATGTGGCGTGATGCGGCGATGACGCGGCGATGACGCGGTGTGACGCGGCGCGACAACATATTGACGCGCGGTGTCTCCTCAAGTGTCGCAACATTTTTTTGGTCGCCGCTGGATTTTGAAATGTTCAAAATCTTTCGGCGACCTGATATGTCAGTCAATGACGCCGGCAGTCGCCGAAAAAATCGGCAAGTGGGGCAGGCCCTTTATTCCCTTTATTGTGTGTGTACACTGTGGATAGCTCGATTGTAATCATGTATTGTCTTTCCGTTGATCTGACTTTGCTGGCTTTACCTTGCACTAAACGTTATTCCCTTATCATGTATCTGTTCACTATAAATGGCTCGATTGTAATCATGTATTGTCTTTCCGCTGACTGGTTCACACGCAACAAAAGCTTTTCACTGTACCTCGGTGCACATGACAATAAATTAAACTCAATCTGTAAAACGTTTTCAAAGCTACTCAGCAAAGCATTGAGAATACCTCAACTCTGGTCAAGAAGGCTCACCAGCGTCTCTTCTTCCTGAGGAGACTAAAGAAGGTCCATCTGTCACCTCAGATTCTGGTGAACTTCTACCGCTGCACCATCGAGAGCATCCTTACCAACTGTATCACAGTATGGTATGGCAACTGCTCTGTCTCCCACCGGAAAGCATTGCAGAGGGTGGTGAAAATTGCCCAACGCATCACCGGTTCCTCACTCCCCTCCATTGAGTCTGTCCAAAGCAAGCGTTGTCTGCGAAGGGCGCTCAGCATTGCCAAGGACTGCTCTCACCCCAACCACAGACTGTTTACCCTCCTACCATCCGGGAGGCGCTACAGGTCTCTCCGTTGCCGGACCAGCAGGTCCAGGAACAGCTTCTTCCCTGCGGCGGTTACACTACTCAACACTTTACCTCGGTGACTGCCAATCACTCCCCCCCCCCCCCTCCCGGACACTCCTCCCACCAGGAAAAAACAATACTATGACTGTATGCACGTAAAAAGATTTATTTATTGCTCATATTTATGTTGCTCTTCTAGGGAGATGCTAACTGCATTTCGTTGTCTCTGTACTGTACACTGCACAATGACAATAAAGTTGAATCTGAATCTGAATCTGAATCTGAATCAATGATCCCACATGACCTTTCTACAAAAATAGTTTTTTTTATTGACAAAAGGTCATCTGTTTGAACTGTGATCTTTACAACAAATATTCACCATCTTCTTCACATGGGGATCCCCTTTAACTGTTGCCATGGATACCCGACTAAGGCTCCCTCCAGCATCTTGCCAGGTTCATAGGTTCTAGCGGCAGAATCCAATTGAATCCCAGGCTGCTCAACCTCTCCCTATCGCTCAGACCCTCGAGTCCTGGCAACATCCTCGGTGTCAAATCAGGATCCAAAGGGTGCAGCGGTAGAGTTGCTGCCTCATAGCGCCAGAGATCCGGGTTCGATCCTGACTACGGGTGCATGTCTGTATGGAGTTTGTAACATTCTCCCCGTGACCTGCGTGGGTTTTCGCTGAGATCTTCGGTTTCCTCCCACATTCCAAAGACGTACAGGTTTGTAGGTTAATTGGCTTGGTGTAAATGTAAATTGGCCCTAGTGTGTGTAGGATAGTGTTAAAGTGCGGGGATCGCTGGACGGTGCGGACGTGGTGGGCTGAAGGGTCTGTTTCTGCGCTGTATCTCTAAACTAAACTAAACAAAGCATGAGGCCTGATTTGTTTCATCATTTAAGATTAAACACCACACCTGCCGTGTCGGGATTTGAACTCATGCCTCTGGATCAGACCACCTCACGGTCTTAGTCTTAACCACTAGGATATTGCACTTCACAGCATTCATGTTCACCAGGGAACCATTCCAGAGCAAAGCTCTGCAGTTACAGGATGAAAAAAGTTGAAATAAAATCTCTATTTAATATATTCCTTGGATAAAATGTTTACACTCAGTCAATAAAAAACTCAAGATAGACACAAAAAGCTGGAGTAACTCAGCGGGACAGGCAACATCTCTGGAGAGGAATGGATGACGTTTCGGGTCGAGACCCTTCTTCAGACTTGCTGCCTGTCCCGCCGAGTTACTCCAGCTTTTTGCTTCTATCTTCGCTTTAAACCAGCATCTGCGGTTCCTTCCACAACAGTAGCTCAAATTGTAATCACTCACAACGTTGTCCAAACTTGTTTTAATTACAGGTTACAAAGTTGGCAGGCAAAGTTGTTTGTGAGAGTGATGCAGAGAGGGTGAGAAAGGATATCAAGAACTTTTGAACCTCAGGAGTGAGAAACTTTTTTCCTAGGATGGAAATATCAAATACTAGAGTAAAGTTTAAAGTAAGGCAAGGTTTTAACTCAGAGGGTAGTGAGGGCCTGGAACCTGTTGCCAGGGTTGGTGGTGGAAACACCACAGATACAGGTAATTAGGAGACTTGTAGATAGGCACATGGACATGCGAGTGGAAGGATATGGATTATGTGCAGGCCGATACGAATTGGTCTTGGCATCATGTTCGGCACAGACATTGTCTCTAATGCGTCTAATCAGGACTCTAATGGGCCTGTCCCACAGGCAATATTTTTGGGGTGACTACAGGCGATTGCCGCAAAATTTTCAACATGTTGAAAAATATTCGGCGACAGTGGCGACAATTTCTGCTGACATAGGTTGTCGCCAGGTGTCGTAGGTGAATTCCATTAAAACTGGCCCATTATGAGTACCTTTGTACCTTTGTCAGTGCCAGAAATGTGGCGATTCTTTTGCGTACTTTGTGTATTGTAAGCAAAAATAAAGAATTTCTCTGTACCATAAAGTATCATCAATTGACTAATTGTAGGCCGAAAGGCCTGTTTCTATGCTGCACTGTTCTGTAAGATAGACACAAAAGGCAGCATCTCTGGAGAGAAGGAATGGGTGACGTTTCGGGTCGAGACCCTGCTTCAGACTGTTCTATATTCTAGGTTCTACGTAAATGAATATAATAGATAATATGTGAGAAAATGAAAGGACTGCCACTGTGGTGGAAAAGAGCAGGAGCGTTGTATTTTTAAGTGGTAAAGTATAGAAGTCGTTCAGAAAGGCCTAGGTGCCCATTCTTTTTTTAATGTTGAGGAGAGGTTGGACAAACTTGAATTGCTTCCTTTGGAGGGTCGGAGTTTGAGGGAAGACCAGATAGTAATGTATAAAATTATGAAAGACTAAATTAAGGTGCACAGACAGAACCTTTTTCCCAGGCTGAAATGTCAAAGACTTGAGGGCATAACTTTATAGTAACAGTGGCAAAGTTTAAAGGAGATGTGTGGGGCAGGATTTTAACACAGAGAATGGTGGGTGCCTGGAATGCACTGCAAGGGGTGGTGGTAGAGGCAGATTCAATAGACAATATGTGCAGGAGTAGGCCATTCGTCCCTTCGAGCCAGCACCGCCATTCACTGTGATCATGGCTGATCATCCACAATCAGTACCCCGTTCCTGCCTTCTCCCCATATCCCTTGACTCCGCTATCTTTAAGAGCTCTATCTAACTCTCTCTTGAAAGCATCCAGAGAATTGGCCTCCACTGCCTTCTGAGGCAGAGAATTCCACAGATTCACAACTCTCTGGGCGAAAACGTTTTTCATCATCTCCGTTCTAAATGGCCTACCCCTTATTCGTAAACTGTGGCCCCTGTTCTGGACTCCCCCAACATCGGGAACAAGTTTCCTGTCTCTAGCGTGTCCAATCCCTTAATAATCTTATATGTTTCAATATGATAACCTCTCATCCTTCTACATTCCAGTGTTTACAAGCCCAGTCGCTCCATTTTTTCAGCATATGACTGTCCCGCCATTCCGGGAATTAACCTTGTAAACCTACGCTACACTCCCTCAATAGCAAGAATGTCCTTCGTCAAATTTGGAGACCAAAACTGCACATAATACTCCAGGTGTGGTCTCACTAGAGCCCTGCAGGACCTCTTTGCCCCTATACTCAACTCCTCTTGTTATGAAGGCCAACATGCCATTACCTTTCTTCACTGCCTGCTGTACCTGCATGCTTACTTTCAATACAATAGTGGCACTTGAGAGGAATTTGGCTGGACACATGGATATGTTGGGAATGGACGGATATGGATCACATGCCAGCAGAGCAGATTAGTTTCACTTGACACATGTTCGGATCGGACACTGTGGGCTGAAGGGCCTGTTCCTATGCCGAACTATGCGACGTTATGTGCCACATTAACCCGTGTTCACAAATCACTGGTGCAGTGCAAGGGTTAAACAGACTGTGAGCTGAAATGAAGTTGCCAGCCAATTCAGCAGTCCCGTATTTGGAACCCTGCTTAGGAAAACAAGTAGATGCTTTCGAAGAATGCTTGGGCTAATTCAGAGACCAGTAGATCACGAAACCACCTGCGAGGTCACTGAGATAAGCTTTGTTGTCCCGGAGGCATCCGAGACTAGTTCGGTGTCTGATAGGACACATAACTCACGCCATTATGGTACCAAGGAGGATAGCTAGCTTGACACATAATCACCTGCTATTCTTAGTGATAAAATTATTATAAGAAATACATGGTTCTACCATGAGAGTTTGAGCTTCATCTTCGGGGAGAGAAAAGAGCTTCACCAAGGAGAGAGACAGAGAGAGGAAGAGCTTGGACCGTGATGTGTGTCGGTGACAGCCAGTGGAGACAGGAGACTCGAATACGCAGAGGGGCGTTAGAGATCATTTGTATTGTCTCTTTATTAACAGTTGATAGAGTTTCTGTGTTTTTATTGTGTTTGCTTTAATAAATAATTATATGTGCTCTTCCCCATGTGCTTCCTCCATTCATTGATCCGAATCCTTGAATCCTGCATATATCTCTTACCTTGCCGGAGATGCGATTGTTTTCCAGATCGTATTTCCGGTCACTCTGTGGCCTAACATCATGGAGATAGAGGCCTTGCTCGAGACTGACTTTGAGCCCCACCGCGGAGCTGTGTACTTACCATCGGAGCCTGTGATCCCTTGCCTGGGATCGATGCTCCAACCGCGGCCTGTGGATTCCAACATCGAGGAGCTCACAGTCTCGGGTCGAGACTGATGTCGGGAAGCTCCAAAGTCACTGGAGGTTCGACCAGCCCCGACCCAGGGTCCGATTGCCCGGCGTGGGGAGCTGAGATCCCCCCGATGCAGGAGCTTGATCGCCCTGACGCGAAGGGGCCAACCGCCGGCTACAGAAGCCAAGATCGTCCCGTCAACAGAAGGTTTGAGGCCCCCGACCACGGAGAACAAAGAAGGGAAAGATGTAACTTTTTTTTCACCTTCCATCACAGTGAAGAATGTGGAGGAGTCAATGTGGTGGATGTTTATGTTAAAATGTATTTTGTGTGTTTTGTTGCTTTTTATTGGGACGTCTGTACGGCAAATCAAATTCCATGTATATTGCAAAACATACTTGACTAATAAAGTATGATTATGATGATGATTATGATTTAATTACAACGGGAACGTTACGTACAGGAGTCAACTGGGAAAGCAATGCAAACAGTGTTGTGGCCTTTATTGAAAGGCTAGCTGAGTACTGCAATTCTATAGGGACCTGGGTTCGATCCTGACTATGGGCGCTGTCCGTACAGTTAGCACGCTCTCCCTGTGACCATGTGGGTTTTCTTCAGGTGCTCCGGTTTCATAAGTTCATTCTTTAGCGGATGAATTATGACAATCGGTAGGTTGCAAAAGAATTTATTCACAATCCTCATTCACCGATAACACTGGCCACGAAACACAACCGACCACAACGGTGGTCCTGGAACGACTGGCGGGCAGAGCCCAGAAACCGCATGAAAACCCGACCCCTCCCAGAGTCACGTGCGCGCGGCTTCCAACCACAGGGTTCGATACCGACGAGCACCAGTAGGTGCCGCTACACTATGATCAGAAGATCATAGGTGATAGGAGTAGAATTAGGCCATTCGGCCCATCAAGTCTACTCCGCCATTCAATTATGGCTGATCTATCTCTCCCTCCTAACCCCATTCTCCTGCCTTCGCCCCATAACCTCCTCCCACAGTCCAAAGACGTGCAGGCTTGGAGGTGAATCGGCACCTGTAAATTGTCCCTAGCGTGTAGGATAGAACTAGTGTACGGGTGATCGTTGGTCAGCGCGGACTCGGTGGGCCGAGGGGCCTGTTTCCACGCGGTTTCTCTAAGGTAAAAAAATATATAACATAGTGTAGTTAGACCTGGAACATTGCAGAAGTTGTCACGTGAAAAGATATCAGCAAAGCAATTTTTTTTAAACGGCAGCGCCTTCAGAATAATGTAATTGGCAGCCTCGACAGTTGTTTCACAATGTAGCACTTCATGCTTGTCATCACCGCAAGCTGGCTTAACATCATGATAACAAGACCCAACATGACATATTGATTCCTTGCCCTTCACCAAACAGGTTTGCTGAATACATTCCCACAAAGGAAAGGGTTTCTGGTGCAGGACACACATGCACGGGCACACAGTAGCTCTTAATTGTACAAGCTAAAGGGCAAGTGGCTTACAAAGGGTGAAAATTACCTGGGAAAGACACATCTCCTCTGTTGCATGAGAGAGAAAGCATGAAAGAGAAGCATTAAGAGAAAAAAGGATGTGCTGACTGCAAACATGCTCCCCATCCCCTGCTGAGGTGCAGGTCAACGTGTACTGTCGGAATTAGAAATCAGAAGATGGATAGAAAGTACAGGAGCAGTTTCTTTAGTCGGAGGGTGGTGAATTTTTAGATCGGATTAGTTTAAAGGTACAGCGTGGAAAAGGGCCCTTCGGCCCACTGTGTCCACGCCGACCAGCGATCCCCACACACTAACACTAGTTCAATACACACCAGGGACAATTTACAATCATACCAAGCCAATTAACCTACAACCCTGTACGTCTTTGGAGTGTGGGTGGAAACCGGAGATCCCGGAGAAAACCTAAGCAGGTCACGGGGGGGAACGTACAAACTCCGTACAGACAGCACCCGTAGTCAGCATCGAACCTGGGTCTCTGGCGCTGTAAGGCAGCAGCTCTACCGCTGCGCCATCGTGCCTGTGGAATCTGCGGAATTCATTGCCACAGAAGGCTGTGGAGGCCAAATCAATGGATACATTAATGGCGGAGATTGATAGATTCTTGATTAGTACATTGTCAGGGGTTATGGAGAGAAGGCAAGGGGATGGGACTGAGAGGGAAAGATAGATCAGCCATGATTGAATGGTGGAGTAGACCTGATGGGCTGAATGCTCTAATCATTTATGAACTTAGGAACTTACGAATATTGTCATAAAAAGAGTGCTAGCTGGCTGTCAAAATTTGGGCCGATGTTTCATGAGAAGCGACAAATCTATGCTGCCTTTTATATCCTCAGTGCACTCACAAGCAATAAAGAGTTTCTGGACTGTAATGGCTGTTGTAATATGAGAAATATAACAGACAAATGGCCACGGCAAGAATCCACAAACAACCATGTATTGATGACAGATTTATCTGCTTTTGTAATATTGAAAGAGAGACAACCATTGGCCGGGACGCCAGAGATCGATTCCCTGCTCGTCTTCAAAACAGTGACATGGACCATCGATGTACACTGTGTAGAGCACACTGAATCTCCATCTTATATCTCACATGAAAGACACCACCTCCAACCAGGCAGCGCTCCCCAGAAACTGCGTTAGACCATTAAAAGGCCTGTCTCACGGGTATGCGGTTACAGGCGGTGAAGCAGGAAGTTGGGACCGCTCGTGGACCGGCAGAGACCGCGCATAGCCCGCGGGGTCGGTCCCACGCACACCGCCGGGACCGTGCGGTGTTGGTCCCAACACCGCACGGTGCTCACAAAAAGTCGACAACGTTCAAAAATGTTGTCCTACCGCACAGCCGCCGCCAATGCAGCACGAGCACCGCCACAGCCGCCGCGAGCACCACTAGCACCGCCACAGCGCCGCGAGCCGAATTGACGTCATCGCGTAGCGCGTTGCGTTACGTGATGTCGTCATCACCCGACGCCGCGCTCGTGGGACAGGCCGTGCGGTGATCACCCGGCATACGCGCGGCAACAGCTTCCGGTAAGGTTTAATTTTTTTTTACTTACCGCTAGCTCGTGGGACCGGCCGTACGGAGATCACTCGGCCCCCGCGCGGCATCCGTGCAGCGCTCCCGCGACGCCGTGCTTCACCGCCAGTAACCGCCTGCCCGTGGGACAGGGCCATAAGGGAGCATGAAAAAAATGCCAATTCTCCATTGACTGGAGTCATATGTAGCACAAAGGAAAATATTCGTGGTTATAAACAAACTGCTGTAGAAATTCAATAAACCTGACCTGATTTTACTTGAACCCAATGTATCAGGGAATGGACCGACGATGTTTCCAGTCTGGACGCTTCTTCTGACGATGAATGGTCTCGACCCAAAACGTCCACACACGCCACTTGACCCACTGTGCACGTTGATTTATCTCAGTTCAAGTAACCCCTCCATTCGCCCTCTCTCCCCCATCCCCCACCCTAGATGTCCTACTGGTTCCACTGTTTGCATCCCTTTATTCCTTCATTATCACCTCTTCCACAGCCAACAATGGGCCATTGTGGGCTCCACCCTTCCTTGGTCATCTGTTGCCGTCCCTGATGCCGTTCTGGCCTTTTCCTGCTAGTTCCCCACCCCACCCCCCCTACTTTCAGTTTGAAGAAGGGTTCCGACCCGAAACGTCACCCACCCTTTTTCTCCAGAGATACTGCCTGGCCCGTGGAGGTTAGTTTAGTTTAGTTTAGTTTAGTTTAGAGATACAGCGCGGAAACAGGTCCACGGAGACCGCGAAGACGATGACCAGCGGTCCCCGCACATTAACACTATCCTACACACACAAGGGACAATTTTAGAATTTTACCGAAGCCAATTATCCTACAAATCTGTACCTACAAAAGTGTGGGGGGGGAATCAGGAGCACCCGGAGAAAACCCACGCTGTCACGGGGAGAACGTACAAACTCCGTACAGACAGCACCTGTAGTCAGGATTGAACCCAGGTCTCTGGCACTGTAAGGCATCAACTCTACCACTGCACCACCATGTCCATGTCTTCGCTGTAAACCAGCAACTGCGATTCCTTACTACGCAAGGTAAACAAATATGTTTGATTAACATCTCAAGCATAAAATTGCAACTAAAATGTTTCAAATGCATGGCAGGCCACGGACCTGCCATGTATATTTTTCTCCCACGTTAGTCCCAGCGCCAGTTCGAGCATATCATCATGTTTAGTTTAGTTTAGAGATACAACGTTGAAACAGGCTCTTCGCCCACCGAGTCCGCGCTGACCAACGATGATCCGTACACTAGTTCTACACGTTAGGGACAATTTACAGAAGCCAATTAACCTGCAAACCTGCACGTCTTTGGAATGTGGGAGGAAACCGGAGCGCCCGGAGAAAACCCACGCGGTCACGGGGAGAACGTACGAACTCAGTGCGGACGGCACCCATAGTCAAGATCGAACCTGGGTCCCTGGCGCTATAAGGCAGCAACTCTACTGCTGCGCTATGTGCCGAGGAAGGTGACAGGTTATAAGACCTGAAATAGTCAAAGGCTGTCAATATGCATGGGGTATTTGCTTAACATTAGTCTAATTGCAATCGACGCACCACCCCAATGTGTTTTCAGAGCTGTGGAGTTTGGTCAAGCAATTCATCACAAATACAGAAACTGATTCAAATACATGCAACCCCTGGTTAGCTAAGAATGCAAATCAATGACCTTGGAAAGTCTGAACTGAGGCACATCTTCTCCCATTTGCCCCAGGAGTGTGGAGTTACCCTCTGTGCTTGTGGGTCCTATGGGGATGGCTGAGGAGGTCAATATGCGAATCACAGACTCAGGCAGAGACAAGAAGGTCAGGAGGATCAGGTCCTTCCATCGCCATTGTAGGGTCTGCGTGCACTCCTCATGCATGCACACGAGGTTTGGTTTGGTTTAGCTTAGTTTAGTTCAGTTTAGTTTGGAGATACAGCGTGGAAGGAGGCCCTTCGGCCCACCACCAACCAACGATCACCCTGTACACTAACACCATCCAACACACACTAGGGACAATTACAAATTTGACCAAGCCAATTATCCTACAAACCTGTACATCTTTGGAATGTGGGTGGAAACCGGAGATCCCGGAGTAAAACCCACGCAGGTCATGACTATGTACAAACACCGTACAGACAGCACCCGTAGTCAGGATCAAACCCGGGTCTCTGGCGCTGTGAGGCAGCGACTTGACCGCTGTGCCATCGTGCCGCTCTTTGCGCCACGGTGCCGACGGCCTTAGGAACGAGCCCTTCGTCCCACCGTGTCCATCGCCCGTTCACACTGGTTCTATGTTTTCTCACTTTCCCCCTTCCTACACACGAAGGACAATTTATAGAGGCCAATTAGCCAACCAGCCACTCTCAATGTTCTCAACACCACCCCCGATGTTCCTTCTATACCTTGAACAGTCATGAGCCAAAGTCACCCAGGAGTCAGTGAGGATGTTGTATTTCTTCAAACACAGCCGAGCATCTTTTCCATTGATCAACACATGGTCTCTACCCATGGCATTGCTCAGAATGGAGAGCCTGCTTGGGGCATCAGGTGGAAGGTACACAAATAACACGGCCTGACCTAGAGAGGTGTGTAAACAGGACTTCATCTTCTTCTTTCGTGTCCATCTTGCTTCAAGTGTTGACAACGTTGTCATCGTCCGTCCTGAAAAGGACGCAAGCTTCCGGCGACAATCAGTGGGAGCCATCACTTGTTACAATAGGTGATGGTGGTAGCAGAATTAGCTCAGGATACTTCCAGTTTCCAGCCCCGCGACTTGGACGTTTCCGCTATGGAGCCAACAGGACTTAATTACTGCGATAGACCCAGAGTGCTGGAGTAACTCTATGGGTCAGGCAGCATCTCTGGAGAAAAAGGATGGGTGACGTTTCGGCTCGGTACTCTTCTTCGGAGATGCTGCCTGTGTACCACCAGGTGGCGCCAGCAATGGCTGCCTCGCCAACAGTCTGTCTGTCCCTTCCTAACAGTACAGGCCACCTAACAGTAGTAGTGAAGTTGGAGATGGTATCAAACAGGAAATTAGAAATGCGTGCGACAAAGGCAAAACAGTTATAATGGGTGACTTCAATCTACATATAGATTGGGTGAATCAAATTGGCAGGGGTGCTGAGGAAGAGGATTTCTTGGAATGTATGCGGGATAGTTATCTAAACCAACATGTAGAGGAACCAACGAGAGAGCAGGCTATTCTAGACTGGGTATTGAGTAATGAGGAAGAGTTAGTTAGCAGTCTTGTTGTACGTGCCCCCTTGGGCAAGAGTGACCATAATATGGTTGAGTTCTTCATTAGGATGGAGAGTGACATTGTTAATTCAGAAACAATGGTTCTGAACTTAAAGAAAGGTAACTTTGAGGGTATGAGACATGAATTGGCCAAGATTGACTGGCAATTAATTCTAAAAGGGTTGACGGTGGATATGCAATGGAAAACATTTAAAGACTGCATGGATGAACTACAAAAATTGTTCATCCCAGTTTCGCAAAAGAATAAATCAGGGAAGGTAGTGCATCCATGGATAACAAGGGAAATCAGGGATGGTATCAAAGCGAAGGATGATGCTTACAAATTAGCCAGAAAAAGCAGCATACCGGAGGACTGGGAGAAATTCAGAGACCAGCAGAGGAGGACAAAGGGCTTAATTAGGAAAGGAAAAATAGATTATGAAAGAAAACTGGCAGGGAACATAAAAACTGACTGCAAAAGTTTTTATAGATATGTGAAAAGAAAGAGATTAGTTAAAACAAATGTAGGTCCCTTGCAGTCAGAAACAGGTGAGTTGATCATGGGGAACAAGTATATGGCAGACCAATTGAATAACTACTTTGGTTCCGTCTTCACTAAGGAAGACATAAATAATCTGCCGGAAATAGCAGGGGACCGCGGGTCAAAGGAGTTGGAGGAATTGAGTGAAATCCAGGTTAGTCGGGAAGTAGTGTTGGGTAAATTGAATGGATTAAAGGCCGATAAATCCCCAGGGCCTGATAGGCTGCATCCCAGAGTACTTAAGGAAGTAGCTCCAGAAATAGTGGATGCATTAGTAATAATCTTTCAAAACTCTTTAGATTCTGGAGTAGTTCCTGAGGATTGGCGGGTAGCAAACGTAACCCCACTTTTTAAGAAGCAAGGGAGAGAGAAAACGGGGAATTACAGACCAGTTAGTCTAACATCGGTAGTGGGGAAACTGCTAGAGTCAGTTATTAAAGATGGGATAGCAGCACATTTGGAAAGTGGTGAAATCATTGGACAAAGTCACCATGGATTTACGAAAGGTAAATCATGTCTGACGAATCTTATAGAATTTTTCGAGGATGTAACTAGTAGCGTGGATAGGGGAGAACCAGTGGATGTGGTGTATCTGGACTTCCAGAAGGCTTTCGACAAGGTCCCACATAAGAGATTAGTATACAAACTTAAAGCACATGGCATTGGGGGTTCAGTATTGATGTGGATAGAGAACTGGCTGGCAGACAGGAAGCAAAGAGTAGGAGTAAACGGGTCCTTTTCACAATGGCACGCAGTGACTAGTGGGGCACCGCAAGGCTCAGTGCTGGGACCCCAGCTATTTACAATATATATTAATGATCTGGATGAGGGAATTGAAGGCAATATCTCCAAGTTTGCGGATGACACTAAGCTGGGGGGCAGTGTTAGCTGTGAGGAGGATGCTAGGGGACTACAAGGTGACTTGGATAGGCTGGGTGAGTGGGCAAATGTTTGGCAGATGCAGTATAATGTGGATAAATGTGAGGTTATCCATTTTGGTGGCAAAAACAGGAAAGCAGACTATTATCTAAATGGTGGCCGACTAGGAAAAGGGGAGATGCAGCGAGACCTGGGTGTCATGGCACACCAGTCATTGAAAGTAGGCATGCAGGTGCAGCAGGCAGTGAAGAAAGCGAATGGTATGTTAGCTTTCATAGCAAAAGGATTTGAGTATAGGAGCAGGGAGGTTCTACTGCAGTTGTACAGGGTCTTGGTGAGACCACACCTGGAGTTTTGTGTACAGTTTTGGTCTCCAAATCTCAGGAAGGACATTATTGTCATAGAGGGAGTGCAGAGAAGGTTCACCAGACTGATTCCTGGGATGTCAGGACTGTCTTATGAAGAAAGACTGGATAGACTTGGTTTATACTCTCTAGAATTTAGGAGATTGAGAGGGGATCTTATAGAAACGTACAAAATTCTTAAGGGGTTGGACAGGCTAGATGCAGGAAGATTGCTCCCGATGTGGGGGAAGTCCAGGACAAGGGGTCACAGCTTAAGGATAAGGGGGAAATCCTTTAAAACCGAGATGAGAAGAACTTTTTTCACACAGAGAGTGGTGAATCTCTGGAACTCTCTGCCACAGAGGGTAGTCGAGGCCAGTTCATTGGCTATATTTAAGAGGGAGTTAGATGTGGCCCTTGTGGCTAAAGGGATCAGAGGGTATGGAGAGAAGGCAGGTACGGGATACTGAGTTGGATGATCAGCCATGATCATATTGAATGGCGGTGCAGGCTCGAAGGGCCGAATGGCCTACTCCTGCACCTAGTTTCTATGTTTCTATGTTTCTATGTTTCCTTCTTTGTTGTCTTATAGTATGTGTTAAATGTATGTTTTAGTGTTCTTGAGCTTGTTTTATGTGGGAGGGGGGTTGGTTGGGGAAACATTTTCTTAATCTCTTTCCTCGATGGAGATGCGATTTCTTTCTGCATCGTATCTCTGTCCACACTGCGGCCTGACATCATGGAGCTGGCGACCTTTGCTGGGAATCGACGTCAGGAGCTCCAATCATGGCAGCCTATGGACTTAACATCATGGAGCAGGCGATCCCTGTCGGGGATCGACCTCGGAGCTCCAACCACGGGAGCCTGCGGACTTTAGCATCGCGGTCCTCGGTTAGAGAATGACTTCGGGAGCTCCAAGCCGCAGGAGCTTCGACCGACCCGACGCAGGGCCTTCGACTGCCCCGACCGCGGGAGAATAAAGAGGAAGAAGATTGGACTTTATTGCCTTCCATCACAGTGAGGAGTGTGGGGAATCCACTGTGGTGGATGTTTATGTCAACCTTTATGTAGTTATGTGTCTTGTTGCTTTTTTTAGTATGGCTGTATGGTAATTCGAATATCACTGTACCTGAATTGGTACACGTGACAATAAAAGACCTTTGAAACCTTTGATCCGCTGAGTTGCTTCCGCACTTTGTATCTATCTTTGGTCTAAACCAGCATCTGCGGTTCATTGTTTCTTCATTACTGGGACATGGGCCAAGGAGAGCACTCAGATCTTGCCTCGTTCATCCTTCCACTGAATTTGGTGATGTTTTGGAGAACAAGTCGGAAATACTATTCTCAATGTCTTGAGATGTACGCTGTCGGAATCCATGTCTCAAAGGCATGTCGGAGGGCATGCATCACTATTGCCTGGTAAACCATGAGATCGGTGCCAGGTCTGAGGGTCTTGAACTGTAGGGCGGCACGGTGGCGCAGTGGTAGAGTTGCTGCCTAATGGCCCTGTCCCACGGTACGAGTTCATTCCAAGAGTTCTCCCGAGTTTGCCCTGATTCGAACTCGGAGATTTACGATAATGGCCGCTCGTCGGTACTCGGGGCTCTCGTGGACATTTTTCAACATGTTGAAAAATCTTCACGAGTCTTCCCGTGCTTACCTGCCGTTAGCGAGTCTTCCCGAGTACCTGCCGTTAGTGTTACGAGCCGCTAAGAGACGTCCATGAGCTCCGACGTACCCGCTACGTTCATTCTCCGTGCTTACCACGAGTTTGAATTTTCTTAAACTCGGGAGAGCTCTTGGAATGAACTCGTACCGTAGGACAGGGCCATTATAGTGCCAGAGACCAGGGTTCAATCCTGACCACGGGTCCTGAATTTGCACGTTCTTCCGATGACCACATGGGTTTTGTCCGGGTGCACCGGTTTCCTCCACAATTTTAAAGGTTTGTAGATTAATTGGCCTCTTTAAATTGTCCCTAGTGTGTAGGATAGAACTAGTGTGAACGTGTGATCGCTGGTCGGCACGGACTCGGTGGGCCGAAGGGCCTATTTCCGCGCTGCATCTCTAAAACTAAAAATTAAAACTTCAAATACCCTTTCCTTTAATTGACCAAAGGATGTGCTGGTAAATTGAAGTCAACAGAGTACAGCATTTGTACAAGGAAATGGATAGGCAATGTTATAGATCGCTAGAAAAGTCCCGACCTGAAACGTCGCCTGTCCATTTCCCTCCACGGATGCTGCCCAACATTTAGCTCTATTTATAATATGCAGCTGAAGTTTAATGGAAAGTTGAAGCATGTCAATTTTCTCATTTCTCTCTCGCTTTTCATGTGCAGTTAGTCTGTCTGAAATCTTTAAAACTGACATCTTTGCCATTGCTTAAGAGAGTTATCGCTCACATCACATCATTACAGCATATTTTATTTGGCGTTCAAAATGTTTGCAGATTTTGTTTATCTGCATTGGGACTAATTTTCCACCAAATGTCAAAAGAGGTTTTCCGACATCGCAGAAAATGTGCTCCATTAGTTCTGCCATGTTGCTGTTGGACACGCTATGCACTATCTAGGTCAGTAGCCTGGGGTGTGTTGTGCTTCTGACGTGAAGCAGCGGGGAATCACTACGACAGGATCGGCATGTCGGCTCTGGTCAAGATCAAACGACGCTGAGGTCACGGAAATGTTTACGACAATCAATCGCACCACGGTTGTGAAAGGCCAGGATAGAGTGGATGTGGGGAGGATGTTTCCACTCGTGGGGGAGTCTAGGACCAGAGGCCGTAGCCTCAGAATAAAGGGACGTTCCTTTAGGAAGGAGATGATGGAGGAATTTCTGTAGTCAGAGAGTGGTAAATCTGCGGAATTTATTGCCACCGAAGTCTGTGGAGGGAAGGTCAATTGATGTTTTTAAGGCAGAGATAGATAGATTCTTGATTGGTACGGGTGTCAGGGGTTATGGGGGGGAAGGCAGGCAGGAGAATGGGGTCGCGAGTGGAAGATAGATTAGCCATGATTGAATGGTGGAGTAGACTGGGTGGGCCGAATGGCCTCATTCTGCTCCTATCAGTTATGAACATATCAACTTACAGTGAGTTATTTGTGGTGTTCTATCTCCCCTTCCTCTCCCAATGGCTTTCACAATGGGATAACTACCATAATGACACTTCCTTTAGCGTGGAGAGCTTTGTATTGCAAGGTACGTTGCATATTGTACAGCATATTATTCAGTTTATTGGTGTCATTGGAGTTTTCAAGGATTTGTTATATTTCTGCTTTTGTTGGTGTCGGGAATATTTTGTCTGGTGAAATATTAACACCTTATATTTCTTTTTTAAAAATAATTGTTAAACCCATAGTTGCACAAAGGATGTGAGGAGATCTCACCAACATTTACCGTATAATGAAATTGTATGTGGTCAGAGTGGATGCGGAGAGGATGTTTCCACCAGTGGAAGAGTCTTGAACCAGAAGGCACAGGCTCAGAATGAAAGGATGTAGCTTTAGAATGGAGATGGGGAGGAATTTCTTTAGCCAGAGAGTGGTGAATTTGTGGAATTCATTGTAACAGCCGGCAGTGGAGGCCAAGTCATTGGGTATTTTTTAAAGTAGAGATTGATAGGCTCTTGGTGTCAAAGGTGTCAAAGGCAACGGGGAGAAGGCAGAAGAACAGGGTGGAGAGGGGGAAATAGATCAGCCATGATTGAATGACGGAGTAGACTTGATGGGCCGAATGGCCTAATTCTGCTCCAATGACTCAAACCAAAATACTACAGAAGTTGTAAATGCAAAATTATGATGGAGGGCCATTGAATGCCGTCATAGCGCCATAAATACGTAGACATGTGCAATCCTGACTACAGCACCGCCATTCGACATGATCATGGCTGATCATCTAAAATCAACACCCCGTTCCTGCTATTTCCCCATATCCCTTGACATCCCCATGGGAGCTCAACACTAGTCTCATAATCAGTAAGTGCCACCAGCGACTCTACTTCCTGCGGCAGCTCAAAAAATTCAGGGTCAGTCGACCAGCCATGACCCACTTCTATAGGTCTACCATAGAAAGCATACTCACATTCTCCATGCTTGTCTGGTATGGTCACACAACCTCGCAGGATAAGATTCGGCTGGAGAGAATAGTGCGCCGAGCTTCTAAGATCATCGGTTGCAGCACACTTCCCTCAGTGACATCACTTTACTCAACAAGACTCACCAGAAAGGCCAAAAAAATCATAGCAGACCACTTTCACCCGGCACATCACCTCTTTAATCTCCTCCCATCAGGAAGGAGATATAGAAGCATTAAAAGTAAAACATCTCGCTTCAGAGACAGCACCTACCTCCAAGCCATCAGATATTTGAATTTGCACTAATCACTTTGCATTTTCTTTTGCACTTGCACCTACGTTTAACATGACGCTGCTGGGTACTGTCCTTCCTGTATATATTGTCCTTCGTACGATATTGTCTGTATTATTTATTATTTATTGTGGTGTATGGGGTGGATGTATTGTACTGAATTGTATCTGTCTGAGAGCGAACCAAGACACATTCCTATCAACGTGTTGACATGGCAATAAACTTCTTGAATTGAATTGAGTTAAATCTAGCTCCCTCCTGAAAACATCCAGTGAATTGTCCTCCACTGCCTTCTGTGGCAGAGAATTCCACAGATTCACAACTCTCTGGGTGAAAAGCTCCGAAGGGCCGAATGACCTACTCCTGCACCTCTTGTTTATTGTCTATTGTCTATAAAAAGTTTTTCCTCATCTCAGTCCTAAATGGCCTACCCCTTATTCTTAAACTGTGACGCCTGGTTCTGGACTCCCCCAACATTGGGAACATCATTCCTGCATCTAGCCTGTCCAATCCTTTAAGAATGTTATATGTTTCTATAAGATCCCCTCTCATCCTTCTAAATTCCGGTGAATACAAGCCCAGTCAACCCCATTCTTTCATCTAAGTTACATAGAGTTGACCTTTGTGCATAAGTCTTTGTCCTATTCATAGTGCTTTACCATTCCTATTAACCTGCTTCAATACACAGCAGCTGACAGCCCCTAACAATAGTCAGTGCTTCCCTGTTCCTCCAATACTAACTTTCTTTCATGACATTTCATCCCTCCAACATTGAGTTCCTTTCATCACAGCTAAACACTAGTGGGAGCTGATTTACTGTTCCGTGAGTTCTACCATATTACTGTCATTAGAGAAAGACTGATCTCATTCAATTGTAAATTCTGGTAAATTAAATTTCCTCCAACTTATCCGCTTCTCTTGCCCAAAACATCCATTCACTTAATTCCTTTCATTGCTAGTTCCTTCCCCGCCCCCCCTGGGTGGTATTTGAGATCTCACAATCAGACTATTCCTTCCTTAAGCTTTATATATTTTGACCGAGTGTTCACATTGTCCAAAGCTGCTTTGACTAATAACACTGAGGGCCGCACGATGGGTCAGTGGTAGTGTTGCTGCCTTACAGCGCCGGAGACCCGGGTTCGATCCTGACTACGGGTGTTGCCTGTACGGAGTTTGTACATTCTCCCCTTGACCTTGTGGGTTTTCTCCGGGTGCTCCGGTTCCTTCCCACACTCCAAAGGCGTGCAAGTTTGTAGTTTAATTAGTTTTGGTAAAATCGTGAATTGTCCCTAGTGTGTAGGAAACAGTTAGCGTACGTGGTGATCGCTGGTCGGCGCGGCTCGATGGGCCGAAGGGACTATTTCTGCGCTGTATGTCTGAAGTCTGAAGTCATTATCAACCATTTTGCACCACTTCACCGTTACACTGAGGAAACATACAGGTTGATGTGATGATAACCTCGACATTTGGGGTCGAGACCCTTCTTCAGGCTTGGGGGTCTCGACCTGAAGCGTCACCTGTTCCTTTTCTCCAGAGATGCTGCCTGACCCGCTGAGTTACCTCAGCATTTTGTGTCTGGCTATAATGCAGGTGAACGTCTGCGCACAGATGGTCCAGCGGGTCGATTTACACAAACATGCATCCTAAGAGCTACACTTGAATGGCAGTTTGGATAATATGCCTCTGCAAATCTCATAGGACCACGCTCGGCTTCACTCTGTGTCGACAGATGAAGTTAAGTAAATGTGACATGCAAGTCACCAGCGCGAGTTAAGGAATAAATAAAGCATTATCATCGAGGTTTGAGGTTCTGTGTCCCCTCAGTAAAACTCGGCCTTTCATTCGGCCTTTTGGTTCAAGTGTACTTTTTGTTTTAATGATGTGCTGCCGTACAATGCCAGCAACTGGTAAACAACTTACGAGACAAAGGAGCCGCAAGTGAAAGGGAGGGGGGGGTCTCCAACAATGCTGAGGTTTTCAGCGTGACTTGTAGCATACAGTGCGAAAGAAAAGAGAAAATTGTGGACTAATTGAAAATAAAGCAGCAATTACGCTGATCTATGTACTCCGTGGGAATTTCCCCGAAAACTGTAGGCGTTGGCCATGGCTGAGATCCCGTCGATATCGAACAACTGCTTCATTTTGCTGCATCGAGGCCAATTTTCCCCTCAGCTGCCACTAGGAATCTTTAACAGGAATAGGGCAGGAGCCCAGGCAGTTACACGATAATAGGCTTTTAATGCGCTTTCCAATTGCTATCAAATGCGGTGATAATTTAGACACTGGGGCGTTTGTTACGTGAGATTTGATGTGTTGTAATCGTCCAGAAATTGCTCATAAAATGTTTGATTACCCATGCCATTATTAATGAGAAAATCCATCCCGCAACTTCTAACAGGGAAGAGATGATGTGCAAAATGCTTAAACCATGATGTTTGGCCTGAGGAAGGGTCTCGACCCGAAACATCACCTATTACTTTTCTCATAAGGTCATAAGGTAATAAGCGATAGGAATAGAATTAGGCCCATCAAATCTACTCCGCCATTCACTCATGGCTGATCTATCCATCCTAACCCAATTCTCCTGCCTGCCTTCTTCCCATAACCCCTGACACCCGTACTAATCAAGAATCCATCTATCTCTGCCGTAAAAAATATCCACTGACCTGGCCTCCACAGTCTTCTGTGGGAAAGAATTCCACAGATTCACCGCCCTCTCCAGAGATGCTGCCTGACCAGCTGAGTTACTCCACCATTTTGTGTCTATCTTCTGCCTGCATCTAGTCCTGCACCATGATTTGGACCGATCATTGGGGCGGCACGGTGGCGCAGCGATAGAGTTGCAGCCTGACAGCGCCATGTTCGATCCTGACTACGGGTGCTGTCTGTATGGAGTTTGTACGTTTTCCCCGTGGTCGCGCGGGCTTTCTCCAGGTGCTCCGGTTTCCTCCCACACTCCAAAGACCCGCAGGTTTGGAGGTTAATTGGCTTTGGTAAAATTGTAAGTTGTCCCTAGTGTGCGGGATAGCGTTAGTGTCTGGATGGGGTGATCGCTGGTCGGCGCGGACCTGGTGGACCGAAGGGCCCTGTTACAGCGCTGTATCTCAAAGGTCTGAAGTCTAAGGTCACTTTCGGCCATTTTGCACCACTTCACCACTACGCTCAGAAAACATGCAGCTTGATCTTAGCCTGCCTTTTATTTTTGAGAACTTGCTGTATTTGCACGTTAAATTTAAATTAAACATTGCTGCCGAAAGTTCAGTCCTGTAATTATCAGCTCGTCCATTTTTAATGATGTGAACATTGTTAATGCATTGCCAATCAACCTCGCCATTAGCTGACAACGTTTACCCTGTTAATGAAAGAAAATCTGGGCTATTACCCACAGGTTAAATATCACCATGAAAAAGCAAAGCGCGAGCCAGGATTACTATAAAGTCTCTCCTAATTATACATCTCCAAGATTTCCATGATGTGTATTGATTATTCCGTCTTTGATAAATGACATTATTTATTCCTCCTCTTCTCCCAATTCAGATCTGGTAATGTGCTGAGTTGTTCAGAAGCAGCAATGGATTTATTTCATGCTTAAATTCCAGGCACCTAATTACTTCAATCAAAGAACACTGCCCGTTAAATTTAGAGGAAAGGTCTTCAACATCAAATGTCCGTCTCTCTCACTAGATACTGTTTGACCTGTTGAGTAGTCCCCTCACTGTCTCTATTTCATCCACACTCAATACTCTATGACTCTAACCTTCTTTCTATCATCGGGCTACAAGATAACGGATGATATCATGGTCACTGCTGGCAATGGAGTAACTCAGCGGGTCAGGCAGTGTCTCTGGAGAAAAGGAATAGGTGATGTTTTGGATCATAGAGTCATAGAGTGATACAGTGTGGAAACAGGCCCTTTGGCACAACTTGCCCACACCAGCCAACATGTCCCAGCTACACTGGTCCCACCTGCTTGTGTTTGATCCATATGCCTCCAAACCTGTCCTATCCATGTACCTGTCTAACTGTTTCTTATTTAGAGATTAGAGATTCCTTTATTTGTCATTCAGACCTTTCGGTCTGAACGAAATTCCGTTGCCTGCAGTCATACATATAATAATAAATAACAAAACACACAATAAACACAAATTAACATCCACCACAGTGAGTTCACCAGGCACCTCCTCACTGTGATGGAGGCAAAAGTCTTAAAGTCTCTGTCTCTTCCCGCTTTGTTCTTCCTCTGCGCTGAGGCGATCCAGGCTTCTGATGTTGTGACACCGCTGGGTGATGGTAAGTCAATCCCGCGGCTGAATCCGTGCTCCGCGACGGGCCGGTTCAAACTGGGGTGACCGAAGCTGCCGAAGCTGCCGCCCTCCAGTCCAGCGGTTATATATCATGTGAGAATTCATTATATCTAAACAGATGAAAATTGGTCCGAGATTTCTTTTGATAGAAGCAGTATCACAAACGTGTAATTTATGATGAGTATGGCCCCCAGTATCAACATTGCATTTTAATGTTAGTACGAAGCAGACTCTTGAAAGAGCTGCTGGTTAGGGTTAATCAGCACCTCTTCCTTCAACAGCTAGTCAGACTGATCTACCATCATGCCTTTGCAGTGAAATCCTGTCATTGCCAGCTATTGCATAATGTAGGCTTGGAGACTTCAGATCTGTAAGATAAAAACTAATTTGCACAGATTGCCCTCTCCCAGACCCTGTGGAACCCAAAGTGAAATCTTGTGTAGTTGGGAACGCTAAAGGGCCTGTCCCACTATACGAGTTTACCCAAGAGCTCTCCCGAGTTAAAACCCCCCATCAAACTCGTGGTAAGTATGTAGAATGTACGCAGCAGGTACGTCGGAGCTTGGGACGTCTCTTAGCGGCTCGTTACGCTTACGCAGGTACTCGAGAAACGCGGTAAGCTCGTGAAGTTTTTTCAACAGTATGAAAAATGTCCACAAGAGTGCCCAGTAGCTACGAACAGCTATTACCGTAATTCTCCGAGTTCGAATCAGGGGAAACTCGGGAGAACTCTTGAATTACCTTGTACAGTGGGACAGGCCCTTAACAGCACTTTCCAATTAAAGTATTGTACGTGGATGAAGGCTCTATGAGGTATCAAACTTGAAAAGTGTACTATGGCAAGAAGTTATCAGGGTGGTGATGGAGCCATTACAAGTACGTAGCCTCGAGAACTCTATCCTAAGAAAGCCAACTTTCCTGTCATCTTAGATAGAGGAGTGAAGGGGTACGGGGGAGAAAGCAGGAACGGGGTACCGATCGTGGATGATCAGCCATGATCACAGTGAATGGCGTTGCTGGCTCGAAGGGCCGAATGGCCAACTCCTGCACCTATTGTCTATTGACCCAAGTTCCTGTTTCTGCACGGTATCTCTAAAACTAAAACTAAATGTATTCCAAGAGTGCACTACTTTTTTTCACGCCATTGTCTTATCCAATATCTTATTTTCTATTGCACTACAATTCCATCTGTCTGCCTGTCTGTTGAAGTTTGTATCTCAGCGACCCAAACACTGGAGCATAACAGGTGACTTAGGCACTGATTAAATGAACACTCACTCAGAGGAGCTAAAGAACAGGAGCTATAGGACACTTCAACGCCCTTATTGCAAAACCAGGCTCAGCATGCCCTAGAGGAAACACTATACCTTTAGAATTTGACTTTAGAGATACAGCTTGGAAACAGGCCCTTTGGCCCACCGAGTCCATGCCGACCAGTGATCCACTCGCACGATCCTGCACACTAGGGACAATTTTACCTCCTTCAAGCTTTACAAGTTTACCTTAATTTTACCGCAACAGTCTCCTGATACTAAATTGAGAGGGTCTAAAGTTAAGATAAAATATGCATATTACAAAGTATGTAGAAATTAGCACTGAAGATTCTGTTCACTGAGTCATCTTAGCTACTTTGAAAATGTTGTTCAATGTATCACGTTCCCTTGCCTTTTTATTCCCTAAAGCCGTGAATATTTTCTCCTTCATTTCATTTTATCCATTTTCCTTTTGAAAATGACTATGGAAAGAATTTCCAACACTCCTTCAGGCAAGAACTTCCAGCCACATGTCCCAGATCATTACAACTCCATAGATTCTTTTTGACGGTCGTTAGACTTTAGACTTTCGTCTTTAGAGATACAGTGTGGAAACAGGCCGTTCGGCCCACCGAGCCTGCGCTGACCAGTGATCACCCCATACACTAGCACTATCCAACACACACTAGGGACGATTTACAATTTGTACCGAAGCCAATTAACCTGTACGTGTTTGGAGTGTGGGAGGAAAATGGGAAAACCGGAGGAATACTCAGGCAGGTCACGGGGAGAACATGCAAACACCGTACAGACAGCACCAGTAGTCAGGATCATATCCTGGTCTCTGGCGCTGTAAGGCGGCAATTCCACTGCTACACTTCAAGCTGAGCAGTCATATTATGGGTTTTTTTCTCTCATTTTACTATTTCTGAAATAGCATTTTCCATTTTTGCTTTATAATAAAATTTAACGTATTCAGAGATTGAGATTATGGATAGAAGAGGACGAGGGTAGAGGGGTGGAAGTTCACGAGTTATAGGAGTAGAATTAGGACATTCGGCCCATCGGGTCTACTCCGCCATTCAATCATGGCTACTCCGCCATTCAATCATGCCTCCTAATCCCATTTTCCTGCCTTCTCCCCATAACCCTTGACACTCAGTTCTAATCATGAATTTGTCTATCTCTGCCTTAAAAACATGCACTGACTTTGCCTCCACAGTCCTCTGTGGCAATGAGTTCCAGTACCCATTGACTAAATAAGTTCCTCCTCACCTTTCTAAAAGAGCGCCCTTTAATTCTAAGGCTATGGCCTCTGGTCCTAGACTCTCCCACCAGTGGAAACATCCTTTCCACATCCACTCTGTAAAGTCATAGAGTCATGGAGTGATACAGTCTGGAAATAGGCCCTTCGTCCCAACTCGCCCACACCAGCCAACAATGTCCCAGCTACCCTAGTCCCACTTGCCTGCGCTTGGTCCATATCCTTCCAAACCTGTCCTATCCCTGTACCTGTCTAACTGTTTCTTAAACGATGGGATAGTCCCAGCCTCAACTGCCTCCTCTGGCAGCTTGTTCCATACACCCACCACCCTTTGTGTGAAAATGTTAACCCTCAGATTCCTATTAAATCTTTTCCCCTTCGCCTTGAACCTATGTCCTCTGGTCCTCGATTCCCCTACTCTGGGCAAGAGACTCTGTGCATCCACCCGATCTATTCCTCTCATGATTTTCTATACCTCTATAAGATCTTCCCTCATCCTCCTGCCCTCCACGGAATAGAGACCCAACCTAATCAACCTCTCCCTATCGCTCACACCCTCTAGTCCTGGCAACATCCTTGTAAATCTTTTCCGAACTCTTTCAAGCTTGACAATATCTTTCCTATAACATGGTGCCCAGAACACAATATTCTAAATGCGGTCGCACCAGCGTCTTATACAACTGCAACATGACCTCCCAACTTCTATACTCAATACTCTGACTGATGAAGGCCAAAGTGCGAAAAGCCTTTTTGACCACCTTATCTACCTGCAACCCGACCTTCAAGGTACCATGCACCTGTACTCTTAGATCCCTCTGGTCTACAACACTACCCAGAGGCCTACCATTTATTGTGTAGGTCCTGCACTTGTTCGGCGTCCCAAAACCTCACACTTTTCTGTATTAAATTCCATCAGCCATTCCTCCACCCACCTGGCCAATCGATCTAGATCCTGCTGCAATCTTTCACAACCATCTTCACTGTCTGCAAAACCACTAGCTTTTCTGTGTTTTTGTATTCCAGTTCTCTTGATATAAATGTTAGCAGTGAATTTGCCTTCCTTACTACCGATTCGTGTTGCAAATTAACTTTTTGGGAGTCCTGCACCAGCGCTCCCAAGTCCTTTTGTACCTCCGATTTCTGGATTCTCTCTCCATTTAGAAAATAATCTGCGCCGTTATTTTATATTACCATAAATGCATGACTCCGCATTTTGCTACATTGAATTTCATCTGCCACATCTCTGCCCACTCTCCTAACCTGTCCGTTTAGTTTACTTTAGAGATATAGTACATATATAGTTCGGTCCACCAGGTCCGCGCCGACCAGCGATCCCCGCACATTAACACTATCCTACATCCACAAGGGACAATTTTAACATTTACCGAGCCAATTAACCTACAAACCTGTACGTCTTTGGAGTGTGGGAGGAAACCCAAGATCTCGGAGAAAAACTACCGCAGGTCACGGGGAGAACGTACAAACTCCGTACAGACAGCACCCGTAGTTGGGATCGAACCCGGGTCTCCGGCGCTGTAAGGCAGCAACTCTACTGCTGCGCTATCGTGCTACAGAGTCCTCTGCAGAATCCTTGCTTCCTCTACACCTCTCTGGGCATCATCTGCAAACTTGGCCACAAAACCCTTCAATCCATTTTATCCAAATTACACAAATCATTTGGATGGGAGGGGGGGTAGGGGTGGGGGGGGGGGGGCAGGATTACGACAGAAATGGGTGTGTACTTAGTTGGGGCATAGGGTTCTCTGGTGCTGTAAGGCAGCAACTCTACCGCTGCGCCACTGTGCTGCCCCAACTAATGCAGCTACATCTAAGTCATCATCCTAATCATTGACGTATAGACAACAACCTGGCTGCTCAACACCCGGCTTGAGATCTAACTATTCCTTTGGTTTATTTATGTTTCAATCCTTACCATGCTTTCCTTGGCTACACATTGTATTCACTAAGACAGATCTTCACGTTAATATAAGATTATTAAGGGTTCGGACACGCTAGAGGTAGGAAACATGTTCCCGATGTTGGGGGAGTCCAGAACCGGGGCCACAGTTTATGAATAAGGGGTAAGCCATTTAGAACGGAGACGAGGAAACACTTTTTCACACAGAGGGTTGGGAATCTGTGGAATTCTCTGCCTCAGAAGGCAGTGGAGGCCAATTCTATGGATGCTTTCAGGAGATAGTTAGATAGAGCTCTTAAAGATAGCGGAGTCAGGGGATATGATTGTGGATGATCAGCCATGATCACAGTGAATGGCGGTGCTGGCTCAAAGAGCCGAATGACCTACTCCTGCACCTATTGTCTATTGTCTTATACTTTTGGGACATTTCCAGTTTCCAAATTCATGGAGAAAAATGTGATAAAATACTCCAGTATCCATCGATATAAATATTTTATTCTCTGTGTTTTTGCTCGATGTTTTGACACATCTGATAGGTTGAAATGTTATAATAAAGCAAAAATGTTAAATGCTATTTCAGAAATAGCAAACTGAGAAGAAAACTAACATGATATGACGGCACGGTGGCACAGCGGTAGAGTTGCTGCCTGACAGCGCCAGTGACTGGGTTCGATCCAGAGTATGGGTGCTGTCTGTCCTGTCTCCCTGTGACGGCGTGGGTTTTCTCCGGGTGCTCCGGTTTCTTCCCACACTCCAAAGACGTACAGGTTTATAGGTTCATTGACCAGTAAAGACTGGAAATTGTCCCGAGTGTGTGTAGGATAGAGCTAGTGCACGGGGATTGCTGGTCGGCATTGACCCGGAGGGCTGAAGGGCCTGTTTTTTGCGCTATGTCTCTGAACAAAACTAGACAATCTAAAGATTGGAAATAGAAATTGGATCTAAGAAACTGAAGGACATCGCCATCCATCAATGAATTGTGCAGTGAGGAATTGTGCAGTGTGCACCAGGTTGCAAAGCATTGAAATGATCATTGGTATTTATGAAACGTAATCAGAGCTAGGGATGTGCTCAAGATCAGCAGATGGTCTTGACAATCAGAGGTAAAGCAGAAGAAAACAAACATCTTTCACAACAATGCAACTCTCACAGCTTCAGTGAGCCGCTCAGAGAAGTGTTTCACTTATGCGAGTTTTTCATCTTTTACCCCAAAGAGAGATTCCCGGTGAACAGTCTTTCTGATCATTGGCACTTGGCTGAATCTACAATTTTCAACATTATGTTTAGTTCAGTTTAGAGGTATAGAGCAGAAACAGGCCCTTCGGCCAACCGGGTCCGCGCCGACCAGCTAACACTACCCTACACACACTAGGGCCAATTTGCAATTTTTTACCAAAGCCAATTAACCTACAAACCTGTACGTCTTCAGAGTGTGGGAGGAAACCGGAGCACCCGGAGAAAACCCACGCAGATCAAGTGGAGAACGTGTGGGAGGACGTGATTTGCAATGAAAAGGGTGGAAAGCAAACTGTGTTGCGGAGTAATGTTGAAGTCCAAAGACATCAACCATTAGAATGGGACATCACGGGTAGTAGAAAGCTCCATCAACATATTGCTCAGCTCAACATTTTCGCTGAACACCTCTGCTCAGTCCGCCTAGACCTACCCGATCCCTCGGGGCTTGCTAAACACTTTAACTCCCCCTCCCATTTCCACACTTACCTTTCTGTCCTGGGCCTCCTCCACTGTCAGAGTGAGGGGCAAAGCAAATTGGAGGAACAGCACCTCATATTTCGCTTGGGTAGCTTACAACCCAATGGTATAAACATTGATTTATATCAAATATTTATATCAATATTTATATTTACATCAACCATCACTGTACCAATTGGTGCACGTGACAATAAATGTGAACAAAGTTTAACGCGAACTTGATTTCTCTAACTTCAAGTAAGCCTTGCTTTCCCTCTCTCTCTCCGTCCCTCCCCCACACTAGTTCTCCAACTAGTTTCACTGGCCTTCCGATTAATTTTACTGTTTCTACGCCCCCTTGTCACCTTCCCCTCAGCCAACAATGAAGCATTCTACATTTCCTTAACTTTGATCTGTCTTTTTCACACCTTTCCCTTCCATATCTCTGGACTTTGTCTCTCCCGACTCTCAGTCTGAAGAAAAGTCTCGACCCGAAACGTCACCTATTCATTTTCCCCAGAGATGCTGTCTGACCTGCTGAGTTACTCCAGCTTTTTGTGTCTATCTTTGGTTTAAACCAACATCTGCAGATCCTTCCTTCATATTCCTCAGCTCAACCTGTTATTATGTGTAATCTGTTGCCCAGTGAATTGCACGTATCAATGCTTTCAAAGGAACCCCTACAGTTCATTTCATGCTCCACCATGCCCCTTGAAGGTAGTTTCGATATCTAGTAGTATAGAGGCTGACATACTCTCAGTGGCAACCTATCCTCATACATATATATAAAGGACAGTGCAGTCTTCCTAAAGGAAGCTGTGTTGTACGTGTTTGTAACTCGTACATGAACAACAACAAAGGTTACAACCTCAGGTTTAACACTTGCCAGCCGGCATCCGTTTCCTCTTTAAAAAAAATAGTTTCGAGATACAGCACGGAAACAGGTCTTTGGCCCACAGAGTCCGCGCTGACCAGCGATCCCCACGCACTAACACTATCCTACACACACGAAGGACAATTTACAATTTTACCCAAGCCAATTAGCCTACAAACCTGTAGGTCTTTGGAGTCCGGGATGAAACCCGGAGAAAACCCACGCAGGTCACGTGGAGAACGTCCAAATTCCGTACAGACAGCACCCGTGGTCAGGATCGAACCCGGGTCCCTGGCGCTGTAAAGTAGCAACTCTACCAGCTGTGCCACCGTGGTGAACTGGAGAGGGCCAGGGTGCACAAACCCCATACAGTCAGCACCGAACCTGGGTCTTCTGGTACTGTGAGGCAGCAGCTCTACCAGCTGTGCCACTGTGATGTCTTTATTATTATACCATTGGTCTTTCAGGCACTGAATATTACATGGTGAAAACAGGGCATGTAAAAATCTGTTCCCACTGTGTCCCCTGGCTCTTTTGACAATTACCTTAACTGGTCGTCCTCTGGTTATTGATCTCCTGCTAGCAGAAGCAATTTCTCCTTAAGAACTCTATCAGCATATCTCACTGTTGCGAACGCCTCAATTATATTGCTTTTACACAAATTTGCATCAGATGATCTGCTCTCAATACTTGACGTGGCCAGCCCAGGCAAAGAAATCCCATTGCCTTTGACCAACTCAAGGTCAATATATTAAAATATATATCCGCTTTGTGTTTTAACCAAGGAAGGTGCGATAAGATTTTTGAATGTTGAGGTACAGTGGTGCAGCGGTAGAGTTGCTGCCTTACAGTGCCAGAGGCCCGGGTTCGATCCTGACCACGGGTGCTGTCTGTACGTAGTTTGTACGTTCTCCCCGTGGCCACGTGGGTTTTCCCCGGTTGCTCCGGTTTCCTCCCACTCTCCAAAGACGTACAGGTTTGTAGGTTAATTGGCTTTGGTAAAAATTGTAAATTGTCCCTAGTGTGTGTAGGATGGGCACTGGTATATATTTATAGAATGCCTTGTAGTAAATGCCTACTATGTTCTGTTGTGCTCAAGCAAAGCAAGAATTTCATTGTCCTACCAGGGACACATGACAATAAACTCACTTGACACGACACTTGATAGTGCTAGTGTGCGGGGATCGCTGGCCGGCGCGGACTCGGTGGGCCTGAGGGCCTGGTTCTGCGCTGCATCTCTAAACTGAACTAACCATTCTAATTAGGACAGTGATTAATTAATGATTAATCACTTTGTCTAAATGATTCAATGTTAATCAGAAAGTTGCAGGAGCTCACAGCTTTCCAGTTTAAAATCCATGCTTTAGCCAACCGTACAGAAAACACACGTACGACAAAGTAATAATACAGCTTAATGAATGAAAAATGTTTTAACTTGTGATTTTATTTGCAAGGAAACTTCTTTAAAAAAAAATCAAATGGTTACAGAGCCCATATGCAGGAACATGAAAGTAAAATTATGTTTTTTTGATTTAAAACTCGATTATTACAAAACCAACATCACAAAATAGGGACCATGTATTGTCAACATCAGGACGTTCAGGACTCGGACTGTATACAGCTTCCAACATTAAATCTTGCAAACCAGGTAGTTGATGAATGACTGCTCGCTGCAGTTACTCTACAGCAAGATACAGCCTGAGAGTTGGGTTACATAAAGATAGACACAAAATGCTGGAGTAACTCAGCGGGACAGGCAGTATCTCTGGAGAGAAGTAATGGGTGATGTTTCGGGTCGAGACCCTTCTTCAGACTGATGTCAGGGGAGCTCACTCCGCTCAGTCCGCCTAAACCTACCTGATCTCCTGGCTGCTAAACACTTTAGCTCCCCCTCCAGTTCCCACGTGAACCTTTCTGTCCCAGGGCCTGCTCAGCTGAGTGAGGCCCAGCACAAATTGGAGGAACGGCACCTCATATTCCGCTTGGGTAGCTTACACCCCAGTGGCATGAACATTGACTTCTTCAACTTCAAATAACCCTCGCTTTCCCCCTCTCTCCATCCCTCCCCCTTCCCAGTTCTCCCACCAGCCTTACTGAATCCAACTACATGTAATCTCCTTTCTGTCCCGGGTCTCCTCCATGGCCAGAGTGAGGACCAAATTGGAGGAGCAACACCTCATATTTCGCTTGGGCAGTCTGCACCCCAGCGGTATGAACATTGACTTCCCTAATTTCAGGTAGTCCTTACTTTCTCCTCCCCTTCTCAACTCTCCCTCAGCCCTCTGGCTCCACCTCTTCCTTTCTTCCTCCCGCACCCCCCCCCCCACCCACCACCACATCAGTCTGAAGAAGGGTTTCGACCCAAAACGTTGCCTATTTCCTTCGCTCCATAGATGCTGCCTCACCCGCTGAGTTTCTCCAACATTTTTGTGTACCTTCGATTTTCCAGCATCTGCAGTTCCTTCTTAAACATGTTATCTCTTGCTTTGTTGTCACCTTCTCCCAGCTAACAATGATCAATTCTACATTTTCCTTGACCTCATTCCCTTTGTCCTGCTTTCACACCTTGCACTTCCTTATCTACGTATCTCCCTCTCCCCTTGACATCAGTCTGAAGAAGGGTCCCGACCCGAAACATCACCAATTACTTCTCTCTGGAGATGCTGCCTGTCCCGCTGAGTTACTCCAGCATTTTGTGTCCATCTTCGGTTTAAACCAGCATCTGCAGTTCCTTCCTACACGGCAGTTTTAGACTATTCCGTCTGCACGCCACACTTCACAAACTCCATCTTTAAGCTTTGGTCGAGCCCAGGGATTAGGGTCCACGTGGTCTTGTCTCGGCTGCGCGGTGGAGTTTTTGTTCTGAAGGACAATCCTTTTACTAACTCGCACTGAACGGGTGGGAAAAGGGTCTCGACCCGAAACGTCACCCATTCCTTCTCTCCAGAGATGCTGCCTGTCCGCGCCGAGTTATTCCAGCATTTTATGTCTATCCTCGGGAAAATACCTCACAAGTAAGTTCCAACTCCGCCACAGGTTTCCCCTCCTCTGTAAACGGCCACCTGGACCCGCGGCCACCCAGCTGCATCACGTAAGGACTACCAACCAGCTCCTGCCATCTCCTCCTCAGCGAGCTTGGCCACGGTCTGGTGGCATAGGGCGGTGTCAATGAAGATTGACATCAAACTCAAGAGTGCGGGGCCGAGGTGCATGTGTGGACATCTCTGAGGTCGACACAAAATGCTGGAGTAACTCAGCGGGGCAGGCAGCATCGCTGGAGAGAAGGAATGGGTGACGTTTCGGGTCGAGACCCTTCTGAAGAAGTCGTGCTGAAGAAGAGATGCTGCCTGCCCTGCTGAGTTACTCCAACTCCTACCATCTCCTCCCCAGCGAGCTTGGCCACAGTATGGCGGTGTGGGACGGTCACAAAAGTCTAAGCCTGAGAGGGTGGGGGGGGGGGGGAGAGTGCCCCTCAAAATAAGGGAAGGGATTTCACGCCAGTGGGTCACATGAGTGGCAAGGGTGTGGGGTCAAATTGTGTCTGGGTAAAAAGGTATTGAATGTATGTATAGCCACCGAGAATGTCGGATGGAGTTTTTTGTTGTTGCACGGATCGTGTATTGTATATATTTATTTCTCGAATAAAGTCCATTTTGAAATTTAAAAAGGTATGGTGGCGTCGGGCGCTGTCAAAAAGCTTCCCACGAAGCCTGTGAGGGGTGGGGTGGGGTGGGGTGAGGTGTCTTGTCAGGTTGGTCGGCGAAGCAAGAGTCCGTCCGACCTGTCCTTCCCACCCAAAAGGGGGCAGCCAGCCGCGGCTCAACAGTGCGTGGCCACTGAGGTGTAGGTGGACATCTCCCGGCGGATGGTGCTGAAGGGGGGAGAGCTCCAGCTCGGTGGTGTACTCGTTGTCATTGTCCTCGCTGCAGCGGCCGACAGCTTGGGGCCGCCGCACTCGCCGCAGCAGCAGCAGCAGCAGTCGAGGAAGGCCCTGCTGAAGGGCTTGCACAGGCAGAAGAGGACCACCGGGGTGACGCACGACTTGAAGAACAGGAGGAACTGGCTGATGAGCTGCAGGAGGTCCACGGTGCGCTGGGACACGCCGGTGGCCATGTAGGCAGTCACGATGTTGCAGATGTTCTCGGGGACGATGCAGAAGCCGTAGAGGATGGTCAGGGCCACCACCGTGCAGTTCATCTGCCCCTCCAGCTGGATCTGCCGCTTGTTCCCCCGGGCGCACGACTTCTCTGCCGCCCTGATCTTCCGCGCCGTCGCCACGGAGCTGCCGATGGTGAAGAGGGTGGGCAGGCAGAAGTAGCAGCCAAAGTACCACCACATCCGGGCTCCGTCGTAGGTGAGGGCCAGCACGTAGATGGAGTCGGGCAGCTTGGTGGAGATCTTCACCACGCAGCGGTCCACGGTCAGGGAGGAGGAGGCCACCTCCTCGGTGGACAGCTGCCGCAGGGCGATCTCCGGCAGGGCCAGCAGCAAGGCGCCCACCAAATCACGGCCAACTTGGCCGCCGTCGAGGAGCAGTTCTCGATCATCTCGTAGTACATCTGCACGTTGGTGGCCGCCCGGAACCTGTCGATGCACAGGGCACACAGGGTGAAGGTGGTCACTCCCAGGGAAGCAACCTGCCAGAGAAGCAACCAAGAGAACAACACTTTAATTTCACGTTTTAAGACTAAGGGGTAGGCCATTTTGACTGAGATGAGGAAAAACCTTTTTCACCCAGAGAGTTGTGAATCTGTGGAATATTCTGCCACAGTGGCAGAGGCAGTGGAGGCAACATTCTTATAGGATTGGACAGGCCAGATGCAGGAATGATGTTCCCAATGTTGGGGAATCCAGAACCAGGGGTCACAGTTTAAGAATAAGGGGTAGGCCATTTAGGACTGAGATGAGGAAAAACTTGTTATAGACAGTAGACAATAGACATTAGACAATAGGTGCAGGAGTAGGTCATTCGGCCCTTCGACCCTTTTCACCCAGAGAGTTGTGAATCTGTGGAATTCTCTGCCACAGAAGGCGGTTGAGGCCAATTCACTGGATGTTTTCAAGCGAGAGTTAGATTTAACTCTTAGGGCTAATGGAATCAAGCGATATGGGGAGAAAGCAGGAACGGGGTACTGATTTTAAATGATCAGCCATGATCATATTGAATGGCGGTGCTGGCTCGTAGGGCCCAATTGCCTACTCCTACTCTATGTAATTTTGTGGTTTTATGACTGTTGGCAGATCAATTTCCCTCCTGGGATAAATAAAGTGTTATCGTATTGTATCGTTATGCCTCCTGTTTCATACAATGCAGCAAAATCAATAAACAAAAGAAAAAATCACTATCCAGCTAATGCTAACATTTTAATGGATGCTCCTGGTTCTATTTAGCTTTCCAACATATATGGTGGATATATGAACGTATAGCATATACATACGAACATATGAGCATATTACATGAAGTAATATTTGAACATCAACACTCACTATTGTAAGTTCATAAGTTCTAGGAGCAGAATGAGGCCATTTGGCCCATAAAGTCTACTCCGCCATCCAATTGTGGCTGATCCACCCCATTCTCCTGCCTTCTTCCCATAACCCCTGACACCCGTACTAATGAAAGGGGAGAAACGTTTAATCTCGGCCGGACCACTTTGATGGCTGAGGAGCACGAGAATGGATCACAGATGATCACTGGACAATGGACACTCTCATGATGACAGGACAATGGATATTCCTCAGATAGACACAAAATGCTGGAGTAACTCAGCGGGTCAGGCAGCATCTCTGGAGAGAAGGAATAGGTGACTTTTCGGGTCCAGACCTGACCCTGAAGAAGGGTCTCGACCAGAAACGTCACCTATTCCTACTCTCCAGTGATGCTGCCTGACTCGTTGAGTTACTCCAGCATTTTGTGTCTATTTTCATGGTAAACCAGCATTTGCAGTTCCTTCTTGCCCAATGGATATTCCTAGGTTCTAATTGGCTTGACATCGCATTTATTTGAACATCAATGCTTCCCATTATACTCGAGAGGAAACATTTCATGTCGGCCAGATCACTTTGATGGCTGAGGAGCACAAGGACTTTGACTGGGAACATAGGCAGCGGTTGTTTGCTTCTTTCACACAGGCAAAACTGAGCGTTTCAGAACAGTGGTAGGCCATTCGTGCCACTGGACTCATGCTAGCTCCTTGAAAGCGTGATCTAATAATCTTTCCGCACAGCCTTATAATTTCCTTCCCCTTCTTTAGTTTAGTTTGGTTTGAACTGAACTGTTCTGTAGTTTTGTTTACAATACTCTGTTGTGCTGCAGCAAGCAAGAATTTCATTGTCCTATCTGGGACACATGACAATAAACTCTCAAGACTTGACTTGACTTGACTTGTCACGTGTACTGAGGTACAGTGAAAAACTTTTGTTACGTGCTATCCAGTCAGCGGAAAGACTAAACATGGTTGCAATTGAGCCATCCAAAGTGTACAGATACAGGATAAAGGGAATAATGTTTTCTGGTCATTTGCACCTGAATTTTTTAACCAACCAACAATGTGGAGCATAAGTAGGAAGAAGCCTTCTCGGACCACAAATTGTTAGTCTACTTTAATGCTTTTACTACACACTGTAACTTCAGCCCATGAGTGAATTAAAAAACATATACGTTCAGAAGTATTGTAATTGGGAAACTGCATTGTCAGCAGATTTTATAACGTATTAACAACCTTAAGATAACTATGTGCTTCGGGATCATGATAGTACTGCACGTTTGCAGATGTAGGAAATGCAGAATTAACTTTGGAAGAACTACCAGTCCCTTGAAACTGCAATGCTGATAATTTGTTTCATCAAATTTTAGTTAAGAGATAAATATGGATGGGGAAGCAAAAGTGTTCTGAAGAATGACATGGGACCTTTTATAGTCAGCTGTGTACCGACTTGGCTCAATAGTGTACCGAAGAGATGGCATCTCCAACAACGTTCTTCATTCCCACTCCAAAATAGAGTTGTCCACCTAAGCTTTTAACACAAGTCTCTAAGTTTACTTTAGTTTTGAGTTACAGCACGGAAACAGGCCCTTTGGCCCACCGAGTCTGTGCTGACCAACGATCCCCGTACACTAGTATTATCCTACACACTAGAGACCATTTACAACTTTTTCCGAAGAAAATTAACCCGTGAACCTGTATGTCTTCGGAGTGTGGGAGGAAACCGGAGCATCCGAAGTAAACCCACTTTGGTCACGGGGGAGATCGTATAAACTCCGTACAGACAGCACCCGCAGTCAGGATCGAACCCTGGTCTCTACCGCTGCTCTACCGTGCCGCCCTGGTGTGTGTCCTTCCGCTACTATGTCAACGATCACGTGCCTGGGCGAATTTTTCTTTTCCAAAATACTCTTACCATAGCCATTATATAGTTACAAAGTAATTCCATGTTTTATTCCTGGTATTTAATGCAAAACTATCCTTTGAACACACAGCCGGGAGAAGAAGATTGTACTTAGCACTCTGAGTTTGAAGTCAATCTTCATTGACATAAATGCAATAACCTCATTAAATATAAAAGATTCTTGGAGCTGAGAGCAAACCTACTTCAAATATGATCTGTGTAATCCAACCACTGTACAACCTTCTCAAAGACTTCATTCTATGCCGTCCATCCAAAGGCAATAAGTGCGCCTTTCAAACTCATTTAATTTCTTTCTCAACATCTACATTTTAAGATCATGTTCAGCTGTGGTATTTTGTGGTTTAAGACTTTACGAGCGTTGACTTGAAACATTCTTTTTAACAAGAGTATTCGCTGCCCAAAACATCCCCTTGCTGGTGTCATTATGGCGTTCGTAGCATGCATTGCACCAACTTGTCAAGAATTTATTGACATGACAATTCAATGCCATAACCTCCAAATGGGGTCAAAGAAAGAGCGTTCACGTCGCGGCCCTGTTTCCACCAATCTTACCACCACCATGCACAAGAAGCACAAAAAGCGACAAGACAGACACCATTGTATGCAGATGCCGAGAAGTGTGTTCAGCTCCGGCTGAACAACTTCTAATCTTGTGTGTGGACTCGGTAAGAAGAAGTCCTTCAAATTTCTTGATTCGGAAGGACGTCAAAGGTTGCGGGGAGAAGGTAAGAGAATGGGGTTTAGTTTAGTTTAGTCTAGAGATACAGGGTGGAAGCAGGCCCTTCGGCCCACCGAGTCCACACCGACCAGCGACCAACCGCGTACTAGTTCTATCCTACACGCCAGGGACAATTTACAGAAGGCAATGAACTTAAATATCTGGACGTCTTTGGAATGTGGGAGGAAACCAAAGCAACCAGAAAAAATTCACGTACGTGGTCACAGGGAAAACGTGCAAACTCCGTACAAACAGCGCCTGTAGTCAGGATCAAACCCATGTCTCTGGCGCTGTAAGCCAGCAACTCTACCACTGTGCCACTCTATTTGAGTGAGAAAAATAAATCAGCCATGATTGGTTCTCCCTGTGATCACGTGGGTTTTCTCTGGGTTCCCCTGTTTCCTCCCACACTTTGCAGGTAAATTGGCTTTGGGAAATCTGTAAATTGTCCCCGGTGTATAGGATAGTGTTTAATATACGGGGATTGCTGGATAACAGCTAATCAATCTACCAACCCACGCGTTTTTGGAAGTAGGGGTAAACTAGGGCACCTGGGGAAAACCTATGCAGTGACAGGCGGGACCTGCAAACTCCACGCAGACAGCACTGGAGGTCAGGGTTAAAGCCAAGTCACTGGAGCTGTGAGGCAGAAGTTCTGCTTAAATGCACCACCTCTAAGAACTGCTCAGATCCTCAATCAGGACTAGAGTAGTTTAAACCCCTGCCTCAGTTGGTAATGATTTGCTCTTACGTGGAAGTCATAACTTGCCACATGTAATTTGAATTGAAATGCATTTCTGAGCCACAATATATAAAATAGTTTAGTTTAGTTTGGAGATACAGCCTGGAAGCAGGCCCTTCAGCCCACCGAGTCCATGCCGACCAACTATCATCAGTACACTAGCTTAGTTTAGTTTAGAGAAACAGTGCGGAAACAGTCCCTTCGGCCCACTGGGTCCTTGACAACCAGTGATCCCAGCACACTAACACTATCCTACATACACTAGGGACAATTTACTTTTATACCAAGCCAATTAACCTACAAACCTGTACGTCTTTGGGGTGTGGGAGGAAACTGAAGATCTCAGAGAAAACCCACGCGGTCACGGGGAGAACGTACAAACTCCATAGTCGGGATCGAACCCGGGTCTCTGGCGCTGAAAGCGCTGTAAGGCAGCAACTCTACCGCTGCGCCCCCGTGCCGTATACTTGTGGTATGTAATTTAAATTGAAACGCATTTCCCTACCACAATATCAGCAACTGGAAGTATTAGTTTAGTTCAATTTAGAGATACAGTCTGGAAACAGGCCCTTCAGCCCACCTTGTCCATGCCGACCAATGATCATCCATAGATTAATTCTATCCAAGACACTTGGAAAAATTTACAGAAGCTAATTCACCTACAAACCTGCACGTCGTTGGAATGAGGGAGTAAACCGGAGAACCCGGAGAAAACCAACGATGGTGGTCACAGGGAAAACGTACAAACTCTGTACAGACAGCACCCGTAGTCAGAATCGAACCCGGGTCTCTGGCACTGTGAAGCATCAACTCTACTGCTGCACCACTGTGCCACCCTCAAAGTTCTCAACTTCACACTCAACCCATGATATTAAGTGTGTCTTGAACAGTACAAGATGATAAAATAGGAGCTGGCTTGAAAGAAGCGTTGAGTCAGATAGTAAGCAGATTCACAAAATTAATACTTGGAAATTTTTCATGCACACTATATTTTATGATTGTGATTTTAATAACCATTAGAGACTATGTTTTACCTCATAAAATATTTGTATTATTTTTACTTCATTACGTTACTTCAATTACGATACAAACGTTTTGAAGCCAGTATCTACGTTTGGACCATTGGTTCATTTATCAATAATCCACCACCTCCTCCCTTTCAAACGCTCCGTCTTTTGCTAAATGAAGTAATGCATAGCCAGGCCCCACAGTGACGCAGCGGTAGAGACCCGGGCTCGATCCTGCCTGTGGATGCTGTCTGTACGGAGTTTGTACGTTCTCCCTGTGACCGCGTGGGTTTTCTCCGGTTGCTCCGTTTTCCTCCAACACTCCAAAGGCGTATAGGTTTGTAAGTTGATTGGCTGCAATAAAATTGTACATTGTCCCTAGTGTGTGTAGGATAGTGCTAGGGTGCGGGGATCGCTGGTCGGTGCGGGCTCGGTGAGCCGATGAGCCTGTGCTGTATCTCTAAGGTCTAAAGTATAGGCACTCTGAACAAGCTTCAATGCGACACCTAAGGCAACAGATTTTGAACGGGCTTCTACAGAACAGCTGGGCTCTCTGCTTCTCAATGTAGAAATGTAGCTGGAGTAACTCAGCAGGTCAGGCAGCATTGTTGGAAAGCATTGATAGGTGACGTTTCGGGTCGGGACCATTCTTCAGTCTGACCTGAAATGGTACCTATCCATGTTCTCCATCAATGCTGCTCAACGCGCTGGTTACTCCAATAAATCTTCTTTGATTTCTGAGTTCCTTCATCTACGATTTAATGTCCAATCACTTTCACGAGTTTTATGTTTGTAATTATTGTCGCCTGTACCGAGGTATAATGAAAAGCTTTTGATGCGTGCTATCCAATCAGTTAATACCATACATTAAAAAAATGAAAGATAGCCACAAAATGCTGGAGTAACTCAGCGGGTCAGACAACATCTCTGGAGAAAAGGAATAGGTGGCGTTTTGGGTTGACACCCTTCTTCAGACCCGAAACGTCACCTCTTCATTTTGTCCAGAGATGCTGCCTGACCCGTTGAGTTACTCCAGCTCTTTATGTCTATCTTCAGTTTAAGCCAGCATCTGCAGTTCCTTCCCTACACCTGAATACAACCGAGCCAAACACAAGTATAATAGGCAAAGTGAAGAGAAAGATACCAGAACGCAGAACATAGTTTCTCTGCAATGTAGCAGGACAGTTCGAGAGAAAAAGGCAATGAGGTACGTTGGAGAATCGGACAGTTCCCCAACTTATGGAAGATTGTTTAGAAGTCTCATAAGAGAGGGGTTCGAGTCTGGAGTACCTGCTTCCAAGCTTCTGTATCTGGAACCGGGAGGAGAAGGAATGACCTGTGTGGTGAAAGGCCATTATGTTGGCTATATTGGCTGCTGTTCTGAGGCAGCGTGAAGTGTGGATGGGTAAATGGTGGGGATTCTGGTTGATGTAATCAATGGCTAATGAACTCAGAAACAGAAAACCTGTGTCCATGCGGTTAGCAAGCTAATTTGTATCAGTGACTACCTGATCCAGTTTTTGCCTGTGTATCATTCAGCTAAATTTGAGGACTACTATATGGAGAAATATAATGACTGGACTCTCATTATTTCAATTTTTTTCTTGCTTACGTACTTTAATACAGCAGTTTAAAAATGCAGGTTATGCAAACCCCATAGCAGAAGCGTTCATGTCGTGGGGCTGGAAACTGGAAGTATCCTGAGCTAATTCTGCTACCACCATCACCTATTGCGACAAGTGATGGCTCCCACTGATTGTCGCCGGAAGCCTGCGTCCTTTTCAGGACGGACGATGACAGCGAGGTCAACATTTGTAACAAGTTGGACTCGACAAGAAGATGCAAACCAGAGCTAGATCAAAGAAAAGCAAAATACTGTACAGTCTGCCAATTTGAAAAAAAAGCAGAAAATGTCAGAGATGCTTAGCATCTCTGGAGAAGATAGAGTGATAAACTTTCAGGCCAATCAACGTTTCAAAGAGAAATGTTAGTTCAGTTTAAAGATACAGCGCAGAAACAGGCCCTTCGGCCCACTGAGTCCACACCGACCAGCGACCCCCACACACTAACGCCATCCTACCCTCGGAACAATTTCTACGTTTACGTCGAGCTAAATAACCTGCAAACCTGTACGTCTTTGGAGTGTGGGAGGAAATCGAAGTTCTCGGAGGAAACCCACGCGGTCACGGGGAGAACGTACAAACTTCAGCAACCCTACCGCTGCCCCGCCTCACAATGCATTGGGCACAACTGCATGAAAAGTACAATGTGGCATGAATGCATAAACTGTGCAAGTTAGAACTATTTCCTGATGGAAGTATAGACTTTCCAGATAGAAGTGGGTAGAAATATAAAATTATTGGAGGCATAGGTAGGGGTGGATGGTCAGAACCTTTTTTCCCCCAGGGTGGAAATGTCAAAGCCTAGAGGTCATAGCTTTAAGGTGTGAGGGGCAAAGGTAAAAGCAGTTGTGCAGGGCAAGGTATATTTTTAACGCAGAGGGTGGTGGGTGCTTGGAATGCACTGCTAGGAGTGTTGGTGGAGGCAGACACAATAAAGGCCATTTAGGAGGTTTTTAGATAGGCACGTGGACATGCAGGGAATGGAGGGATACGGATCATGTAATCTGTGTTTATTTAATTTACCTCTCCTCTGGGGAGGTCGACTCCTCATCAGCTGACATCCTTGAAGAGGACACAAAGTGCTGGAGTAACTCAGTGGGTCAGGAAGCACCTCTAGAGAACATAGACAGGCGATGTTTTGTGTCCAGACCCTTCCTCACACCCAAAATGTCACCTCTCCCTGTTCTCCATAGATGCTGCCTGACCCGCTGAGTTACTCCAGTATTTTGTGTCCTTATCTGCAGTTCTTTGGTTCTATACTCCTGCATTGGTTGAAATCAATTTGTCCATATAGAAAAGGAAACAAATCTCATATAATACTGCAATCTCTATCATTTTCTTTCATAATTTATTCCTTTTTACAAGAGGATAGTCTATTTTTGTAATGGCTCTGATAAAAGAAAATGTATCTTATTTTTCAAAATTCAGAGCAGTGATGACTAACGTACGCGTTATTAAGCCTCAGCAAATACCAAACATGTTTCATTTTACGGATAGCACGGTGGCCCAGCGGTCTTACAGCACCAGAGACTCGGGTTCGATCCCGGCTACGGGTGCTGTCTGCGCAGAGTTTGTACGTTCTCCCTGTGACCGTGTAAGTTTTCTCCGGGCGCTCCGGTTCCCTCCCACACTCCAAAGGCGTACAGGTTTGTTGGTTAATTGGCTTTGGTAAAATTGTAAATTATCCCTAGTGAGTGCAGGATAGGATAGTGCTAGCGTATGAGATGATCGCTGGTCGGTGTGGACTTGTTGGGCCTGTTTCCGCACTGTATCTCAAAAGTCTAAAGACTAATGAATGTGGGAAACTGTGCTGGTGAACCAGATGCCAACATTTTAGGATTTCCAGTTTTCTTGCAAAAAGTGGCGGCACGGTGGCGCAGCGGCAGAGTTGCTGCCTTACACCGCTTGCCGTGCCCGAGACCCGGGTTCGATCCCCACTGCAGGGGCTGTCTGTACGGAGTTTGTACGTTCTCCCCAATGCCAAATATTGGGATTTCTGAGTCTTCTTGCAAATCTTTACACATTACGTATCCCTTCTCTGTGTTTGAAGCGACAGTGTTAAAAAAGAAACTGCATTTGACAGAAAATTCAGCATGTCTAAGAACACGATGTGAAAGTAATACTGCATGTGAAGCTCTAATGGACGTCTGCTGACAGGCAGCAGTCACCATTAAATTGTACCAGTTTGTATAGAAGATAAATCCTACACAGAGATTGACAGAGACATTAATGGGCCTGTCCCACTTAGGCGATTTTTTAGGCAACTACAGGCGACTTGTTTGTCGCCACATGTTCGCCGGTGGTCGCCGGGAGTAGTCTCCTAAGTTGCGCAAAAAGTTGTACCGTCTTTCCGGTCGCCGCTAAATTTTCAACGTGTTGAAACATTTTTTGGCAACAGTGGGTTTGACGCCAATGAGCGTAGCTCGACTTCTCCTGACGTAGGTTGTCGCCAGGATGACGTAGGTTGTCGCCGTTTTTTCGGCGACCTGCTACGACTACGACAGTCGCCGGCAATCGCCAAGTGGGACAGGCCCATAAGATCCCCTTTCTGATGTGGGTTGCAATATATTGTACTCAACTTTCGCAGCTGAGCATCAGGGAGACGAGATCACTTCAAGGTTTTTAATTGTCCCAACTCAATAAAATACCGACTCGCTTAGCCCATAATTGGCTAGAATCCTCCTGCCAAGCGCCATTATTGCCAGTAAAACGTGTAATTAATTCCGTTGTATGTTACTTCAAGATTCATTGAGCAGGATCAATCATCAGGGACTGGCTCATTCTGCTTGGATGGTTTGCCTTGTTTAAACAGTGTGCACATAAATCAGGCTGTGCACTGCACAAGTTTGCACAAGCATCTGCATTTTAATATTCCCTCCTGGGATAAATAAAGTTCCATCGTATCGTCTCAGATAGGTGAGACTCCTAGATGTTGCCCTTGCTTATTATTCACTGACAGACATCTGTGGCAGTGATTAATTTGGTCATTATTAACTGAGATGAAATCCATCTTAATAGTATGATACACAGGCATGAACCAGTCTTTCCTCTGCCAAGCCTTTACCCAGGTCACTGAGATGAAACAAGGTAATAACTTTCGGCAGCATATTATTCTCCTTCATGATGAAGCTGCTTTCTTTCCAGCTATATTACACTACATTGTTTAAACATCAGTTATGATTTGACCGCACCACAGGCATTAACTTATCTTTTCTCTGGAGAACTGATTGATTTTGCCTATCTGCATTTACTGCAGCTATAGACAGAACAGTACAGCACAGGAACTGGCTCTTCGGCCCACAATGTCCATGCCGAACATGATGCCAAGCTCAACTCATCTCCTCTGTCTGCACATCATGCATATCACTCCATTCCCTGCATATCTATGTGCCCGTCCAAAAGCCTCTTCAATGCCACTATTGTATCTGCCTCCACTATCCCTTGAAGCTCGTTCCAGGGACCCACCACACTCTGTATAAAAAACACTTGATCCGAAAATAGTCACACTGCATGGAAACAGGCCCTTTGGCCCAACTTGCCCATGCCGACCAAGATGACCCATCCATGCCAGTCCCACCTACCCACGTTTGGCCCATGTCCCATTGAACTTTACCTATCCACGTACCTGTCCAAATGCCTTTTAAATGTTGTGATGGTATCAGCCTCAACCACCTCTTCTGGCAGCTTGTTCCATACACCCACCACCTACTGTGTGAAAAGGTTGTGCTTCAGGTTCCTATTAAATCTTTCCCCTCTCATCTTAAACTTATGTCCTCTGGTTCTTGATTCCCCTACCCTGTTATTCCCTTCATTTTATATACCTCTACAAGATCACCCCTTAGCCTCCTGTGCTCCAAGGAATAAAGTCCCAGTCTGCCCAACCTCTCCCTACAGCTCAGCCCCTCAATTCCTGCCAATACCCTTGTAAATTCCCTCTGCATTCTTTGCAGCTTAACAACATATTTCCCCCAGCAGGAGGACCAAATCTGAACACAATACTACAAATGCGGCATCACCAATGTCTTGTATAACTGCAACATAACATCCCGACTTCCATACTCATCGCCTTTCAAATTAAATCACCTTAAATCTATGCTCTCTATCCTTTGATATTTCCATCCTGGGAAAAGATTTCCGACTATCTGCTTCTGAGCATTAGTTCAGTTTATCTGTATTCATAAGAGTATCAGGGTGGCACAGCGGTGCAGCTGGTTGAACTGCTGCTCACAGCACTAGATACGTGGGTTCGATCCTAAACTTGGGTGCTGTCCATGCACGGAGTTTGCATGTTCTCCCTGTGACCATGTGGGTTTTCGACAGGTGCACCGGTTTCCTCCCACGTCTTAAATACATGCGGGTTTATAGGTTAATTGGCCTCTGTAATATTGCTCCCAGTGTACAGGGCGTGAATGAGAAAGTGGGATAACACAGAACTAGTGAAACATTTGGACAGGAACATGGATAGGTTAATTGGCCACTGTACACTGCATCCACTGTGTAGATACATGGTAGACTCTGGGGGACATTGATGGCAATAAGGGGAATACTGTAATAGTTTGGGAGGATGAGGGGGCCCCCTCATTGAAATTTACCGAATTGTGAAAGGCCAGGATAGAGTGAATGTGGAGAGGATGTTTCCACTAGTGGGAGAGTCTAGGACCAGAGGCCATAGCCTCAGAATTAAAGGACGTACCTTTAGAAAGGAGATGCAGAGGAATTTCTTTAGTCAGAGGGTGGTGAATCTGTGGAATTCATTGCCACAGACGGTTGTGGAGGCCAAGTCAATGGATATTTTTATGGCAGAGATTAACAGATTCTTGAATAGTAGCGGTGTCAGGGGTTATGAGGCAAAGGCAGGAGAATGGGGTTGAGAGGGAAAGATAGATCAGCCATGACTGAATGGTGGAGTAGACTTGATGGGCCCAATGTCCTAATTCCAATCTTAGAATTTATGAACTTTGGACACTTGTGGATAGGCATTTGGAAATGCAGGGAATGGAAGTGTGTGGGCCATGTGCAGGCAGATAAGAGTTGGTCTTGGCAGAAGGACCCATTCGTGCAGTATACAGTTCTATTGTTTGGAAAGGTTCAGCATGGGAACAGGTCCTTCAGCCCTATGTACTAATAATGTAGGATTCATGCAAATGGGTGCTTGATAGTTGATTTAGACTCAGCTGATCTAGACAAATAGCTGATTTAGGCTTGATAGCCTAAATTTAGTGGTTTGAAAGGCCTGTTGTCTTGCTGTGTGAGTATTTATTGGTCATGATTTAAACACGTTCTAGGTATTTGAACTGTCAAATGAAATCTTACAGTCACCTTTTATAGAAGTACAGCGAGGTAACAGGCCAATCGGCCCACCAAGTCCATGCCGACCAGCGATCACCCATACACTAGTCCTATCCAACACACTGGGGACAATTTACAGAAGCCAATTAATCTACAAACCTGCTCATCTTTGGAGTGTGGGAGGCAACCGGAGCACCCGGAGAAAACCCACGTGGTCACAGGGAGAACGTACAAACTCCGTACAGACAGCACCCGTAGTTGGGATCAAACCTGGGTCTCTGGAGCTGTAAGACAGCGACTCTGCTGCTGTGCCACCGTACCGCCCCAAATTAGGGTTGGGATGGAGCCACTCTATCTAAATATGTTGCTCTATTTCTAATAACATTTCAGAGTTGCTTTAAAGTAGTCGACTCATTAAAATACTGGTGCAGGTAATGGACTCTGGTCCATGCAAATTAAATGACATTGTATGTTCAGAACAGGTCACCTCATGCTATTTGGTAAAAAAAAAAACACCAGTTCTCAATAGAACCCTCTTCAAAATGGACAAAATGAAACTCAGCGGGTCAGGCAGCATCTCTGGAGAAAATGGATTGGTGACCTTTTGGGTCCGGGATTTTCTTCAGACTGATTGTAGCAGGTAGAGTGGGGGGGGTGGGGTAAAATAAGTGGGAAAAAATAAGACGAATCGGAAGTGGTAACAGATGACCTCAGGCAAGGAGGTTCCCCGATAGGCTGACTGTTGGCTAGGAACAGATGTGAGCACAAGAGCAATACATGATTGTGAACTGTGGACTGTGGACCTGGTTGGAAGAAGGGTCTCAACCCGAAGTGTCACCCGTTCCTTCTCTCCAGAGATGCTGCCTGTTGTTAAGGTTGTTAAGATTGTTAAGGGTTTGGACACGCTAGAGGCAGGAAACATGTTCCCGATGTTGGGGGAGTCCAGAGCCCGGGGCCACAGTTTAAGAATAAGGGGAAGCCATTTAGAACGGAGACGAGGAAACACTTTTTCTCACAGAGAGTTGTGAGTCTGTGGAATTCTCTGCCTCAGAGGGCGGTGGAGGCAGAGAATTCCACAGACTCACCACTCTCTGTGAGGCAGGTTCTCTGGATGCTTTCAAGAGAGAGCTAGATAGGGCTCTTAAAAATAGCGGAGTCAGGGATATGGGGAGAAGGCAGGAACGGGGTACTGATTGGGGATGATCAGTCATGATCATATTGAATGGCGGTGCTGGCTCGAAGGGTCGAATGGCCTCCTCCTGCATCTATTGTCTATTGTCTATTGTATATTGAGTTACTCCAGCTTTTTGTGTCTATCTTCCGTTCTCTCTTCCCCTCTCCCCCTTTACGCTGACTATATAGCATGCAATAAAAAAGCGTTTCACTGTACCTCGGTACGCATGAGAACAAACTAATCCGAACTAAACTCCTTCCACATTTCACAACGATGTATCCCTCTTGGGGTTCACACCTGTCTCTAACCGACAGTCAGCCCATCGGGGAACCTCCTTGCCCGAGGTCATCCGTCTCCGGCCCCGGTTTGTCTTGTTTTTCCTCCCTTCCAGTTATCCCCACTCTCCTTAACTCCAGTCTGAAGAAGGGTCCCGACCCGAGACGCCACCCATCCATTTTCTCCAGAAGTGCTGCCTGGCCCGCTGAGTTACACCAGCACTTTGTGTCTATCTTTGATTATAAACCCGCATCTGCAGTTCCTTTTTATTACCCCTTTGGTTTTGGCATTGGTTTTCCAGGTGCTTTTGGTAAGAGCCACAGTGCTTTTGGTTTTCTCTGCATATGTCCCTAACAGTGTTGAGGGAGGCTCTACACAACACAGACAGCGTTGGTTCATTAACTCAGCCCACTATTATCTTCTGGACGATTTAATACAAACACATTGGGACCAGGGGTACACATACACCTATAAATGTATATTTACACACTAGGTGGTACAGTAGTCCACGCCGATCAGCGCTCACACTAGTTCCATCTTACACACTAGGGACAATTTGCAGTCAATTAACTTACAAAGGTTTACGTCTTTGGGCTGTGGGTGGAAACCGGAAAACCCGGAAGGAAACCCACGTGGTCAAGGTCCACACACGGATAGTACCCGAGGTCGGGATCGAACCGGGGGTCTTTGACGCTGTGAGAGATCTGTCATGATTGAATGGGGGAGTATATGTGATGGGCCGAGTGGCCTAATCCTGCTCCTAGAACTTCTCAACTCGGCCACATGTGTCACTCTGCTGCCCAAAGTAGCTCCTGTGGACCAACGGACCTCTGAACCTGTTCTATCCATGTACCTGTCCAATTGTATTTTAAATGCTGTTACAGTATAAAATGCTGGAAAGTTTTTTTTCTCCTCACCTCCAGATAAGGGATCACCTTGCATGTAAAATCTCCAAGAAGCCACGTTTTAGTCAGCTCGTGAAATATAACCAGAGGCAGACAGAAAAAGATGACCAGGAAGTCCCAGAAGGCCAAGTTGGCCAACAATGAGTTGGAGATACTCCTCATGTAATAGTTGTGGCAAACGATGCACATGATGGATAGATTGGCCATGATGCCGATCACAAAGATGACAATGGAGAGACACATGACGGCGTAGGCTCCGTACGAGTCCTCGGTCACCGGGTAGAAAGGGTTCATCAGCCGGCGTCTCTTGGCCGGCGCCTGGAGCTGGAGCAACGCTGGAGGCTCCTGCAAGGTCAGGTGGAAAGAGGCGTTGGTGTAGATGTTGGGGCCATCCAGCGACCTGTTGAGAAGCAGCAGCGACGACTCCCGCTCCTGCACCTCACTGGAGAACCGCGTGGAGTTGTCACCTTGCAGGCTTTGCCGACCCTTGCCTCTTGCTTGGCCACCGCTTTTAATCCCATCCGTTCCCCGTTTGGACCGCGAACTGGTGGTGCTCTTTGGGGCAATTGCAACCGTGCTGCTCTCCACCAAGTTGGACCGGCCTGGCTCAAACTTTCCACTGGAGACGCGGTGCACGGAGATACTTTTCTTCGGAGATCCTGGCGGGATTGTCCCGGTGATCTCCCGAGCTGGGACCTCCGTCTGCACATGGGTCTTGGGCAGATGCCACTGGTGCCTGGGTCGCCAGTCGGTGCGACCTAGAGGCGCCGAGTAGTTGCGGAGCCCGGGGAGATGGACGAGTGGGGAAGAGTCCTCCTCTCCTTGAGTCCCGCTAGATCGCCGGTGCCCCGGGTGGTCCACCGGTGGCCTCTGCCCGCTGCCGCTTCTCGGCTTCTCCAGGCGAAGGTTGGCCGAGATCACCCGGAGGAGGCAAAAAGCCAGCGCCCAGCGCCGCATCCTCGGGTCTGAACTCGGAGAAGAAGGTTGGGTGGGAGGAAAGGGACAAGAGATCATTGGCAATGAGCCTCTCTCCGCTCTAAGGCGCGGTTAAGGGCAGGGCTGTAGCAATCTCCCCGTGGACCGGTCGCAAGTCGAAGGTATTCCAAGTATTAACAGAATCATTGCCCAGAGACGCGACCAACTCTTCCTCTGCCTGTAGCCTGTAACCACGTCCTTAATCCACTGTCTGAAGAAGGGTCTCGACCCGAAACATCACCTGCCCCTGCCCTCCTCTCCAGAGATGCTGCCCGACCCGCTGGGTTAGTTACTCCAGCTTTTTGTGTCTGTCTTCGGTTGAAAAGCAACGCCTGCAGTCGCTGCACTGCACACACCTCCCTTTATCTCCACTCGCTGTTGGTGCCAGCGCTTTGCAAAAGGGGGGCCACTGAATGAGGGGCGGAGGCTGAGACCTTCAGGGGAGGAGAGGGGTCGTCAGTGTTTTCCTGCAAACTTGAATCTTCCGCGGGTCTTGATCCACCAACAACGGAGCCGATCACACACCATCAGCCGGAGTACCTGGACGTTTCACAAGTCTTCATGAGCCTCGTTGCAAACGCCACGCACTTTGCTCCCCCGCCTGCACTGTTGCGGGGCGAATGAGCGATTGTACTTGCCCCCCTTTTTGAATAGGAATCTGAGACTCTCTCCCCCCCCACCCCCTCTCCTCATCCCAGCGTCTCTCCCATTGCACGCTTGTCCTTAGTGCAGATCCGCACCGCCGCCTTCTCTCTGTCTACCTGCAGCGCTGGGAGTAGTCGGCTCTGTCTCTCTCTCTCCAACCCCTCCCCCTCCTCGCTCTGTCTCTCTCTCTCTTTCTCTCACACACAGACAGTCAATGCAAACCATCGCCGAGCAACACTCACTTCCAACGTGCCAACAGCTCCCTCCTGCTTCTGCACCAAAAGCAACATCCTGACATTTCCATTCTCCAACAGCCTCCCCTTAAAGAGACCCTCTCTCTCTCTCTCTCTCTCTCTCTCTCTCTCTCTCTCTCTCTCTCTTTCGGCAAACTGTTGATTAAAAAAAAAAAGTGGCAGAACATGTCAGTCTGAAGAAGGGTTTCGGCCCGAAACGTTGCCTATTTCCTTCGCTCCATAGATGCTGCTGCACCCGCTGAGTTTCTCCAGCAATTTTGTCTGCCTTCGATTTTCCAGCATCTGCAGTTCCTCCTTAAACAACATGTTTGGCAAGACCTTAGCCCAGGGGTATCAGGATAAATCAATGCAGGCGTAATCGGGAGTGCAGGGTGTTGGCAGCACTTGTGCTCGCTGTGGTTGGGAACTCACGAGGAACATGCACCTTGTAATTGCACGCTTGGGTGGTACATAAATGTCGCTTGTATTCAGGCTCCGCCAAATTGCTAGCGACCTGCCTGTCTGTGACCATACCAGGTTACAATCTGGCTTGGTCAACCCGTATTTCTTTTTCCAAACAAGTATTACACGCGTACATATACATTTATATGCACGTGCAGGAAAGAACTGCAGATGCTGGTTTGAATCGAAGGGAGACACGAAATGCTGGAGTAACTCAGCGGGACAGGGAGCATCTCTGGTGACGTCTCGGGTCGAGACACTTCTTCAGACTGATGAAGAAGGGTCTCGACCCGAAACATCACCAGTTACTCCAGCATTTGGTGTTTATCTTCGATTTAAAACAGCATCTGGTTCTTTCCTAAACATATGTATATATATGTGTGCATTTGTGTTTTTATATAGTGTATAAATATATATATATATATTACGATTAAATCATATAGCACAAGTACTTTGTGTTTAATAGTATATATATATATATATTACACAAGTATATATTACACAGTATATATTACACAAAGCATATATATATATATATATATTACACAAAACACAAAGTACATACTATATATATATATATATGTATTACTCAAGTTATTTGTATTTACATAGTAGTATATATTACTATAAAACACAAATAATGAGCTATATGTTTAATATATATATTCATTTGAATTATTAGGTATAAACCTACTGGTTATTAAGACAAAAGCAATAAACATTAACACTTACACACTAATAAAAATGAAAAGAGTTGGGTCTCTTCCTAATGGGTCTACACACTAATGGGTTCCAGTTCTACACATTAAATCAGAATATTGAACGTTAAGTCGACCATAGGACTTCAATGCATAATTGGAAATGATATTCAGAAACCCAGGGATGCTGTAAACACAGGGATACTTTGGATAAAACGTTACATTTCGCTCACGGGCTGCCTACTAATGTGGCTGTAAAATATCCCCCATCAGCATTATCTTGTGAATGAGCAGGTTCGATAACCATTTATCTGACCTGCCTGATGTGTGGAAGTTGACCTCCGCTGATGCGGAATAATTAAAATTAATTCAAAACTGTTATCGCGTGGTAACTAGGTGTTACTAAAAACCTACCAGATGCCCCCCCCCTCCCCCCCCCCCTTTCTCACACTTCCACATCAGAGGATCAGGCTAGACATGCAACATTCACGTTTAAAAAAAAAAGATTTCTAAGCTGTCCAATTGAACCCTCATTGTCAGGTTCAAAAACCACTTTAGCATTTGGAATGGATACAACAGAGCAAATGAATACAATAATGAACAGATTGCAGTCATTTAAGGAGTTTACATGGAAATAAATCACCTGCCATCACAAGATGTGGCAAGATCCATGCACGTGATTAGGCAGTAAGTAGGCTAGAAATGTGTGGCCATGTAGATCGACAGTCAGAACTCCTTTTCCCAGATGGAAACGCCATGGCTTAGAGGACAAAGCTTTAAGACTTTTAAACTTTAGAGATACAGCGTGGAACCAGGCCTTTTGGTCCACCGAGTTTGCGCTGACCAGGGCTCACCCAGTCACACTAAGCATATTCCATGTTTAAAGATACACTAATTTTCAATTTATTCTTTAAATCCACATATAAATAACTAGACTTTAGAGATGCAGCATGGAAACAGGCCCCTCGGCCCACCAAGTCCACACTGACCAGCGACTGACGACAAGCACTATCCCACACACTAGGGACATATTTACCATTTACAGAAGCCCATTAACCTACAAATCTGCACGTCTTTGGAGTGTGGGAGGAAGCCAGAGCACCTGGAGAAACCCCACGCGGTCACGGGAGAACGTACAAACTCCGCACAGACAGCACCCATAGTCAGGATCGAACCCGGGTCTCTGGCGCAGTAAGGCAGCAGCTCTACCGCTGCGCCACTCTGCTGCCCTTTTATAAGGCGAAAGGAAAAAAGTTTAAGAAGAGGTGCACGGCAAGTTTTTGTTTACAAAGAAGGTGTGGGTGCCTGGAACGTGCTGCCTGGGATGGTTTTGCAGACAGTTATGATAGTTGCATTCAAGAGGCTTTTAGATAGACAGATGGATATTTGGGGAAAGGCCTTAAGACCATAACCATGGCCATTCAGGCCATCGAGTCTGCTCCATCATTTCATCATGGCTGATCTATTTTTCCCTCTTGGCACCATTCTCCTGCCTTCCCTCAGAAAAAAATTGACGCCCTTACTAATCAAGAAACTATCAATCTCCACCTTATAAACACCCAATGACTTGGCCTCCACTGATGTCTGTGGCATGGGCGGAAATCCTGGGGGGGGGCACGCATGGCCCCTCCATGGTTTGAGAGGTGGGGGACAACACCCCCCCCCCCCCACCCACCATGTTTTATAATCCGGATTTTGAAATTTGGTGGGAAACAAAACTATTAAAATCTCTGCTTTCCACGAGACAGTGGGGTGGGACTGATGATCGAGGCACCGATTGGACGAGAGAGACGTCGGTCAGCAGCCAATGGGGGGGAGGACCATGATGATTCAGCGAGATGATTGGAGGAGGGAGATGTCAGTCAGAGGCGGAGTAGGGGGGGGGACTGAGGATAGAGCGTGGTGATTGGAGGAGGGAGACGTCCTGGTGGAGCAAAGATCATAGAGCTGAGCTTGAATCGGCCCGTTCGCGGGGCCTTTCATCGCCCCGCGAGGCCTAAAATCGGCCCTGGGATCTTCCATTGCCCCACGGTCAAATTGCTGCGTTGAGGCGATCGACGCTCTTAATGTTGAAGCCCCCGCAGGACGATGGAAGATCCTGCAGCCGATTTTAAGCCGCGCCGGGCAATGAATCGCCCTGCGAACGGGCCGATTGAAGCCCCATGATTCGGGGCGGACGAAGCTGCTGTTGCTGGAGTTCGGAGTCGGTCACCAACCAGGTCAGCTCCCGATGTCACCGTCCACAGGGCCCACGGCCGAAGCCGTGTGTGTGTGTGTGTGTGTGTGTGTTGTGTGTGTGTGTGTGTGTGTGTGTGTGTGTGTGTGTGTGTGTGTGTGTGTGTGTGTGTGTGTGTGATGTGTGTGTGTGTGTGTGTGTGTGTGTGTGTGTGTGTGTGTGTGTGTGTGTGTGTGTGTGTGTGTGTGTGTGTGTGTGTGTGTGTGTGTGTGTGTGTGTGTGTGTGTGTGTGTGTGTGTGTGTGTGTGTGTGTGTGTGTGTGTGTGTGTGTGTGTGTGTGTGTGTGTGTGTGTGTGTGTGTGTGTGTGTGTGTGTGTGTGTGTGTGTGTGTGTGTGTGTGTGTGTGTGTGTGTGTGTGTGTGTGTGTGTGTGTGTGTGTGTGTGTGTGTGTGTGTGTGTGTGTGTGTGTGTGTGTGTGTGTGTGTGTGTGTGTGTGTGTGTGTGTGTGTGTGTGTGTGTGTGTGTGTGTGTGTGTGTGTGTGTGTGTGTGTGTGTGTGTGTGTGTGTGGTGTGTGTGTGTGTGTGTGTGTGTGTGTGTGTGTGTGTGTGTGTGTGTGTGTGTGTGTGTGTGTGTGTGTGTGTGTGTGTGTGTGTGTGTGTGTGTGTGTGTGTGTGTGTGTGTGTGTGTGTGTGTGTGTGTGTGTGTGTGTGTGTGTGTGTGTGTGTGTGTGTGTGTGTGTGTGTGTGTGTGTGTGTGTGTGTGTGTGTGTGTGTGTGTGTGTGTGTGTGTGTGTGTGTGTGTGTGTGTGTGTGTGTGTGTGTGTGTGTGTGTGTGTGTGTGTGTGTGTGTGTGTGTGTGTGTGTGTGTGTGTGTGTGTGTGTGTGTGTGTGTGTGTGTGTGTGTGTGTGTGTGTGTGTGTGTGTGTGTGTGTGTGTGTGTGTCACAAAATTGTGTCCCCCCCATGTTTTGATAGCAATTTCCGCCCTTGGCTGTGGTAATGAATTCTGGATTCACTGCCCTTTGGCTAAAGAAATTCTGCTTCATCTCCATTCTAAAGGTACAAACCTGTGTCAGTGGCGCTATGAACTCTACCACTGTGCCGCCCTTCTCCATGCCTCTGTTAGCACTAGCACTGGAAATGTCATTCTAGGTCCAAAGCTTGAGAGACACAAAATGCTAGAGTAACTCTGGAGTAACTGGGCTGCATGGTGGTGCAGCAGTAGAGTTGCTGTCTTACAGTAGGAGACCCGGGTTCGATCCTGACTACGGGTGCTTATCTGTAGGAGGTTGTACTTTCTCCCCATGACCTTCGTGGGTTTTCTCCGAGACCTTCGGTTTCCTCCCACACTCCAAAGACATACAGTTTTTTTTGTAGGTTAATTGGCCTGGTATAATTTTAATTTGGCCCTATTGTGTGTTGGATAGTGCTAATGTGTGGGGATTGTTGGTCGGTGCGGACTGATGGGCCGAAGGGCCTGTTTCCGTGCTGTATCTCTAAACTAAACAAAACCCAGTGGGACAGGCAGCATCTCTGGATAGAACGAATGGGTGACGTTTCGGGTCGAGATCCTTCTTCAGACGGGTCTACTCGAGTCCAAAGCTTGTCAGGCAACCCTCCAAGTTTAGCTCCCTCAAGCTCTGCTATCTATTCGCCAAATCTGATCAAATTTGCCCACTGCTACTGTGTTCATTCCACACCAGCCTCTAACCCATGTCTGATTGG